>CADCXA010000065.1:0-586639 GCA_902806565.1 Hypoxylon rubiginosum | reverse complement strand
AATATATTATTAATAAAGATTTTTATAATTTAAATCTAATTAATAGTAAAAAAAATAATATATTAAAAACAGAAAAAAAAAAAGTTTTTTATAATAACTTATTTAATTAAAAATAATAATAATAAAAGTTTTAAATAAAAAGTATTTATTTAAAACTTTTAAAATATATTAATTTTATAAAAACATTAAAATAATTAAATAAATTATTTTAATTAAATATTAATAATTATTTAAAAAAAAGTTTAATAAATAACATAAAATTTATTAAATAATAATTTTTAAATTATAATAAATAAAAACCAAAGAAAATAAATTAAAAATAATAAAAAAAAGTAAAATTATTTATAAAAAAAGTTAAGGTTTTTATATATATAATTATAAAATTTATTAAACTTATTAATAAATATTTAAAAAATTAAAAAATTAAATTATTAATTTTATATTTTTAAATTATTAAAATACGTATTTTAATTTAATAGATATTTTATATAAATAATATAAGAAATTATTTATTATTAATAAAATATATAATAATTAATTAAAATTATAAACTTAAAAATAATATAAAAAAATAATATAATAACTAATAAAAATACTTAAGAATTTTAAAATATAAATAATTAAATAAAATTTAGTTATTATAAATATAAAAATAAAAAGTTTTATAAATATTATTAATATTTAACTATTAATAAAAAATCTTAAATTTTTATTTAATAATAATTTAAATAATTAAAAAACTAATTATAAACTATTTAATATTAATAAAATTAAAAATAATATATTTAATTATATAAATATATATTTTCATAATTAATTTTTATATAGTTTTATTTTATAAAAAAAGTATTTATTATTTTATTTAATAACACGAACTTTAGTTATAATAAAAATTTAAATATTAAGTTAAGAAAAAAAAAGATATTATTTTTTAACTTTTTATTAATTAAAATAAGGTAAAAATAATAAAAATTATAATAAATTACACAGTTAAAATTATTTAAATAAATAAATTAAGATAATTAAAAGAAAATAAGTTAATATATTTATTAATAATTTATAAAAAATAAATATTTTATATTTAGTTTATTATAATTATTATAAAATTATTAACTATTAATATATTATTAAAAATGAAATTTTAAAAAATTAAACCTCAAATTTTATTATAAAAAAAATAATTAAATATAAAATAATTAAAAATAATATATTTATTAAATTAATTAAAAAACTAAAAAAAAATTATTTATATAAAATAAAAATTAATTAGTTTAAGTAATTAAAAAAATAAAAGGAATATTTTTAATTTTATAAATTATATTTAAAATTAATATTTACTTTTTAAAAAACTTAATAATTTTAAATTTAAAGATTATTATTTATATTTTTAATTAATTTAATTAATATTTATTATATTAAATAATATATATTAAAAATATAATTTTTATAAAAATATAAAGAAATAAATATATATTTTAAAAATTTAAAAAAAAATTAAAACGTTTATAATTATAAAATTAATATATTATAAAGGATTTTTTTAAAGATTTTATTAATTATTTATTTTATATAAAAAATATTAAATTTAATATTTAAATAAAATAACTTTAAAATATAATAATTAATAAATTATAATATTTATAATTTGGTTATATAAAATTAAAAGTATTTAATTATATATTTAGTTATTTTTAAAAAGTGAAAATTAAAAAATTTAATTTAATGAAAAGAACCAATTAAATTATTATAATAAAATATAATATATATAGTTATAAAAAGTTTAAAAAGTTTAATTATTATAAATATTATAAATAATTAAATAAGTTAAATAAACGTTTAATTATTAATTTTTATAACTTAAAAATAAAAATTTAAAAATATTAATATATAATATTAATTATTAATAAATATATAAAGTAAGTTTAAAATTTTTATTTTAAAAATTATATTTTAAATTTAATTAATAAAATTTTAAATTAAATATTTAAAATTATTTAAAAATAATATTAACTTAATATTAACGTTATTAAATATAATAATAAGTTAATAATAAAATAATATATTATATAAAATTAAAACTTTTAAATTCTTTATAAATAAAAGTTTTTAAAGTTATTATTTATTTTTATATAAGTATTTTTATATTTATTTAGTATTTAAAAATAGTGTAATTATTAATAAAAAATTATATTTAACTTATTTAAAAATATATAAATATAAAGTATTTATATTTATTATAAAAATAAAATAAAAATAAAAATAATATTAATATTTTAATTTAAAAGTATAAATAAACTATTTAATAAATTATAACTTTATAAATATTTATAATATTTAAGTTTTTATATTAAAATAAACTTTTAAAATATAAAACGTTATATTTAATAAAAATATTATATTTAATAAAAATATTTTATTTTTAAAAAATAACTTATTATATATAATAAAAAAAAATATTTAAGATTTAGTTAATTAAAATATTATTTTATAAAATATAAAAGAAAAATTAATTTAAAATTATTAGTTTTTAAAAAACATAAAATAAAAATAAAAATATTAATAAAAAATAAAAATAAATAAAACCGTAAAATAAATAATAATAATAATAAATTTAATTATTTTTATATTAAAATTATATTTATATTATATTTTATTATTAATATTATTTTTTTATTAGTTATTTTATTATATATTATAATAATAATAATAAAATTAAAAACTATAGATTATTTTTTTTTAAATATAAAAATAAAAAAAAAGTGAAATATTATAAATTATAATTTTTTAAATATAATTAAAAAATTAAAATTAAGTGTTATAAATTACGTTTTTTATAATAAAATAAAAAAAATAAAGTTAAATATTATAAATTATATTTCTTAAAATAAAAATATAAAAAATATTATTTTAATAAATTAAGTTATAATTTTTAATATGTTTTTAAAATAAATATATAAAAAGTTAATAAATAAAATATAAATAATATAAATAATTTATTATTTATAATATTATTTTATAAGTTAAATAAATTTAAATTTAATATTATATCTAAAATTATATAAATTTAAAAAGTTATAAAAACTTTTATGAAAAAAGTAAAGAATTTATAAAAAGGATTTATCACTTTTTTTAAAAATTTATAAAACATTATAAAACTATATTTTAAAATAAAAATTAAAAAAAACTTAAGAAATTATATTTAAATAATTATAAAAATATAAACTTTTAAATTAAATATAAATAATAAATTATTAATAATAAATAGATTTTAAATTATATATAAATATATTATAATAAAATATAGCTTTAATATTTTATAATTAAAAGGTATTATAAATAATAATAAATATAAAAAATATATTAAAAATATATTAATTAATATAAATATTTAATTAATATTAAAACATTATATATAATAAAAATAATATTTAAATAAGCTACGTAATAAATTTAAATTATATATAAATTAAAATATCACGTAATATTTTAATATTTTAATATTTTAATTTTATTATAACTTTTTTTTATAATAATAATAAGTTTTTATTAAATTAAAATTATATAAAATAAATAAATAAATAAATCAATAAATAAACTAGTAATTAAATTTATAATATAATAAGATTAAAATACCAAGGTGTTAAAATATTATATAATATTTTAAATTATATATAACTTAAACTTATTATATAATTTATTTAAATATTATATTAAAACAGTTTTTTTTTAAATACCATTTTTATTATATATAGTGCTTTAATATTAATTAGATATTTATATTAATCGACGTATTTTTAATATATGTTTTATATTTATTATTACTTATAATGTTTTTTAATTATAAAATATTAAAGCTATGTTTTATTATAATAATTACCAAGTTTAAATAAGCCTTAAAAAACTTTTTTAAAACGTATATATTAATAGATTTTTTATAGCTTTTTTTTTATATTTAATAGTTATATTTCTTTATATATAATTAATATTTTAATCGATTTAATATTATTTTAAATCTTTTTTTTAAAACTTTAAAACTTTAATATTTAAAATTTAATTTAACTTAATTTAAACTTATAAATTTAAATTTATAAATTTAAATTTAAACTTATAAATTTAAACTTATAAATTTAAACTCGTGGATTTAAACTTAAAAAAATAATTATATAAAGTTTTTTAAACTTTAAAATTAATTCTTTATATTTAACTTTTACTTAATATTTTATTTAATATTTTATTTTATATAATATTTTAAATATTTAATATTTTTATAATTAATATTTTAATAATTAAGATTTTATATAATTAAAGTTAAAATTTTATAGGTTTTAATTAATTAGTATTTTATAATTAATAATATTATATATAAATTAATTAATATTATATTAATTTAACTGGTAAATATTATAAGTAATTTTATTTATAAATATTAAAGGATTTTTAATATATAAGTTTTAACGTAATAATAATAAAAAAACAATAAAAAAAAATAAAAAACTTTAAACTTTTTATATTTAAAAGCTTATAATATTTATTTTAATTAATATAATATTAAGTTATCGTATTAATTAAAATAAATAAAAATAATCTTTTTAAAATTATAATTATATAAATTAAAATTTAAGTTAAATATTAATTATAATAAAATATAACTTTAATATTTTATAATTAAAAAATATTATAAATAATAATAAATATAAAAGATATATTAAAAATATTTAATTAATATTAAAATATTATATATAATAAAAATAATATTTAAAAAAAAATTTATTTTAATATAATATTTAAATAAATTATATAGTAAGTTTAAACTATATATAGCTTAAAATATTACGTGATATATTAACATTTTAATATTTTAATTTTATTATAATATATATATATAAGTTTAATAAATATAAATAATTTATAAAATATAAAATAAAATTAATAATTTAAAAAAATTATTAAATTAAAAATAAATATTTAAATATTTATATTTTAATATTAATAAAGAAATTATTTTAAATTTTTATTATAATTATAATAAAATTTAATTTTAAATTAATT
Organism: Hypoxylon rubiginosum; assembly: GCA_902806565.1. Lineage (NCBI taxonomy): Eukaryota > Fungi > Ascomycota > Sordariomycetes > Xylariales > Hypoxylaceae > Hypoxylon > Hypoxylon rubiginosum. The sequence continues at coordinate 581,590 of CADCXA010000065.1, read as the reverse complement.
TAATATAATAAAATTAACATATTTATAAATATAAATCTAAATAAAAAGATTTATATAAAAATGTTTTTAAAATATTAAAAATATTATATAAATTAAAATAAATCTTTTATTTTAATAAAAGAAATTAATAAAAATACTTATAAAAATAAATTTTTAAGTTGTTTTTTATAAGTTTTATTATTTTTTTAAAGATAAAATATTAATTTTTTTTTATATTAATAATATTATTTTTATATATTAAAATTATAAATAATTAACAATAAATATAATAATATAATAATTATAAAAAAAATATTAATTTATAAGTGAAAATAATTTATAATGGTTTTTTAAAATTAAAATAATTAAAAATTAAAATAAAAAACTAATTTAGTTTTTTTAATTTTTATATATAAATAAGTTAAATAAATTATTAATAAATAAAAAACTAAAAACTATTTTTTTAACTTTTATAAAAAATAAAAAACTGTTGTTTTTATTAAAATTAATTTTTTAATAATTTATTTAATAATATTAATAAAATATTAAATTAATATTATATATAATAATTATATATTTTAATATTATTTTTATAGTTTTTTAATTAGTTAAATTAAATATAAATTTTAATAATAAATATTATTTTAAAACTAATTAATTAATTTAATATTTTCTTATTATTTAATATTTATTTTTATAATATAAAAATATTAATATATTTAAAATAATTAATAGTATTTTATTTACTAATAATATTTTTAATTAAAAAAATTAATAAATATATATAATAAAGTTATTTAAAAAAGTAATTAAATAATATATAAATAAAAACAATATAATAATTATTTTTGTAATAAAAATAAAGTTATTATTTTTTATATAAATTATAAAAAAAGTTATATTTATATTATATTTAATTATAAAGTTTAATATAAGTTTAAATAATTTAAAAATTATAATATATTATAATAATAAATAAAAAATTAAATTAATATATTTAAGTATTTATAATTATTACTTATAATAAAAAGTATTTATAAATTAAATTAAAATTATTTATATTTTTATAAAGAATATAATAATAAATGGTTTTATTAAAATATTTATTATAAAAAAGTTTATTATATTTATTTAATAATTAAATTTAATAAATATATAAAAATATTAAATCTAAATAAATTTATAAGTTTATAAAAAAGGATTTTAATAAAATAAAGGATTTTTTATTTAATAAAAATAATAATATATATATAATTAATAATTAAAGAATATTAAAAAATAAGTTTTAATTATTTAAGTTTTTTTATTAAAAATAAATAAATTTAGAAATATATATTAAATAATAAAAAACTATTTTAAAGGATTTATTTAAGGTTTATATATAAGTTAATAATTAAAGTTATAATATTAATATTATAAAGTTATTTTAAAAAATTATAAAAATATATATAATTAAAAAATATATATTATTTAATATAAATAAAAATATAATTTAACTTTAAAAAATAATTTTATTAAATATTAATTTTAAATATAAATTATATTTTTATTAAATAAAAGTTAAAAAATTTATAAAAAAATATATATAAATTTTTTATTATAATTAAATTAAAGTTATTATTTATTTATTTATTTATAATTATAATTTAAATTTTTTTAAAAACTTTAATTATATAATTAATTTATAAAAGTTTTTTTATTATAATTTTATTTTAATAATAATATTAAAATTAAAGTTTAAAAATTTTAATTATAATTTTAATTATAAAATTTATAATATATATAATATATTTTATATTTTATATTAATTTAATTTTTATTTTTATTTTTATTATATTATATATTTAAAGTTTTTATTTTTAAATTATAATATTTAATGTTTATTTTATTTAAATTTAAAATTTCTTTGTTTTATATTTTATAATTAATTATATTAAAAACTTTTAATAAATAATAATTTAATTAATAAATTAATTTAAAATATTTTATTATAAAATATTATAATTAATATATTATTTAATATAAATAAATTATTTTTTTATTAAATAAAAATATTAATATTATTATATTATTTAACTTATTAATATATAAATTTATTAAATAATAAAATTTTATATATATATATAAAAGTTTTTTAAAAAACTTATTTATAGTTAAAGTTTTTTTTATAAAATAATAATAAAAATATCTTTTAATATTTTTATATTTTAATATAATTTAAAATTAAAAAGAAATATTAAATTTTAAATTTTAAGGTTTTAATAATAATTTTAATTATAAAATTTATAATATATAATAAACTTTATATTTTATATTAATTTAAATTTAAATTTTTATTTTATTATATTATATATTTAAAATATTTATTTTTATATTATAATAAATTAATAAATATTTTTTATTTAATTATTTAAGTTTATTATAAAAGTTAATATATAAAAAGTTTTAATAAAATAATAAAATAAATATAATATATATAAATAAATAATATATAATAATTTGTTAAATTAATATATAAAAATAATATATATATATATGTAATATTATATTTAAAAATATAAATATAATATATAAATTAAATAAGTTTTTTTAATTAAAAATAATTAATAATAAATTAACTATTAAAAAAAACTTAAAAATATATATAATTATTAAAATATTGATAATTAAAAATATTAAAAGTTATAATTTAATTATATAATTATATATTTAAAATTAAAAAGAATAAAAAGATTTCTTTAATATTTATTTTAAAATAATTAAATAAAAATAAAAGTTTATTATATTAAAAATTAAAAAGTTAAATTAAATATATTTATAAATATATAAATATAAAATATATATGTTAATAAAAATTTAAAAACTTATATTAAATAAAATAAATAATATAAAAAATAATTAAATTTATTATTTATTTTATTATATTATATAAATTAATATAAAAATATAAATTTTATATTAAATTTATTTTAAAACTTAAAGTTTTATAAATTTAAATTATAAAAAGTTATAATTTTAGTAAATATAAAAACCTTATTTATATAAAAAATAAAAATTTAATTTTTAAATAAAATTAATATAAAAGAATTATTATAAAAAAAATAAAAAATCTATTAAAAGTTTATTAAAAAACGTTTTATTACTATAAAAAACTTATAAAATATTTAATAAAAATCTTTTTTAACTAAATAAAAAGAAATTATTTTAAAAATTATATTTAAATAAAATTTTAATTTAAAATAAAAAATAATTTTATTTAACTATAAATAAATTTTAAATTTTAAATTATATATAAATATATATTTATAAATTTAATAAATATAAAATTAAATTTATAATATAAAAAACTAATAAAAATTATAATTAAATTAAACATATATTATTAAAATATTAAAAAAAGGTTTCATATTATATAAATTATATTTTAAAAATATATTATATAAATTATATTACTATATTAAAAAACTATTAATATTTTTTTATATAAATAATTAAAATTAAAATTATTTATAATTAAATTTAAAAAATCTTAAAAAATTAAATAAATAAATTATTTTATTTAATAAATTATTAAATATATTTTTAATTTTATAAAAACTATATTTATAAAGATTTATATTTTAAAAAACATATAAATTTAATTTTTATAATTATTATTTAATTTTAAAGTTTTTATAAAATTTAAACTTTATTAATAAAATTAAAGTTTTTATTTATTTATTAATTAATAAAAAGATAAATTATTATTATTTAATTATAATAATAAATATATTTATTTTATTTATAAAAATCTTAAAATTAATATATATTAAAATTAAAATCAAATTATTATTATAATAATTAAATATTTATAAATTTTATTTAATTAAAATTATTAAAGCTCATAAAAAAGCTTTTTTCTTTTTTAAAAATATATTAAAAAAGAAAATTAGTTTTTTTTTAATAATAATATTGTTTATAATATTAATAAAAAGATATAATTAAAAATATAAAACTAATAAAAGTTTTTAATTTAATAATTAATATAATTATATTTTATTAAAAATTTTTAAATTATTATATATATAGTTTAAAATTTAAATAATAAAAGTTTTAAAAAATAAAAATTTATATAATAATAAAATAAATATTTAAAACTTAAAAATAAAAAATAATTTAATTATAATTAATAATATAATAAATTATAAAATATTTTATATTTATATTAAATTAATAAAATATTAATTAAAATAATTTAAAAAAATAATTAATAAATAAAATATTATTATTATATTTATTATAAAAATTTAATTATTAATATTAATATAAATATAAAAAAAATAATATATATTAAATATTTAATTATAATAAAATTAAAATAAAATATAATAAAATATAAGTTATTAAATTAATAACTTTAAATATTATATTAAAATTAATATTAAACGGTTTTTTTTCGCTGTTTTTATAATTTTTAAATTATTTTATTTTCTAGTTTTTTAAGGTTTAGCTTTTAATTCGTTTTTTTAAGTAACTATATATTATATAAAACTTATACCCTTCCGCGATTTTTAAACCAAGGCCGTCTTTAATTAACTTGTTTACTATCTCGTCTCCTGATATATTAACATGGCTTAGACACCAATGCAGGTAGATTCGCTTGCCCTCGGCCAACTGCCAGATTCTCTGCGAGATCTCACATGTCCTTTTCTTTATCCGACGTAGGGCTACCTAACTGTCCACGAAGATGTATGTGGCCTTGTGGTCCGTTGATCTCCTATCTTCCTCCAGAGCTTTGTAGACTGCTATCATTTCGGCGTCTGGTATTTCCACTCTTGTGCCTAGGTTTATGTGGAAGGCTTTTTCGACCCCGAGGCGGGTGAGCTTGCAGAAGGCCGCCGAGTTCTGGAGGGACCCGTCAGAGCAGCCTCTCCCCTGTGAGCCATCTGTATAGAAGACAAGGATGCTTGGATTCTTCCAGACGGTTTTCAGTCGGTTTAACCTAGATAAATCGGTTTCTCTGTATCTTTTGATCGTTGTGGTATCATTACTTTGACGGAACATACCGGTTGCCATGGTAAGTACCACTTGAGGTCTTGCTTTTCGATGTTATTGATGCCTTCTGGTATAAGTGATTGAAGCCTCCTGCCAAACGATTGTAGTTGCGTTGTATTTTCTCCTAAGTTGGCCTGGACGCTGCAGCGTACGATAGCTTGAATGAGATGACTGCCATGAAAGCCTGTGGTTCTTAGGCTATAATTGCTGCATGCTTTGAAATTCAGCTTCCGGTCGAAGAATATGCCTAGCCAGCGGACTACTTCAGACGTATGCACCATATCGTTGCCAATATTGAATGGTTCAGTCATCTTTTCTTTTTGTTTATGAAAATGGATCAGTTCTGTTTCTCCGAGCTCCAATTCAGCTCCTTTCTCTGGAAAGGGTATATAAGTCAGAAATGATTTCTTCTAGTACCTTGCAGTTCCTTTTTTCCGACTTGGAAGCAATCGTGATCTGGAAGTCATCGATATAGGATAGTTGGTATCCTCTCCTCACTACAGTTCCTCTGACGTACAGAAGGAACAGGGTGGGTGAGATAGGCGAGCCTTGAGGGAGGCCGACTGGAAATTTTACGGCGTCTTGTATACGGCTTTCAAAAGTTAGACGAGTCACTCTGTCAGTCATGAACGATGCATTCCACTTGACAAATGAATCCGGCATACCGAGCTCCTTCAAAATAGTTAGAAGCAATATCATAATACGTGGTTAAATGCGCCTTTAATCCAGAAAGACGGTTGAGGATATGTCATTGTTCCCATGAATCCATCTCTGTTCTTCGACATGGTGTACTAGAAGAAGAGCGGCATCTACTGCTGATCGCCTTTTTCGGCCTCCCATCTGGCTTTTATCCGGAAGGTTTGTGATATTGGCTAGATAGCTTAGTCTCGTGGTGATGATTTTTTTGAGTATTTTGCCTAGGCAGTTAAGGAGTGAGGTTACTCTGTAGGCTTCTGGTGCAGAGTAGTCTGGCTTGTTTGCCTTCGGCAGGATGATCCCGACGGCTTCCTTCCAACCTGTTGGGTGGTGGCCTTCATTGAAAAGAGTGACGTACATTTCTTCAAAAACCGATGGTATTGCTTTTACAGCCTTTTGGATAATCGAGAAGCTAATACGGTCAGAGCCTGGAGCTTTCTTCGGCGCCGACGTTACTATAGCTTTTTCAATCTCTGGAAACTGTAAGGTCGGCCATTCTAGTACGGTATCGTCGATGGCTTTGGCCTGTTTCTGTGCTCTTGTTTCTATTCTGGTGGTAGCTTCATGATTCAGTGCAGTTGTGTTTGTGTCAGGGGTTCGTGGGGGTATACTGAGCACCCGGCGCTGAAAATACTGAAGACGACAAGGTATGTACCCAATGAGTTGATATAGTACAAGACGAGAAATACCGACCTGCTTAGACAAGTGCTTTTGCTGTACATCGAACGGCACCTTTGGTTTCTGTTCATAGTCTACAAAGGAGGGCAATGTGATTGTCTTCTTGCTTGGAGCAGAGCTGCCGTATCCTTCATCCTCTGCGGCAAGTAATGGACTAGGAGTTGAACAACGTCAACAATAGTGCATTCCAACGTAAGTATGAGCTGGTGGGTGAATGTTATCTCGTAGTTTACAGAGTCACGATAGCTCGAGCCTTAAAACAACGGTATTTAATGTCATATAAATGCTTGTTTCTACCGAGATTCCCAACAAGTCTTAGTTTCTAGCTAAAAAGGTTTCTTCATAATCAAGTTCATCATGGCGAGCGCATTGATTATGGCTTTTCTTGTCTTGAAGACTTCCAGTCCTCTGTTGGTTGTTGTGCTTCATCTGCTGCCACGCAGTTTCCGTGTGGTTCATGAGGTCTGACGATGTGGCCGTAGGCATACTTCTAACCCCAATAGGGGGTAATCGCTTAGCTAAGTCTAACGAGAAAATCTTTTCCAATGCCTGACTATTGTTTATTCTCATGCTGATAACGAAGAAAAAGTTGCCAGAAATTAGAATTCTACATATGATAAAGGGAATGGAGTGGTTTGCCCCTTTCTCACACCAATGCAAGCTAACATTCGCTTCTTCGAAACCGGGCATGACATAGGTATCTAGTCCTCGTGTCTTAATGGGGTTTAAGCCAGATGTGGCTGCAAGCAGGGACAGAAAGAAAAAAACGATCCGGTTAGCTCTCATTTCTAGTTATCACGAGACCGTTCTAGCGATGAGGAAAACAACGACGTTGTTGCACAAGGAGCTATGGACCTAACGACCTAACAGCTACGAATGCCCCCGTATATACAGGAATGCTAGACAAAGATGCCCGTCAGATAAGGGAACCTGCCGTATCAGCCTCCGATACCCCTGGTAGCACAAGCACTCAATCTCGCCATCCTAGGGGCTAGGGTGGGCCAAAAAAACCCATCACCCACCACCCACGGACCCATGGGTCACCTATGGGTTTTTTCTTTAACCTATGGGTTACCTGTAGGTTCTTTTTAAACCCATGGGTCACCCGTGGGCTTTTTTTTCTTACCTTAGTGATTACCTCAGCGATTGCCTCAGCGATTAATATATTAGGAATATAACAAAAAAAGATTTAATTATTATTATATTTTTTATAGTTATTATTATATTTTTTATAAATATAATATATATATATATATATAAACCCATGGATAACCTATGGGTTTTTTTTTAACCCATGGGTTTTAATGGGTATCCATGGGTCACCCACAACCAACCCTACTAGGGGCCACGATACCTCCTTGATAGTAAGGGCTAGGCTTGTGTAACAAGACCTGAGGCCTGATACTAGTTTACTTACTAGATATATAACCCGGTTTAGCCCTGGCTTGGCTTAGACTAAGGTAATCTAGCCGTTGCCACGTCGTGACCCCTTGGATGGAACCGAGCCAGGATCCGAGGCTTCTGCGTCATAACCAATTGTCTCTGCCCACGGACAAGATCCAGACCTTCTGCATCCACAAGCTCCCAGTCAAAGGCGAACACCAGCTTCGCAAGTATGATGCGCATCTCCATATGGGCCATGCTGATGCCCATGCAGCCTCGAACCCCCGGGACGAAAGTCATGTTGACGAGCTTCCGGTCCATCGACCCCCTCTCGTCGATCCAGCGCTCCGGCTTGAACGTGTCCGGGTCGGGGAAGTTTCGCTGGTCCCGACCCATGGTGCGCGTGTCGGCCATCACGACGGTGCCTTCGGGGATGTAATGTCCGTCGACCGTCTCTCCGGGCGAGGCGCGGGGGAAGCCCGAGACGGCCGGGAACAGGCGGAGGGCTTCTTCGAGCACGCCCTTCAGGTAGGGAAGCCGCGCGACGGACTCGCCGTCGATCTCGGCCGTGCCCTTGAAGGCGGAGCGGACTTCGTCCTTGAGCTTGTCGAAGCGCCGCTGGTCCTGCGCCAGAAAGGTGGCGGCCCCCGTCAGGGTGACCGAGGTGGTCTCGGCGCCTCCGACCATGAGGACGCTCGCGTGGGACGCCAGCCGCTCCTCGGTCAGCTCGCCCTTAAGCACGTGGGAGAAGAAGTCGTCCTTGACCGCGTCTCCGAGCCTGATCCGCTTGCGGACCTTTTCCTGGGTAAGCCGGCGGTGCATTTCATAGATGCCGGCTTGCTCGTTCGTCATGAACCAGGGCTTGAAAAGCTTCAGGATCGGGAGGCGTATCATGAGGCCCGGGAGGATCTGGATCGCGTTCGCGTCCGTAACAACCTATAAAGTTCGCGGTCAATGAGGCTAAATTGTAAGAAACAGGAGAAGGAGTCACTTACGCTTGTCCAAAAGTGTGTCTTCGCATTTTTGACAGCATCAAAAGACTCGCCAAACGCAAGCTCACCTAGTCAAATGTGTTAGCAGTTATTTTCGCAATCAGCAGCAGGCACAAACTGACCGAGGACGTCAAATGTTACCCAGTTGAACGCGTCACCAAGATTCACCGTCTTATTTGTTTCGACGCTAAGACGACCGAGGGTGGCCACGAACTGATCCGCGTAAAGCTGGACCACGCGTTCCTGATTCCGCAGGGCGCGAGCACTGAATCCCGGAGAAAGCATTTGACGCGAAGCAGCAGCTTCCTCTACATCCGTCATGTGGGCCATACCCGGTACGTTCATAGTCTTCCAGAAGATCAACGGCTTCGGAAAGATCTTACGCCCTTTATGAGGTTGGCCGTATATATCCCGGTAGGCTTGGGGAGTGATGAAGGACAAGTCATTTGGGGCAATTCGTACAATGTCCCCTGGAAGTAGGCTCATTAGTCGCCATATACACCTTGGAGGTTTTGACGGATCGCTCACCATATTTATCGTGAGCTTCTTTTGCGATTATAGGCCATTTCCCGCTAGTCCACGCCCAAGCATACCAGAACTGTGAAGGACTGGATCAGCGGAACTAGGAACATAAACAAGAAAGATATCGTTCTAGCGACGAGCTCACGTTTGTGACAGCTGCCAATGGTGGCCCCGGATAACGTGCCAGAGGATGAAACCAAAAAGTGTAAATAATCCAGATAAACCAGTAGCCAAACGACTGTAAAGTTTCAGCAACTCATCGACAAGACCATCAGTAGGCACTACTATACCGAAAGCAGTAGTAAGCATGAAAGCAGTAGGATCGAGTCGGTGTACAACATCGATTTTAGGTCGTACATTGCGGCTGCGAGCGAGAACATCTCTAAGCTTCCCTTGAAGTGATAGAGATCGAAAAGGTGGTAATTTTCGAATCGTGGCGCTGAGGTTATCTTGTATCTCCATGAAATGTAGATAACCGAGGTAATATAAGGAAATATCATATACCTCCTTGGTATTTATGAATAAACGAATATACAACTTTGTTAGATAATAAATATAAAACCACTTTAATAGTACTACAAATACGGACAAATAGATTCAGCTTATTTCACTATATGAAACTCTTCAGCGGCCAACTTGCATATCTCCCCTGACTACCCACCTAATCTACTATATCCACGCCCTTAGTGGCACGGAGCTGTAGATGCATACTTATGTTGTAGCGAGCATGCGGCTTACTATTTGCCACCTTCACACCGAATCGACAGCCTATCTCCAGCCTCATGCTGGTGAATCCTAAGAGGGGTCGGATAGCCTAATTTAGTAACCGACGAACCAAGAACTGTGTAGGTCCTCTTATGTATGATACCAGTTGTATCTTATCTGAACTCAACGTGCGGTCACACAAAATGCTTATAGGCTGCGATACGGGCCTGCTTAGCCAAGGACGTACGTAATCCGACCGTCACACCGCTCAACAGCCCCGAATGTGTTTATTGTGTTTGTTCGAGAACCCTGAATAGGGATGTACTCAATGGTACATAAGGCTGACCCTGACCATCGGGTAGTTTCGATGATACAGTTACACAGCATATTCGGCGCTGTTTATCAATAGTATGCATATCATGCACATCGATAAGGCAAGTCAGGGTCCTTCACTATGGCCTGGTCATAACATACCATGAAACAGACGATTGGATTGATAGGCTAGAGGTTTCTCGATTTGAAAGAATGCTAACTGAAATCATAATCAAGCATTTGGTTGTATTACCAGATCCTCAGCTGCAAGACCCCGACCGCCACCGATCTTCAGCAAAACTGTTATCTCTTACAGGGAACTGCGTATCTTGACCTCGCCACCTTGAGCCGCTTGGACGCATTGGACTACAACGTCATTCAGTCTACCAGATCGGATAGCCTCGTAGACAGCTGTGTTGTACTGGCCAACCGACGGACTCACTCCTCCTGATCCATCCTCTAGATCCCCCGAGACGAGGGACTCGGTAATGAGTGGGACTTTGAGCTCCCCTCTGACGAATTCGTACACTTTCCTTGCAGCCATGCCGAGGAGTGGACCTGCGTTGGGATGAAGGTCCGTAGGATCTTGAGATGCCAACCTCACTCGCAAGTCGATAGCCTGGCAAACGGTGACAAGGTGTGCTGCTGCCAGCTGCGACAGGGTATCAACCGCTTTCAATGTATATCTGGCCGAGATCAAGGCCAACGAGTTGATGCCCTGATTTCCCATCTCCGCTGTCTGCACGTGCGAGCCAACAGGATTGGCCAGGAACCCCAGCTCGCTTGTGAGTGCAGCGACCATGATGTCCGTTCCCTTGAACAAGAAACTAGTGGCCGGATCATCTGCCACGAGGTTTGGCGAAAGGCCGCGGTTGGTGTGGGGGTTGATTAGCTCGGTGCACTGGGAGAAGAGGATGCGTCCTAGGGACTGGAGACCCGACCGGAGCTTCTCGACCGCGCTGGTAATCGCCTTAGCCTGGAAATTACCCCCGTGCAATATCCTGCTCGTCTTCTTGTCGATGAGCGGGTTGTCCGTCACCGAGTTCAGCTCGATAGAGATTTGAGCATAGGCGAGCTGGAAATCTTCTAGAATAGGACCGATCCACTGGCTCGCAGTGCGGACGGAGTAGCGGTCCTGGCGTAGCGTCTTTTCCTTGATGTAGTCGTCGCAGTTGGTGATCCGCGATCCCGACAAGAAGCGAAACATATTTTGCGCGCTGTCTATCTGGCCTGGGTGCGGCCGCACCTGGGCGATAAAGGGGTCGAAGCTCTCGTCCGTGCCGCAGAGCGCTTCCACCGTCATGGCAGTAAGCACCTGCGTCAGGGCCGCCAGGTTGGTGCATTCGTACGCTGCTAACGCCGCAACGCCGGCGGAGACTGCGGTGCCGTTGACGATGGCCAGGCCTTCCTTGGCCTGCACGCTAAGCGGCGGGAGATTTGCTTTTGCAAGTGCGACGTCTGCCCTCACCAGCTCGCGTTGGCCCTTCGGCCCGACGAAGGCAGATACGTACTTCTTGCCCTGTAGCACCCCGCCGATGTACGACAGCGGACCCAGGTCGCCCGACGCGGAGATGCTCCCGCGTATAGGTACCAAAGGCACAATGTCGCCGTTCAGCATCTCAGAGAGCCGATCTGTGATCTCTAGACGCACACCGGATGCTCCGGCGGCTAATGAGTTGAGGCGGACCAACATTGAGGCGCGAACCCAAGCCTCCGGCATGCATGTCGTTCTAGACACGTTACTGACGCCACGGTCCGATCCTTCAGTACTGGTTATACCAGCCATGAGCAGCGTGAGGAGGCGCTGTTGGAGGAGGTCGACGTTGTTGGTCCTTTGGTCGGCGCTGCCGCCGAACCCAGTGTTGACGCCGTAGATGATCTCGCCCTGTGCGAGCTTCTCTTTGATGATATTGCTACATTCCTTGATAGCCCGTACGGCGTCTTCGGTGACGACCACCTTGGATAGGTAACGCGAGACAGCCACGACATCTGCCACGGTAAGGGTCTTACTGTCAACCTGGACTTTGGAATTTGATGATGCTAAACGTGCTTGCTGAGCGAGAAGCAGCTCAGAGAAAGTTTGATATGACTCAACCATATTGAAAGCGAGGAAAGAAAAAGAGTTTCCGCTACGAAGCAATAGACAGTTTCTAGTTGAGATTTGAATCCCAGATAACCTTGTATATAGTATATTTGGAGGGTCTGAGCCTTGTTACAAGTATGTTAAGATATAAGCCTCCTTACAAGCTCTTTTGGCTTAGCAAATTACGCCAGGTATCTCGACGAGCATCAGCTCATGTACGAAACGGCAGGAACCTAGTCCCCTTCTGGGGAACTGGTGGGGATGTCAGGCACAGGAACAAAGAAGCAGTTATCTGGTATAATGCGTTGTCTGTCCTAGATTATGGATAGGATTCCCAGTGAGTCGCCAGTATACATGGAGACGACAGGGGGGAGGGGTATAGGGGGGAATAGAGGTCCCTTTCCAACTCTAATCCGGTGCTTGCACTTCTGTGACCCTGTAAACGACTCCTTTGTACCTAGTTGAGTTTGTACCATCTGATCTCACCGCTAGGAAGCAATCAGGGCTGACTCGAAGTACCGCCACCCTGCGCGATGTCAGGGGGCGGCGCCGGTAGGAGTGTATAAAAGAAGACCGATAAGAATGACGAGGAAGAAGAATACCAATCGAGCAATAACTCCGGGGCACCCGGTCCGACTCACTCAATACAAAGAGGCAGGATAGGTATTGCGCTTATCATTTGCATTCCTTCCCTCTTGTTATCAGACAATTCCATCATGGCGACTATTACGTGGGAAGAGATCAAGGCTCACAATACCGAGACTGACTGCTGGATTGTTGTACACGGGAAGGGTAAGGTTATCCTTCTGTCGTTCTTCCAAGCTCAGCTCAGATACTGACACTCGGTAGTGTACAACGTGACCAAGTTCCTAGAAGACCATCCGGGCGGGAAAGACATCGTTCTCGAGCAGGCTGGCAAAGATACGAGCGATGTCTTCGAAGAAGCGGCCCACTCCTCGGAGGCGCGCGATATCCTACCCAAGCTCCTAGTTGGCCGCTTGGACGGCCCACACAATGTCATTCAAACCTTCGATACTGTTGTCAGTGGGACTGCAAAGGCCGAGGAAGCAAAGGGCCCTTACATGAGAACTATCCTTCAGGTGGCTTTTCCCTCCACGGTCTTCATCTTGTGGGCGTATACTCGAGACGGGGTATCTGCTATTGGTCTACCTTCTTGGCAGGGGCTCGGCGGTATTGACCGCTTGTGGACGTCGGTGATGGTCATCTTGTTGGTAGTTGTGATAGCCTTCTTCGCTTTCGTAAGAAGTGTCATCTACGTAGACTTTGGGCGTCTGGACAAATACCCCTCCCGCATCCGCCTCCGCCTCGAATAAGCGAGGCGGCGGTACATTTACAAGCACCATCCAATAGAAACTCGCCGTCTGTACACAGTAAGATAATGATAGCACATTTTTCCAGTTTCGGGCCCGTCAGGTTGTTAGGCATATCAGAACATATCTGTCAGGTTGCACAAGAGTGTTGGAGAATCGAGAGCTCCGCCGTTCTAGAGCCTTCTGGGCGTCATATAATAACCTCTCACCGGCGGTCGGGCCCTAGGTACAGATAAATTCCGCAGGATTGCATCTTGCAGCCGCATCGTGTACTTTCAGGGTCCTGGAGAAATCAGGGACTCGGGTATACGTATCTGCATGCCAAGATTCCCGTCTTTCCTCATTCGACGCTTCTATCTTGAGCCATCGATCGATGCATGTGCGTACTCGTTTGGGATTCAGCGGACTATTTCATTGGCCGAAAGTGTGATGGCGGGATGGTTGAGTGTTGGCGCAGGGTCCCTGCTTACACGCGTGTAAGCGGGGATTAGGGGGGCGGCGAGGGTGGTGATAACCTCATTTCCCTGGGGCCTGGCCTCAGATGACTACCTTATCTGCCATTTGAGATCCAATCATTATAAGTCGTGGCTGTTTGGACCCTGAGACATGCGGCTGTGTATAACTAGCCAGCTAGCCCGCCCCCTGCCGTTCTGGGCCGACCCGCAATCCTTTTCAAATCCCGAAAGGATTAAAACCCTGCAAAACAAGTGCTGACGGTAAGAGCCTGACGCAAGACGTACGTACGAAACCGGACATATGGTGCGAACCGGCTCGGGTCTTACCAGGTACCTACATACCTTAGGTAAGGTAATAAAGGTAATAGCCTAGTGCGGGCTGGGGCCGTGAGATCTGGTAATCAGCGGGGGTGGGTTTTAAGCTCTCGGCCTAGGTAACGGGACCCCGCCTGCGCCGCGGCCGCAGGATTTCTCCCCCACGGCCTGCCTACCGCATTATGTGCGCACATGGGCTGAATGGTAACTCTAGTCTCTAGATAGCCGCTTATCGCAATTCTACAAATCAGGGATTACGGAGTTCAGTAGATCATTCCCACTGTTTTATATACGCTGATTGGTAGAGAGTAGAATAAGCTGTTGGTTCGTGCCCTCGAGACTAAGACCCTAGAGACTAGACCCTAGAGACTAGAGTTGCCATTATCTTATATCTTAGAAACTGCGGTACTCCGAAGGCATGACAATAGTCTACACCTAGCTGACCTAGGTAGTTACCTACCTGCCTACCTAGGTAGTCACCTATGTATACGAGTCACCTATGTATACGTACCTAAAGTACACTAAACAATTACATTTGTAAGAAAGCAGTTTTGTAAACCCGGATGGGATTCCTCCTTGCATATGAATGACAACCCTCACAACCCATCGTAATACGGCAAAGGGTATCGGGAGTTGAAATTGGCGAGTCCATATCGCCACTGCTCATCCGTCGAGAAGCTGAAGATCGTCTCTTCCGTAGGTACGTAAGCAAGAAATATATGCCACTAACCTGTCAATGGAGTCTCGCGGTGATTAGGCGACGATTATAATCATATTATAATCACATACATGCTTTTGAAATTAGTCACAATCATAGCCATTCATCATGCCATGTGAATTTTCTCTTGCCGGCGACTCGAAGCAGACCCAGGTCTCCATTCCCGTAACGACTTCTAGCACCTTCCGGAGCCTGCTTCACCTGAAGCGGGCAGTGGCTGATAAGTTCAAGATCATTGACCCAAGTAGTAGGTCTTGTGCCCCAGCGGGATAACACGCCTGAGGCTATGTACTGACAGAATCATGTAATTAGCCGTATCATTCTCAGTGGATGGAACAGCATGCGATAATTTGACCTCGCTTCTACAGTTCGAGAAGCCAATCTGCGTCTTCGTCAATGGACGTGCCGTGTGCGACGTACCCGGGCCTTCGGGCCTCCCGTTCCTTGGGAGCCATACAGAGGTCTACCCGGACCATCTAGGCAACCATGAAAGACTCTTCCAGACCTATGGGAGTATATTCAAGACGACAGTCATGGGCCGGACCGTGTACCACACCAACGATCCGGAGATCACTGCCCACATCTTCAAAGAGTCCGCCTTCTTCACCAAGGATATCAACGAAGCTCATCCACTCTACGGAGTCAAGAGCCCCCATGCCGGCGTCTTTCTGACCAGCACCAACACGCCGGTCTGGCGCGAGGCTCACAAGTTCATGGTCCCCTCCATGGGACCCAAGGCAATTGATAAACACATCGTAACCGTCCTAGCCATCGTCCGGTCGTCTTTCCCCGTGTTCGACGAGCTCGAGAACAGCAAACAGGCCTGGAACGTGTACGACTATATGCTCAAGCTCTCGTCCCAGATAGTGGGCAAACTCTTCATCGACGCAGACTTCGGACACTTCGAGGCCGCCGACTCTCCAGTACACATCACGGTTCAAACAATCTTCCGGCTGCTCGGCCTGAACAAAAAGGTTACGTCCTGGGGGGACTGGTATGCTTGGCTCCCCTTCGGCGACTCGAAGCGTCTGCGAGACACCTGGCACGAGGTCGGCCAGCGTGTCGGGAAACATATCTCCGAGGCCAAAGTTGGCGGGGAAGACGTGCCCCTTCAAGAAGCCATCCTGAAAACCGAGAATCTGACAGGTACTGAACCCCCCCCCCCCCTTCTTTTTTTTCTTTTCTTCTTCTAACTCCCAGCCTATGTATCGTTCTTCGCTCACTTCCAGCCCTAGACTTTTTCTTCCGGGCAGTCGACAGCAAAGGCAACAAGATGCCGGCCGAGAGCCGCAACCCGGCCCTCATCGTAGCCGTGACGGCCGGCTTCGTGACGACGAGCGCGCTGCTGTCCTGGCTCCTCTACGGGCTGGTGGCGTACGAGGGCTGCCAGGACCGGCTCCTCCAGGAGCTCGTGGACCACGGCATGACCGAGGACACGCCCATGTCCGGCGAGTACGTAGACAAACTCTCGTCTCTGGACAAGTTCCTCCGCGAGACGCAGCGGCACCACACGACGTCGTACCAGCCGGCGCGCACGGCGCGGACGGACCTCGTCCTGCCCAACGGCATGCGCCTGCCCGCGGGCGCCGTCGTCATCGCCGAGGTCCACCACCTGCACCACAACGACCGCGTCTGGGAGAACCCGACGCGCTTCGACCCGGACCGCTGGGACACCGACCGGGTCCGGGACCGGCACCGCGGCGCCTACATCCCGTTCGCCATGGGCCCCCGGATGTGCGTCGCGATGAACTTCGTCGTCCGCGAGGTCAAGGTCATCCTCGCGCAGCTGGTCTACCGCTACGAGTTCGTCCGGCACAACGCGGCCGAGACTGTCGAGTACGATCCCATGTTCCAGACGATAAGGCCTAGGAACCTGTACGTGAAGACGCGCAAGCGCACTTCGTGGCCCAAGCCTACCGCAGATAGTTCGTAGATGTGTACCGTAGGGGAGTTAGAAAGAAATTCCAATCATTTATTCTTGCGAAACTTCATGGCGTCTCGGGTGACTAGGGGTGACTATTACATATGTACACAGGTCTTGATCCATAGATGATTAGAAGCTATCGTACCGGCACTAACAGTTTATTAATTATTTCCAACTTCATGATCTATTATGAGTACGTCGCATGCAATTGTTGGTTTAACATATGTACGAAAATATCGTACATGGCGGGTTCAGATCCAAAGTGTTGCACATACTGTATAAGCCCGCCCTGATTGCTAGCACATAATTAGCGATGTCGCTTTTTGCGATACATCTCTTAGATGAGAAAAAGGAAATAAAAATTTAGTACATGTAGGTTGAAAGAACCCGAATTATATCTTAACCCAAAATACCACTGAACCATTTAAGAACGTGTTAGAATTACTTCTATTTAGGGGTTTAACCGCCACCCCATCACCGCGCGCCTCGCATTTTTCTCGCCGATTTATTATCCACCAACTTGCTTGGTACCCTCCATACAATGCTCAAATTCTATGTGGAAAAGTATGTTTATGCGGAGGCAGCCACATCGTCAGATGAAGCTGCTGCCTTAGGGAAAAGTCTCTCCCACCTCAGGCCCAGAGCGCACACTATCTGCAGAGCGCCGGCAGCAATGACAATTATAAAGGTAGTCTGTATGGCGCCCGAGACGGCCTCCAGTGCCTCTGTCCTCAGAGTACCCTCGAGCTGTTGGAACAGACCGCTTTGGGCTCCCGCAACGGAGTTCTGGATCTCTTCCACGCTGTAGCCGTGGCCGGACAGGATCGGCGTCAGGTTGTTGACCGCGACGGACTGGAAGACACGTCCGGCGATGACGAGGGCGAGGACCTGGGCGCCGATCTGGCTGAAGTTCTGGAGACTGATGCTATTCACGGCGTCCTCGGGTGCGGCCTTCAGCGACGCTACCGCATATCCCAACTGCATGGTTATACCGCAGCCGACGCCCATGAGGATGCTGAAGCCGTAAATGTTGGCTACGCTGGTGGAGGGCTTTAGGTAGACATAAAATAGGGCTCCAGGAATAAGGAGAAAGATGCCCGCGGCCAGGTAGAAGGTCGCGTAGATGTTGATTTTCGGCAGGGCCCAGCCAGCGGCGAGGTTGAACGCGATGGCGAGGAGCAGAAAGGGGAGAAGTCGCACCGCGGCCATCAGAGACGAGTCGTTGTTGACGAACTGGAAGTAGATGGGGATGTAGTAGGTTGAGACGTATAAGCCCAGCATGGCACATACCGCGCAGAGTAAGACGAGTACCTGCGTGCGAGACTTCAGAAGGTGACCCGGGAAGGATCTGTCGGCAACGGTGGTGAGGATCAAGAAGTATTGCTGTAGGACGTAAAGAACGAGACAAACGGCGAAGCAGACAATCATGGCGATGGTCCTAGAATCGCTCCAGGGCCAGATGCCACCGCCCGATATGAAGGCCATCGAGAAGAAGACCCACATGCCGCAGCTAAGTGCGGAACCAAGCCAGTCGACGTGTCGCAGTCTCTCCGGTATCGATATACCCTTGGTAGGTCGAATGGGGGGGAGGCAGAATAGGTAGATAGGAGCGCAGATAGCGCCTATGATCAAGTTAATGTAGAACCCCCACCGCCAGGTCGCCGAGCTGAGAGAAAAAGCGCCACCGACAACAGGGCCAATGATGGTACCAACACCCCAGATGAAGCCGAGACCGGTCATGTAGGTGCTTCTCTCCTCCCTCGTGGTAAGCACGGCAAAGTGGTTCAAGCCGCCGAGGTAGATGCCCGTGCCGCCTGCACCGGCAATAACACGACCTACGATAAGTGCCTCGATACTGGGTGCTGCTCCGCATAGGGCAGAGCCGGCCTCAAACACGATCACGCCGCCGATATACAGCCATTTCATGTTGAACTTGCTGAAAAGGGCATTGTAAGGCAGGATGACAGCCACGGAGCCGAGGGAAAATCCGGCCCCGATCCAGGGGAGCTGGGGTACATTCTGGAAGGTTGCAACGACGGCGCCCTGGATATCGGCGGCGATGGTAGTATCAAGGCCGTAGATCAAGCACGAACAGTACAGACCGGCGCAGACCAGAAACCATCGAAGTCCGGTGATTTTGCGGATGTTGTCGCTGGCAGCACTGGGGTCGGAAGGGTCACGGACCTCAGCCGGCACCGGGGAACCAGGTGAGGTGGTGTCGTAGTTGTTTCGCGACTCGTCGCTGAGAACGTCCTTCTCGACGGAGCCGTTTGATGCCGCCATCGCGACTGATGGGCCTCACTGGGGGTCGGAACGAGCAACTGGACAATGTAAAAGTGAAGGTAATTGAGGCGAATGGTATCAAGTTAGCAACTGCCGCGATCGAACGGCTCACGATTTAAGATATCGCGTCTTGAAGTGTATGTGGTGTGGTTTTCATGTGTACATATGTATGTGTGCTAGCAACGATCGATATAACCCATGTTCGACTCAAATTTATGAAGAGCTGGCAGGCTAGAGCAAATCAGTAATAGGCATAACATTTGTAATTGGAGACAACCGAGAACGGGTGGCCGCATTTGTAATCAGAGACAAGCCAGTAATGGTGAAGAAAGATATGGTTTTCATCTCGAGTTACACCAACTCTCGAGTTACACCAACTCTCGAGCTATACAAACTTTACGACGATACTACAGTGGTGCTTACAGTACCATGTACCTCAGGTATAAGCCTGTAGGGTGTCTTACCCGGAGGGTGGGGGTGGGTGTAAATGAGAAATCCAAATATGGAATTAAAAGGACAAGGGTCTAATCCAAGCGGGACGGCTCTGTAGATCTGTTCCCCACTGTCCCGCGCATTGGAGATCTGAGGACCAAGATTATACTACATATGTATGCAAGATTGCACCCTGTGTCATCTTTACATAGTAATTTCGCGTCGCTGTCACGTGTAATATACCCCCCGGGGTACTTTTAGGTTCCTGTAGCTAGCGCAACCTATTATACATACATGTATGTTGAAACCAACACATTGAATGCTAGGTACCTTAGGTGAACATTCGCTGACATGCATCAAGGGGAATTGTTTACCCGTATTTGTCAGTCAAGGATCGTCGCAAATCAGTAATTGTACCTAGGTACCTAATTTACTAACCATAGCGTTGCAACCATTCCTGTAAGGTGCCAATGCATTGGGATTTATATATGGCTTATCCAATGTACGTATATGCATGCATCCATACATACATATATACATATATACCAATAACTAAATAGCGAATTAATTAAATGACTAAATTAACACCTAGAGCTAGATATATAGTTGTACGTACGTTAAATGAATGATAATTAGTATGTATGTATAACGCGAGCATGTATAATGGTAGCATATAGGATGGCAGCATGTATGGGCGGTAATGGAAGCATGTGAATAATCGGATGTATGGCAGTGGCATATATGGTGGTAGGTTACATATGTAGTTAGATTTCTTCCAAGTACGAGGAAAGCTACATATGTAGCTTGCAATATTGCAGATTTAGTGTTACTTATTCTCAACTATTTTTACATTCCAACGGTCTTTTACTCGCTGGGCTTCCTTCCCGTCACGATGACCCGGTTATGCGCCCACATTGCGCCTTTGTTTGACTCGACGATGGCGCCCTGGATGAAAGCATCAATCCGCGCCGCCTTTTCGGGGTTGGATGCCCTGATCTTATCGCTGATGTTCATAGGAATGGTCAGGTTGCACAAGTGCATGGACATGGCTGTGTGGCGCCTGCCCGCCTGCCAGTCAGCGTGGACACTCTCAACGCCTTCCGCCCTCATGGTCTGGTCCAGCGTCTTGACCCACAGCGGCAGGAGCCGCGTGTTATCGACGACCGTCAGCTTCTGGACGGCCTCCAGGCAGTCGGTGGGGATGCCGGGCGCGATGGTCTCGACGTGCTGAGACTCGAGGTCGATTTCACACCACTGCAGATAGCCCCCGGGCTCTAGATAGCGGAGAGGAAGGCATCAGTTTCCAGACGACGTCGACCTGTGCGTGGGCGCAGTTGGGAACCTAGACTTACTCAGTAGCTTCAGGAGGTGGCGCAGCACGGGGACTGGGTCCTCCTCGATAACGAAGACGATGAGGCGGACGTTGACTATATCAAACGTCCCAACCAGGTCTTCGGGCACATCATCAAAGACGCTCCATTGTCGCAGCGACAGGTTCTTAGGAAGCCACTCCTTCGGCCCAACCTGCGTGATGTCAGTATCGAAGCCAACCAGCTCCGTTTCAGCCGACGAGTCCAGCTGCGAGTGTACATCCAAAAGCCAGACACTTTCCGCTGTTAGTTCATTTTGTAAGACCAAGGATCCAATGGGCACTCATACCCGGTTCCGGTGCCAACATCGGCAATTTTCAGTGATTTCCTATCCCGTGGGATCCGGGGACTGAGACTATAGCCAAAGATGTCTTTCCAGAGGTGATGTTGCAGGTTAAGCCTTAGTTCTACAATTAGTGTCCATAGCCAAATGCGGAGTCGGGGTGGCAGAGCCAATACCTGTTGAAGTCGATATAGTCCCGCGCAAGGGGGTAGGAGCCAACTCCATTCTTGACCTCGGTTACGGTCGGGACGGAGTAGCCCGGACGAGAAGCTGATTCGACAGTCATAGTCTATGATTTCTTGTAATAAAGACGCGGAAAATGGATGTTGATTTCTTAGAAGATATTAAAGCCTAGATCAACCTGTACAGATAGAGACCTACAATGAGAGACGCGCGATTCGGGTATTCAGCAACGCTCCATATGTAGGTAGACTTTATCTTGAGACAAAAGTTGGCCATCACGTTATAAGTCTGACACGAAATATGCCTAAAGCCTAGTCTGGATCCTGTAGGAACCTAGTAGACTTGGATCTATACAGGTGAGTCAGCTGCAGTGCTGTTAGAGGGGGTGTGAGATTCTCACGATCCCCCACGCGAACCAATGTTCTTTCATTCGGGGAGAGAAACTCCGATCAGTAACAATCAGTAACATCCAAGTTTGTTGGATTATTACAGTCGGCATAAGAGTCTAGATTATGCCGCTCCAGCTGTTGTGTAACCACTTGGTTTTGTTAAAATCTTCAAGATTTGGCAAGATCGAATTTGAGGCCCACTTATTCCAAGGCTTGAGCCATGTAAAGCAAGCAAACGCCACTTTTCGCACTGTTTTAGCCAATCAATCCCCTGTCATTGACGCACTGCTTAATTCCCTTTTTCGGCTTGTCTTGAAGAGGTTCTTTCTTGCGAATCGAAATGCAGCCAACAAAACGTTTGGAAAGTCCTATACAGCTCGTCTAGTGAGCTGTATAGGGGCGTGGCTCCAGCATAACTAAATTACATAAGCCCCCCGTATGTTAATTAGGTAACCCGGTAGACAGTGATGCAATACCGGGTATTTATAAGCATCCACTATGGCGTTGTACATACAAACAACCTGGGTATCTTTGTACGCGATACTTTAAATAATACCCAGAACTTGGAAACCATTCATGAGATGTAGATTCCAATGTAGTGTTCCCTAGCCAGCTCCCTGTCCCTCTCCCTCTCTTCCCTCACCCAAACTTGTTTTCCGCTTGGTTTTCCGTCATCATGGTCCCTCCAATCCGAGTCGCCATCATTGGCCTATCCGCCAATGCCATCACCGACTGGGCCTCGCGGGCCCACCTGCCCTATTTCCTCTCGTCTGTGGGCCGGTCCAAGTATCAGATCGTCGCCCTCTGCAATTCCTCCAAGGCGTCCGCCGAGAGGTCAATCAAGATGTTCGGCCTGGCCCCCGGAACGCGCGCGTACGGGTCGCCCGGGGACCTCGCCGCGGATCCCGATGTGCAGCTGGTCGTCTGCTGCACGCGGGCCGACAAGCATTACGAGACCACACTCCCCAGTATCAAGGCCGGCAAGGATGTACTCATTGAGTGGCCCCTCGCTCAGAATGCGGCCAAGGCCGAGGAGTTGACGGCGGCTGCGAAAGAATCGGGCTCAAGGACGATTGTTGGATTGCAGGTGAGATACGCCCCAGGCACTAGTACCTCGCCTTATGGAAGTAAGCTAACGGAATTCAAAAGGGGTGGCAGTAAGTACCTCTCTGCGTTGAACGCTATCCTCGGATTACTCGGCAAGAAAGAGTCCCTCTGCTCTAGCTTGATCTCGTACTTCTTTTCGGGGATGGCCGTGACTGACACTAGCTGCTTTAGTGTACCCACGACATTGAAACTCAAGGAGCTCATTGCCTGCGGGCGGATCGGAAAGGTCTGGAGTAGCGAATTCACTGCTGCGCGTTGGACCTCCGACCAGTACTCCGTATCCAGTGCATTGAGCTATTTTGCCGACAGAAAGGTGGGTGGAAACTTCGTCACCATCGGATTCGGACATGGTAAGTCAATGGGGCATGGGGGTTACCTACTGTGGCCATTTTGACTAACCCGACAACAGTCTTCGACTGGGTACAACATGTTCTGGGCGACTTGGGCGACATCCAGTCTCGTCTTCAGCTTCAGCGGCCCAAACTCAATGTCGTGGATTCACATACCGGGAGGCCTGTCGACACAATGATATCGGATGTACCCGACCTGATCCACGTGACCGGAACTCTTCCCGAGACTGAACACATCGTGAAGAACGCAACTCTGCACATGAGATTCCGACGCGCCCAGGCCTTCCAGGGCGATCCGGCCCTGGTTTGGACCATCTTCGGTGAAAAGGGGGAGATACGTCTCACTGCCGTCTTCGACACCATGCTCCAGGTCAGTCAGCTGCTGGATGTGACCATCGAGGTGCACGATCACAAGGCGCATGAGGTGGAACGCGTGGACTTCAAATGGGGTTCGTACCCGGAGCTCCCGCATCTGGCGAGGAGCTACGGCCCTATCTACGAGGCGTACGCTAATGGCACAACTGGGACGTATGCAGACTTTGAGCACGGCTTGAAGAGGCATAAGCAGCTAGATAAAATGCTGGAAAACTGGGACAAGTTTAAAGCTATATAAAAACTAAACATTTTTATATATATAATTTATATTAAGTTTTTATAATTTTATTAATCTGGTTATAAATTTATAAGCTAATTAAAACCTTATTAATATAATATAAATAATTTAATATTATATTTTATAAATTTTTAATATGTTCCCACATTTAAACTAACCCGCCAACTATACACATGTCTACTAATATTACGATAAAGAAGATCGCACTCATAGCTAACTGACTGGATCTGACCTTACCACCATTGGTCCTCCACAGACGATATTAAGCAACGAACGGCGAAACCCCGGGACACTTCGCAACAACCCCACGATCCCCAACCACGATCCTCAGCAGGCAACATTACCAGAAACACCGTCAGAGGCTTATGAAGCTGGCTCCAGGCTTAATTTGCCGATGTTAAACGGTGCTGAGCACTCGAAAGCGGCGTTGTATCTTTGTCACTCACACCTGTGGCACAACTTCGCTGTTGTGATCATTTCTGGTGTTCTCTACATCCTTGTCACGTCCTTCACCATGGTGGTGCTTTTGTTCCCTAAGAACAAGTTCGTTTCACGCATATGATCGAGGTTCTGACATTAATTCAGAACGCATCCCGATCCTCATAGAATATTTCGTCTCGGGTCAAAGTCCAAAAAGGCCCAACCATGGAATCGAGAGACTTACCCTTGTATTGCCAGTTCAGACAATGCAGCCGCCTACTCCCAGTCTCGCACAGATGCCCATAACACGTCCTACGACGCTACGACAAGATTAATTAATCCTGAACTTCATTCAGGCCGGAATCGAAGTCAAATGGGAGGACGACAGGATACCAGAAATCACTCTACCCGAACAAACCAACCTCGAAGCCTTGAGAGTTTACGGCGACGCGACGCTAGGTCCTGGCATAATGCCACAGAAGATTGGCATTAAGCTCAAAGAGGCAGGTTTGGTCTGGCTACGACCGCCAGCCAGCTCGGGTCGTCACCCAGGAAGCCCATTGAGCTTGGGTTGGCGTCTGTAACTCTCAGGCGCCTCTACTCCATCCTACCCAGGACGCTATAGTGCCGGCTCAGCTTCCTCACCTACGCAAGGTCCTCCGGCCGATAGAGTCAGACAACCCTGAGTAGGCGAAGAAAATGAACGTAAAGCGAGCACTACGAGCGTTTCAAGGACTCGTGGTGAGTATGCCCATAGGCGTCCGACCGCGTGGCGATATCTGTTGGCAACAGAACGTTCGAGAATGAGAACGAAGATTAAGAGGGGCTGGGGACGAGACGTGTCGACGCCGTGAACGGAGCATTATCCGAGGCCCTGATCTCTTGTCTGCCGAAGACGCGGGGGAAATTGGCTTGTTGACCCGGGTTGTGGGTTGGCCAAGGAGCAGCTTCATTGGGATCATATGAATAGGTAACTTTCCATGCATACAATTTCCACTGTATTCATTTTGAGGTGGGACAAATTGTAGGCACTTTTCAAATAGTCTTATCACGTACGTCGAGGCATAAAAGGAATCATTGTTGTAAAAAGACCCGGTAGTGTTGTGTGCTGTGATATGGGATTGACCCCAGGTTGTAGCACACTAATAGTGGACATTTGTAGGTATAGACTACCCCTGATTCTCTCTAAGATACAGGCTGTGTACGTGCTACTTAATTGGGAGTTAAATAGTGACTTGAATACCTAGGTACCTTTAAGAAACCGGCTGTGGTATTGTGTCGTCAGAGTCTTAGCCCTTGCTACTCGAGTACCTAGGTAGGACCATAGGTCTCTTGGGTTCATAGTTGTTACGCAGAGAGCTATTCAAACTAATTGTCACTGGCTTTGGATATACATGGGGGCTAAGAACAAAGGGGTCTATCCTATCTTCCGTCTCCTAACAGGCCTACGGTCCTGACCGGATGCCCAAAGGATTAGATCCTAACAATAATTTACTGAGGCCCTAATACTATTATGGGATATTGCGGCATCGATAGTTATTAACTAGTGGCTAGGGGTGTGGACACAGGGTCTGACACGGGCTTCGGCGGCGTCGTATAACTTCGTTATATACTAGCATTTTCGAGGCGCTGGCGCTCATGTAGGTGGCTAACAGCAGGAGGGATTTATCCGGAATCTGATTCTTTAGCCCCTGGGATTAGAGTCGTTAGAAACCTCAGCTCTGTCAAGGTAACAATTTTAAGTAGAGGTGATAACACAGGCCGTAAGAAAGAAACGGCCATAGAGGCACGAATTCAGCATAAAACAGCAACTGTAAACGCAACGCAAATAATTCATTGCTAGGTGCTTCTCCAGTTCGGAGCGAAGTCGGAACTAAACTAAGTGGGATCTAACTACATCTTCAGGTCGCGCGAATGGTGCGACATCACTGATTTCCTAGCTGGCTGACGTCTAAGTCGCCTGTAGCCAGGGTCCAGACGAATGCACATGATACCTCTACGTCGTCCTGTAAAGAAACACCAAGTAAACTCATTGGCTCATAGATATCCCCACCATGCCAACTGTCGCCGCCAGTGAATGTCTCTTGTACTCGATCCATGAAGTCGGTTTTCCAGACATTGCCCAGCATAGTTAAAGGAGGTGGTCTGGGTTGTCTTCGTCTCAAGGCGATTGTCGGGTCAAATAGCTTGACATCGATGCGACGGTCGTCGATCTTCTGTAGCACGATGACTATGGACTTTCGCGGCCAGCGCTGGGCCCAGAACTCGTCTCGGGCTCTGTCGCCGCCGTCTGCGGTGTATGCTGCTATGACTTGGTGCGGCATCCCAAGCCAGTGGTTGAACACGCCTACTACAAGCCCCTTTCGTCGATTCGCAAAGCAGTCTTGAGCATATTCGACAAACTCGTCCGCTGTGCCGTAGACCTTGGATAACGACCCGGTGGCATTATGCCACTGTGAACGGCCGTAATCGTCGCAGAACCCGATAGGTGTAAGGTAGATGGCTAACGAGCTGTGTTCCTTAATGTTTTCGAGGGCAGTCATACATAGAAACCTCTTGAGGTCGGTAGGAGAACTGAGGTTATTCGCACCGGGTGGGAGTGGCTCGAGGACCGGATTTTTGATGTCGTCAATGATCTTCGGGTCTTCCAGCATCCCAAGTTCATGATTGTTGAATTGGGATGTTTGGCTTGCAATCTGGCTGATCCACTGATCCACTGTTCTAGTCAACTTGGTGACAGAGCTCTCTTGGTACTTGCGACGAGCATCAACAAAGGCGCGAACAAGTCTCTCAAGGTCGTCTGAATTGAGGTTGAGAGGACAATCCTCGCTCACCGCATCCCAGAACTGGTGGCCACCCCATACCCCTCTGAAGAGCTGGATATGTCGTAGACATATACGGAATAGTATATGGATCGTATTGGTAGTGTGCTTTTTGACAGTTTCAGCGTAGGAGCTTCGACCTATGATGGTATCCTCAAGGAGAGCGTTATAAATCCGATTAGCCATATCTTCCGAGGGAAATGTACCGGAAGGTTCAAAGTAGAAGCCAGTGAGCTTCAGGATGTTGTGTCCGAGAGGTCGAAAGGGCGGCATCTTATAAATACAATGCGGAAGATTAAAGAGAAGAGACAAATGTAGTTGTGGGAGATTGCTTGTTAGGCTAATGCTGTGAGCTTTGTGTGAGAAAAGGGCCAGCTCTAGGAAAAACAACTCTAGAAAGAAAGCTCTGGGGAGAATAGCTCTGGGGACGATAATGACAAAGTATTGTAGAAAAAATTAGGAACGATGAGTTCGGACTTATTGAGAAGAATTGAGAAAATAAAGTCTAGTGATCGGTGTAGATGGGATGAAACTATTTACGAACGACGTACTTTGTAACGGGGCAACTGGTGATAGCTAGCTAGACAGCCAACTAAATTACTTGCCTTGGTGCCTAGCGCAAAGAAGTCGTGAAGATATACGAAAACACCCTCAAAATGAGTAATGCAACTACCTAGATATCTGAAGTACCTATCCTGATATTAATATGCTTATGGTCTCGCCTGTAGGAAAGGAGTCAAATCCACAACAAACCCTCATTCTCTGATTATCAGAGCATCTACACTCACCAACCCTTTTGCTCTTCCCATCCCATTTCTATCTATTATTTGCTGCAGAAATGCCGCTTCTCCAAGCTCGAGAGGTTTATCTGGTGCCCTTTTCAGTAAAGTATCTCGGGCTTCATCGTGATAAATAGTAAAGAGTTGGTATATATGATTAAACCGAGTGTGAATATGCTATCTATATCTGTTTTTATTCGCGGACACCGCAACGCACCCCTGATGGCAACCATCTGGATAAGAGGTAGATTTATATTCCTGAGAAACTCAAGTATATGATGTCCGTGAAGCTGCGCGATAAAATAAATTGTTGATTCTGTAAGGTAATATTTGAAAAGAATGCATGCATGTTGCATCTTTGATTTATCTGAACAATTAGAAAAATAGAGAGCAAGACGAAAGGGTATGCAGGTAAATATCCAACGAAATGTTCACTGGAGAGAGAGGGAGGGGGCTACTGGGATGAAAATTGAAATCGACGGCGAGGTTGGTCGAATGGAATAATAAACAAAGTATAAAAAAAAGGGAAATAAAAAAGAGATCGATCGATGGAAATGGTAAAAAGAAAAGAAAGAAGAAAAAAATACCAAAAAGAGGGGACTTCTGGGAGTCAACTCAGTTACCTCTTGAACCTGAGTCCGAATCGAACCCAGGTCCAAGCCGGCTCACAATCGGGGCACCGGACGATTAGAGTGTTACCTCTGAGCTACCCCCTCGGCCAACATCACCAAATGAGGCCAGTAGGGCAATTTGACTGCTGTTATTCCATATAACCCACCATCTGGAAAATGCTTACACCGCCCGTTGCCTAGGAGAAGACTGCACACTTTCTGCCGCTGCGTACCAGCCTACCGTACCTAGGTACTGTCCAGGCAACTTTGGCGCTTTTCGTCTTCCAATTAGGAAGCATTAGGTAGGTATTCACATGCTGTAGTACCGTGAGAACTGGGAACTGTCGGTTCTGTACCTGCCAATATCCAATATTCGCATTACCATCTAACCTCAACCCCATGTATCGTGGCACACAACACTAAGTACCTACTTAATTCCCTTTCTTCTTTTATTTTAAATTTTCTTTCTTCCCCCCAGCAGCATTAACTTCCTTATTTATCGACACTCGCGGTGCAAACATTCGCACAACTCCCACAACGGTCTACTTATAAAAGCCCAATACATCGAAGATTCCGCGCCCAGAAGTTGCCTGTGTTTCCCAATAAAACGGCTAATTGTTACGATGTAAAACGTTAGGGAAGAAAACAACAAAGTTTCTTCACCAGAAACACTCAGTCCAACTATTGATTAACCCCCTAATGTAAAACCTACGAATACTAAGTCTCTTTCAATCCCTTGGAGTTGCGGTTGCGCTCAGGGGCTCAGGGGTTCGGCAATTGGGATGATCCGATCCGGCTACCGACGGCTGGAGCTCGCCGCCCTTACCTTAGGTAGCATCTTTGAAATTACATAATTTCTACACCTTTAGATAATAGCCAAGATCTACTTCTAGTAAGTACCGCAGCGTCATGGAATAAACAGGCTATTCGCATATGTACTTGGGTAGGTTTGATAGAGATAAGAGATAATTACGACGCGCTGAACCTAAGAGCTAGGCAGGTATACGCTCTGGGTTGATATTTATACCTGTTTATCTATGCTCAGTTCCTTGAAGGCAACTCATATAACTGCGATGATCTATACATCCGAGACATTGTGTTAGGTAAGCTATCGTTTAGCTTCCTTGCCTAGTCGTGGATCTTGTAGGTAAGTTGTCCTGTCTAATAGTTAGATAAGCTTCTCTTCCTGAGAAAGAATATTCTCCTAACAATCTATTTCCTCTATATAACTACCACCTGCGCAGAATGGCCAACTTACCTAACCTATAGACCATATCTCGTCACCAAGGATCAAATCACATCTTTCGCACGGGGTAGGCAGGGGTAAGTCCGAACCCAGACCACCTCGTCGGTATCCACTATCGACAGCTTACCCGGACTCGCGGCTTGGCAATGGAACGGCAATTTCCAGACACCTTCCAGGTCAGGATCGCGGGTCCGCCTACGAACGTTCTCGGCCGGCAACCCAGGCAGGGCAAAAGCGGTGTCCCCCCTCCTCGTCCTTCTCTCATAGTACCATTCTTCTAGGCAACTCGGATGTCATTTGCTGGGCTGGCCCCCCCTCTGTACGAGGATGGGCGCGGATATGAATACGAGAAGATGGATGGGGTTGCTTCGATTTCCTTTGCTTCTTCTTCTAGAAGGCTAGAACAAAGAGGGGCGGCGCTCTGGTAAAAAAAGCAAAAAAAAAGGATAAAAAGCACTCGAACGCCTCGGACACCTCTTTTGTTTATTGTTTCCAAGGTTTCCTCGTTGGCTACCTCTCATTCAACGCGACGGAACAAGATGCGGTGCGCGGCTTTGGGACTTTTCTTCGGGCTTGCGGCCCCGGCGCTCGCCCTCGCCGGACTGGCGGACATTTTAAACCTTCAGGACAGCGACGTAATACCCGGAAAGTACATCGTGAGCCTGCTGCCCGGCGTGGATGCTGCCCTGCACCTGTCGTGGGTGCGCGACGTGCACCGACGGAGCCTCGCGCGCCGCGGTAGCAGCGGCGGCAGCAGCACGGCCGGCCTCGAGAAGACGTACGGCTTCGGCGGGTTCAGCGGGTACGCGGGCGAGTTCGACGACGATACCGTCCTGCAGATCCTGAGCAACGTAAATGTAGGAACCATCTGCCCGTCCCCAAAATTTCCATCAAATCTGGTCTGAGAGAGACAACATCGCTAACCAGGAGGTAATCCGCGCAGGTCCTGCACGTAGAAGCGGACAGGGCGGCGAACCTGACGTCCGTGACGCAGCAGCAGGCGAACGCGCCGTGGGGCCTCGAGGCGCTGTCGTCGCGGACGCGGGTGTCGGACGGCAACACGCGCGGCCACACGTACCGGTACGACAGCAGCGGCGGCGCCGGCACCTTCGCGTACGTGCTGGACTCGGGCGTCCTGACCAACAACAGCGAGTTCGGGGGCCGCGCCGTCAAGGGGTACAACGCGTGGGACGGCACCGAGTCCTTCGACGACCACTTCGGCCACGGCACCCACGTCGCCGGCACCATCGCCTCGAACTCCTACGGCGTCGCCAAGAGGGCCACCGTCGTCGACGTCAAGGTCGTTAGGAGTTATGTAAGCTGAAATCCCCCCTTCCCCCCAAAGCGTCTCGGAATTTTTGCCGTACCGTACCCCTTTCTCGCATGTGATCTAACGCGAAATACGGCAGGGTTATTCGACGGTAGCGCACGTCCTCGACGGCATCAACTGGGTCGTCAACAACGCCACGGGAACTCCTGGACGCGCGGCTAAATCGGTCATCAACATGAGTCTAGGTATGTCGACGTCGCCGTCTCTTCTCTCTACTCCCTTTTCCCACCCCCCCCTGTCTCACCTTGTCTGACCACCCCTACCTCTCTGCCATCCAGCATTCACCACCTCCGCGACCCTAAACGCCGCCGTCGACGCCGCCGCCGCCATGGGCGTCCTCTCCGTCGTCGGCGCCGGCAACGACGCCGCCGACGCCTCCACCCGGTCCCCCGCCAGCGCCCCCGCCGCCCTCGCCGTCGGCGCCGTCCACTGGAACCGGACGCGCGCCTCCTTCAGCAACTACGGCCCCCGCGTCGCCGTCTTCGCGCCCGGGGTAGACGTCGCCTCCCTCTGGAACGTCGAGGGCCTCGAGTCCGTCAACTCGGGCACCTCCATGTCGAGCCCCCACGTCGCCGGCCTCGTCTGCTACCTCAAAGGCCTCGAGTCGGGCCTGGACACGCCCGCCGCCACGATCGCCCGCGTCAAGGGGTTGGCTATCGCCGACGTGGTCGCCGACGCCGGGACCGGGAGCCCCAACTTGCTGGCTTACAACGGAATCGCGTGATATGGACTACGCATGTACAACAATTCCGCGGGGTTTAAACAACCTGGGCCGGGCTCTCGCGTACATGTAGCCGCACCTGGGTTAAAACCACGTATATAAGAAATCATTCTTGTAATAATAGGTGGTTGCGTATATCTTACCTGCCTAATCATTAATCTTTAGTATCCACAGTCATATACTTGGAACTCATAAATGCGCTGTTGGTACATATATATACCTAGATATCTTGTCGGCGTAAAAATCTAGGTCTTAAGACTATTGCTATTATATTTAATGCTGTAAGCAAGGGGGGCTGCTTGACGGACTTCCTTATTCGGCTATGCGGTGTACAGAACCTACGGGCTACGAGATCTAGTATATAGACAGAAAGACTACAGGTTTCAGTCACATATATCCTGTAAATTAAACCTAGTCGCATATATATCTCTACCGAGATCCCATTGGCTCTGATTAGCGAGTTTGAGTCTGGCGCATTTCTGATCTGGGGTATCCTTTAGAGGTACCCGTCTATCCATTCTATAACGTCTATGTATCTTCGTGAGACTGAGGTTGGTTAGGCTAAATATATCGGCGATTTCCGTACTAGAGATTTGTAGATAACCCTCTTGAAAGAGTGGAATTACTTGAGCATGCGACACAATGCAGTCTCTCATCTACGTAAAAATAAGCGTCAAGTAATAAGTCACAATTGGATTCATACATATCACAAAGCGACAGCGAAAACATGGATTCTGGTCTGATCAGTCAGAAGACATGAAATGCTTTTCGGTATCATCCTATTCCTAATGTCCGGTACCGTGCCTCGGTGCCAGTGGTGAAACCCATAAGGAAAAACAATCGTACATGCAATTCACCTCCCGTACCTCTCAGCAAGAACTTTTCTGGCCCTATCCGTGCCGTGCCTCCCACCAGTCAAAACGAGAGAGTAAGTCATACTCTCAAGAATTTGTTTGAGTAGAGAAAGTCCACCGAGTTCAACGATTCGGAATTGGATGGCTTCACCATCGCTACCATCAAGATTAGGAAAGTATTGGACCTTGCGCATCTTCCACGCCTAAACGCGCCTCTCTACTCTCGAATGTGGGTTGACCCATTCGACGATTAATGATAGTTGCCACCCCAGCCACCCTGCTGTTGTCGGCCGGCGTAGAAATTATTACCAAATCCCTGGTTGCCGCCATAGCCAGCATACGGGCTATTACCATGGCCTTGGCCGCCAGAGCCACCGAGTCCATATCCACTGCCGGCTGACTGATTGCCGTGGAGGCCGTGATTCAAATGATTGGGGTATCCACCGTATCCACCCATGCCCTGCTGGGCCGACTGCTGCGGCGGAAGACCTGATCCGGCAGGCGTAGTATTCGTGGCAGAACCTGGTCGTGCGGCGGCCGCGAGGGAAGGGCTAGGCCCCCCAGCAACTTTCGAGTCACCGTAAGGCTTCAGGTCGTCGTTGCCCGAGCCAGTGTTCGAGGCTGGCGCGTTAGGGGCGTTGAACTGTTGGACGCCTTGGGATGGGTAGCCCGAACCACGTCCAAACGTATCATGTATTCCGCCAAATCCACTGCCCCCAAGTCCAGGGGCTCCCGACTGGGCCGATCCCGCGCGGCCATAGTTGTCGACGCTCGAGCCTACGCCACTGTCGCGGCCGCCAAGAGAAGACTGGCCAAACCCGCTCGTCGCAGGAGATGAGTTGTGGTCATAGGGACCCTGCGGAGACATGCCATACTGATGAGGTTGTCCGTACACTCCGCCCTTGCCGTACGGACCACCGCCGTATCCACCCTGTCCGTATCCACCACCGTACTGGCTCATGTATTGAGCGTAGTACGGGCTAGAGTAGTACGGGTGCGAGTATGGGTACTGGTTAGCGTGTGGCTGCTGGTGAAGATTGGACTGCGGCTGGTTAGTCTGACCAGATGCCTGCTGGCCTCCCTGACCAATTGGGTTGGGCGTATTGTGACCGCTGTTGTGAGATTCCGAGGCGGCAGCACCGTATCTCGTCTGCGCACCGCTTTGAGGGTACTGGCTCAAGTTTTCGTTTCGGCTTGCGTCGTAGCCCCCGAAGCCACGGTTCGGGGCGCTCGAACCTTCGTGGTGGCTTTGGTTAGCGTGCTGTTGTCCGTACTGTTGATAGTAACTGTTGTATGAGTTTCGACCCTGTGGGTCTGCCGTGTAGTAGGACGGGTATTCGCTCGGTGCGGAGCTGAACGCAGCGGTCGTCTGCAGGCCTGCGGCTTGGGTAGTAGGCGCAGAGAAATTATCAAGGCCAGCAGAGGTAGTAGTAGTAGTTTGCTGGCCAAAGGTGTCATATGGCTTCTGAGGGAAGCCGGCGGGCTCCTGTGTGCTCGCCTGGCCATACCGCCCAAACTGTTGATTGCTCGAAGGCGCTTGGGGCGCTACATAGATATTAGTGGGGTGACTTATTTGAGGGTATTGCGACATACGCTGAGCTGTAATCGCGGCCGGGCCGGTTGGCGGGGCTACAGGCGTAGCTGTCTGATAGTCAGTGTATTGATTCTCACGAAGAGATTGGACGGGCACTATACCGGCCGCAGCAGGTGCCGGGGGCAAAGAAGCAGCAGGTTTCTGCGCAGGTGGGAATGCATCAGGGACCGCGGCGGGTTGAGAAACAGGAGGCAACGACGCGCGAGGGACGGCAACTGGCGACTCGGGGGGAGGTTGGGTTCTCGTCTCGGGGTCTTCACGATCGCCGTCAATGTCATCCTCAACTCCGTTCAGATTAAAAGCACCGAACTGAACAGCAGCACGGTCTACTTCGCGGTTACCAGGCATTATAACCGCCTCTTCCTGCTCGAGAATACGTTTCTGGTAGCTAGGCGTGCGAGCAGCAGGACGCTCAGTGGCCTTGAGCGCAGTTGTCGCGAAACCGCTAGCAGGACGTGTAGGATGATGTTGTGCTTGCGAGGCAGAAAGTGGGGTGGCCGTGCTGCTTTGTTGGTGCAGCTTCGGATCCCAAGAGTCCGCAGTCGTGCTGGCGGCGGTAGCAGTTGTAGGAGGGTTTGATTCATCTGGGAGTTGTTCAAGATTGACACGAGTTAAATCGTCTTCGGGCGGCCCCAGAGCAACTTCGACATCTACGGTCTTGGGCGTCTCCGCAGGCGGCGAGGGTTCGGCGACGTCTTTGGGTGCCTCCTCAGCTGCAGGCTGGGGTTCCGGCTCGGGTGCAGGCGGAGTGGGCTCGGCGGGAGGAACTGACTCGACGACCTCGGCTGACTTTGGGGCAGGAGCCTCTTTCGGCTTCTGTACCGGCTTCGGAGCGGTCGATTGGCGGATGATACTGGCCCAAGTCTTCTGCGTACCCTGGGGAATTACACTAGGTTTGGTAGGTGCAGATTCAGTCGTAGCAGTGGCGGGAGTGACAGTGGCGGGCGTGGGAGTAGTAGTGGATTCGGTAGTTGAGTCAGGCGCAGCCCAGCTTGAGCTGCCTTCGTTACCAGCTGCTTCTTCGGTTGCGGTAGTTCCCCAGCCGGAGGATTCCTCAGTCGGGACGGAAAGCTGTTGATTCTCCTTGGATCGCTGACCGTTTGTGGCGGGGTGAGAGGTAGCTCGACCTCGACCAGCACCCCGGCCTCTCTCGTTACCACGAGCGCGTGCGCCGCGAGCGCCATCTGGACGACCACCGCGTGTAGGTCTGCTGTTACCGGACGATTCAATAAGGCCAGCAGATGTAGAGTCCTTCGTCTTGGGACGGGTAGTGGTCTTCTTCTGCTTCGAAACTTCGCCCCATTGAGAAATGGATCCTACAAAGCAAAGTTATGTTAGCAAGGTGAGACAGGGTGGCAAGGGAGAGAGACCGCGATAGAAACGCGTTTGATGAAGATGTGGGAATGAAGCAATTTTTTTTCGTACCGTCGGCAATTCGTGTAGCGGTGATTTCGACATCACCGTCTGTCTCCTTGAGTGCGTAAAGAATGTCGGCATCAGACCAGTTGGGGAAGAGCTCCTTGATGGTGTCTAGCTTTTGGCCATACTGCTTTCGAAGCTGACTGACGTCGCCGTCGTCGTCGGGGGTGGCGTCTGCGATCGTGATTTTGTCGCCGTTAGTCCGTCTGTTAGGGGTGCTACGGCTACTAAAGCCACCTCTTCCACCTCGGCCGCCGCCTCTACCACGGGAGGACGGGGCCTGGGATCGAGCCTGAACCTCGGCCATCTCTTAAGACTGTGGGTTAGGCGGTATGTTGTATGTCCCTTCTTGGAAGGGCAGAGCGATGACAACAGTCAAATCGGCGATGAAATTGCGGTAGGAGAGGTTGTCGCAATAGTGGAGACTGAGGTAGGTTGAAAGGATGGTAAAAAAAAGGATTTGGGGATTGAGTTGGGATGGGCAACGGGTGACGGGTGGGTGTGCGTGGAAGAGGTTGAACAAGTTGGACGGGCGCGCGTGTAGCACTGGATACTGGAGACTGGAGACTGGATACTGGATGCGATCCTCCGTAAAATACAGGGCTTGTAGCTACCTGGGTACTAGGTAGTAGGCTCTAGCTGACTTAGACGTGTCAATAACGCGACGGCAGGCTGATTGGCCAATTGCCTTTGGACAAAGGCAGTGGTCCAAGTAGAGAAATCTTTCAATGCGGCAGGACGCTCCGTTGGTGAAATGTGCTTTGTGTGTGTGTTGTAATCCTTTTTGCGTGTGAGAATGGAATCTAGAGCTGGGCTCTTTGGTGCTTGGTGCAAAAGGGAAAGTGGATGGAATTGGGGACCTGTGAAGGCTTTTTCGGCTGTTGGATTATCTGATAGTCCAGGTTTTTTTTAAGTGTCTCGCAGGTACCTTGCCGGGGGGTTCAGCGCTGTTTTAAGTACCTAATGTCCACTGAGGGGATGGTAGGTATCGTATTTATTGTACGCAAAATTATATTGTGTACTGTGCAACGGCTAGGCGCTTTAGGTAC
The DNA here is from genome assembly GCA_902806565.1 of Hypoxylon rubiginosum. Taxonomy (NCBI): domain Eukaryota; kingdom Fungi; phylum Ascomycota; class Sordariomycetes; order Xylariales; family Hypoxylaceae; genus Hypoxylon; species Hypoxylon rubiginosum. The sequence goes on along the minus strand of CADCXA010000065.1, from coordinate 544,608 downwards.
CTTAGGTAGGGATGACCTCAGGCCGGATTAGTGCAGCTGGTAGACTGGATCTTCCCTAAATTCGCCTAATGCATTTGTGACTGCCTGACCTGCCAGCACCTGCTTAACCTATTAACCTAACTTGGGTAGGGATATTGCCCCACAATCGAATGATTCTAATGGCTTGATTCGTCAACCATTGCGGTGGGACTGCGTAGTGGCACGTGCGAGTCAGTTATCGTATGGGGAAAGCTGCACATCTTTAGGTACCTAGGTACCTTAGGTATATGTAGGCGATGTCTGCAGGTGTACCCTGCTGGAAAGGCTTGTCGCTAAGGTAACATGATACATCAAATCTTTTTTTTTTTTTTTCAATTATTTTCCTCCTCCCTAAGGTACCTAGAGCGGCTAGGTTAGGTAGGCAATTCAAATACCTAACGGACCTCATACGTTCGCATGTTAATCTTTTACGATGGCATTATTTACTTGTTGCTTACCTACCTAAGGTACCTTAGGCATGAGTGTGTTGTATTGTACCAGCAGTACTGTGTAATGTATCGATGTAGATATCAACATCTTCCCCCTTAAGCGAGCCGTAGCTGTTGGAATTTTCAGGGATCGTGCTCACGCGCCAAGCCTAGAAGAACGGTCCTCATACCAAAAGCCGGTCCAAGAAGAATGCCAAACGGCTTAACGGAACCCATATGGACACCGGATAGAGCTATTTTTCACATAGTCTACGAAACCGTCATGCTATTACGGAACCAAATCAGACTGTCGATAGGTCGTTAATACACATCATTTTCATTGCCGGGGATATAGTAGGGGCTTATAATCTCAGCTTGAGCATTGGATGCTCGGTTGCTTGAATAAGGTAGGAAAAGATTTGGTGGCTTGCGCTGAACCGGAATTGTCCCTCTGCTCTATGTATACCCCTAAAAGAGGTAGGTAGATATGTAAATACCTAGAGAATGCTCTACAGCCTTAGCCACGTAGCTCGATCACAACTATAGGTCTCAACGCACGCAATAGCCTAACAATAGCTCTGTTCATGTTGCACTCCTGGACCCGAGTGACCCAATCCCCTGACTCAGCCATGAAGCGGGTAATAGCGGCCTGGTGACTTGGAGCATCATGAATGAGAGACATGGTGGCGATCCCTCTTCACCTCCTCGGATCATATCGCGAAATCCTGTCTAGTAAGATAGAAGTCTACCCCTGAGCGTCATTGGGTATTCGGCGCTGTGATGTCATTATATGCTAAGGTATTCGGCACTTGCTGCGCTATCAAGGTCCCAAGAATGAATACAAGAATGAATAGACTGTAACTGTGCAGTAGTGGAAAGCAGATATCAGCCTTAAACATCCTCGCACCGAAATAAAAAGGGCACTGCAGAATGAGTACCAAGGATAAAATGATTTTACTTACGAAAACAGATACAATTAAAAATTCACCTCTGCTGAGTTTCTATATGATAGAGCTTCTAAAGCTTTGGCACTGCTCAGGACTGTCAGGCAGTCAGGTGGACCCATCAGGGGTTTAACCGTATTCCGTTGAAAAGGGTTAGATCCAGAATCCATGTCTGCTTACCAAATAGGTACTTAGGTAAGGTACCAATGCAGCGGAAAATCATTGATCCATCAGTGAGCATTCGCATTCACTATCATTCGATGTTAGGTAGGCCAGTTCAAGCTGGAAGTTGGTTGCATCGTTCCCATAGTCGACCTGTCGGCGTCATATTACCGGATTCGCGACGCTAGCAGATTAAGAACGATCAAGGCCTTAGTCGAGCACCAAACAGCTGTATTGAATGGCCTTCATTCCCACGAGGCATCGCAAAGCCTGAATGCCCTCTCCCCGCAATATCAACCTCCGAAGTTAGTCCATCGTCACCAATCGCCGTTTCCCCGCAAGCTCAAGATGGTGGTCCGGACGACTTCGCTCAGCTCGCTCAAAAACTTCTTCCCCAAGATACACCAACCCTTGCCACTGACCAACCGCGAATCCCGACAGCTCCTCGACTCCATCACCACCTCCTTCCGCAAGAACCTCGACAAGGAACATCCGTGGGAGCCCAGCAGCGGCGGCGAAGAGTCGACTTCGCACGGTTCCGCCGCACCTCGGGGTAGAACCCCCCTCCTTCTGAAGCAGACCTCCCCCTCCCCACCTCTCGACGTTTCGAAACGCCAGCACGCCGCGGACCGTCATCTTCGCACGATCCTGTCCAACCCCCTATTTGCCCACCAGGACACCAAGAAGGGACCGACGAGCCCGTTCGATGTCTTCGACCGGGCCGTGTCCCGGGGGCTCATGACCCAGCGGCGCGCCGCCGGCTTCCTCTCCAAGGTGCGGTCGGAGATCCCCGGCGAGTCCGCCGACGAGATCCGGCGGGGCATGGCGAGGTCCGGCGCCGGGCTCCGCGTCATCCAGTGGCTCCGCGCGTCCGGGCTCGAGGACGACCCCCGGTTCCTCGACTCGAACCTGCCCTGGCTGCTCGTGCCCTTCATGTACGCGGAGGGCCTCGAGGAGATCGCCTGGGGCTGGGTCGCGCGGCTGGCCCTGCGCGACGGGCCGCGACAGGCCGAGAACTGCCGCCTCCGCGCCCTGGTCACCCTGCTGCACGCCATCAGGAAGCACTCCTGCACCTCGTACGCCGGGTCGAACCTCAGCCTGGACCGCTCGTACGAGGCGGTGATGCGCGCGAACGAGGTGTTGCCCAAGCAGAGCGACGTGGCGCGCAGGAGCTTGGAGGAGATGTGGTTCAGCCTGTCCTGGCTATCTACGGTGCTCGCCTCCGAGCGGCCGAAACCCTCGGCCCCCCTATTCGAATCCTTCGTCGACATCGGGCGCCCCATGGGAGCGCCGCTGGACATGGCGCATCTGGAACTCCACCACCCCTTGTCGCCGAGCCACTCCGCCGCCGTCCGGTTCATGCACGACAGCGCCGAGCGCGAGCAGCGAGACCCGGTCCTGCGGAGGCGGCTCGTCTGCATGGCGCTGGACGCGACGGACCGGCTGAGGCAGGTCGGGGATACCGACGAGGCGTCGTGGGTCGAGCGGTTCTTGGCGAGGATCGGCAGCGACACCCACCTGGGCATTCTGATGGAGCAGATCAGGCAAGCTTCGGTACCGTCAGAATTACCGATATCCTCTCAAATGCCATTTCGACACGTCGGTACCTAAGTTTCCACAGTAATTAAGTGCCCGGTTAGGTACCTACTTATATATTTCAGATTGACCTAGGTCGCCGATATCACCGAAATGGCACTTGAGAGGGTATATACCATATGAGGTAGGTCACATAAAAAATTGCGATACGGAAATGGCATTGGAGTTCGGCAGGTTTTATATATCGTTATTTGGGAAATCCGCATTGGGCTGGCGTTGTAACGAATCTCAGGCTTAAATGTCTGGTTGGGACATATCTTTATTATGTATGACTCGAACGAATCAAATAGGTATATCAGTATACAGACTTTTATGGAGATCACATCTATAGCTTGACGAGCTTCTTGTCTTCGCAGGGTGTTTCTTCTTTGATATTAACTCCTAGCTCTTTAGTATACAAGAGCCTCGAAATCCCGAAGAACCAGGTAGATACCTAATATATACAAACGGCACCATTTTCAACTGCAGGACAACAATTGGGTATCGTACAATCAATTCATCCAAACCACACGGATGCTCGAAGCAAAGGCTCACGCGTATAAGTCATTTCTCATACTCTTCTACTCTCCCAGACGATATTACTATGAGACCATGACAACCGCTTAAAGAACAGGGAAGGTATCATCTATTCACGCGACTCCTCCATGCCGTTCACAACGCGCAACGCACGTCTCGGCCCCAGCACGACGCTGATAAAATTCGGCTGCCGCCCATCTAGCAAAGCCTCGGCCGACCCCCCGCTCGCCGTGCTGCGCGTCGCGCCGCTCTTGGATCGGCCGAGACCGCCGCCGCCGCCGCCGGACGCGCCCCCGATGTAGCTGTCGTACGCCCAGGTGTTGCGGTCCTCGCTCGGCCGCGGCCGTCCCGAGCCCGACCCGGACGCCGACGTCATGGGGCTCACGTCGTCGCCCGACGCCGCCATCGGCGTCGCCATCCACTTGGGCTCGCTGAGGTGGCCCACCCAGCCGAACTGCTCGCTTTCGCCGCTCGACGAGCCGCGCCGGTGATGCTTCCGCAGCTTCTCGCGCACGCCGCCTGCGCCCGCCGCGCCGCCGAGGAACGCGCCGCCGCCGTCGTCTAGAGCGGCCGCGCCCGAGTAGCGGTTGGCGACCGCCATGTGGCGTTTGTAGGCGGCCACTTGCCGACGGTAGAGCCAGGCGCAGAAGCCGAGGTACAGGGCGGAGAGGCCGGCGAGGCCGGCTATCACGCCTGCGGCGATGAGTCCCCCGTTCGTGCCCGACGGCGCCAGAACCGGATTGGATGGGTCCGAACCGCCACCATTACCGCCGCCGCCTCCCCCAGTCTCGCCGGGGCTGTTCGTGATGGTCGCGGTGCTGCCTGGTTGCGTGATTGTGAATACCGGCGGCGTGCCAGTTTTGAAGGGACCGTCGGTAGCGGGCCCGGACGCCGGTTGCGTCGCTGTCGCGCCACCGTCGGATGAGCCTCCCACCACGGACTGCACTATGCCCGGTACTTTGTAGCCGTAGCTGCCAGCGAGGATGCTGTTGTCCGAATGCGCGTCCGCCGGGTGATCGGCAGCGTCGAAGGAACTCTTCCACTGCAAGTTCGAGGCGTCGAAGTTGTAGATGCCGGGTCTGTCGCACGCGATCTGGGTCCCGACATAGCCACCAATCACTACCATCTGACCATCCCGCGCCGCACACTGGTGGCCGGCGCGAGCCGGAGGCTCATCGGTAGTCGAGAGATCGACCTTGATCCATGTGAACGAGGGCACGGTTAAGATCCATATATCTGTGTATTGGGTCTGATTGCCGTAAGGAAGCAAGTTTTGTCCGCCGTACATATAAATGTTGAACGAGCTTGCGTCGGGGGCCGAGAAGATGACCGCGCAGGGGTTGACCCGTACTTGGGGTGCCTCGCCGGATGTCTCCTGATGATACCAGGCACTCGTCTTGATGTCGTATACATCAATGGTACTCATAGAAGCGAATGCGTCAGTAGTTTCATGGTCACCAACCACCCCTCCTCCAAGACCAAGCAAGATACCATTAGGTCCCCAGCCCGGAACATAGACTAAAACACCGTCGGCACGTTCAGTGAAGCCGTCTTGATTCTGAATGCCACCCCACGTTATGTTACGATAAGCACCTCCTTCAGGAGCGCCAGAGGCATGGAGCGAGTCAACCCCAGAATTAGCATAGCCGGGATGCGTGAATTCGAGTAGACTCTTCAAGTAGACCCGGGCGATTTGGTTCGACCATCCCGGCGTAGTAGACAAGTCGAGATGGCCGCCGAAGTACCAACTCACACCCAGCTCGGGGACGGATATGCCTGCACCCTCCGCTGCGCGTTGGATGGGAACGCCTTCAGGATCCGAGAAATTCCCAGCAGAAGTCGTAGGATTTTGGAATTCCTGCCACGTTGACGAGGCGACATCGTACATCCACGTCGAGATTGGCGACGGCTGCGCAATAGGGCTATCGGAAAATTCGCCGCCGTATAGATATAGACGGTCCAAGTCATTCCAGAGGTAACCTAGAGATATAGCTGGGGGACCAGAGGGCTGCGCGAGCCCGGTTAGAGCCGGCGAACTGACATCCCAGGACTTGGTGAGATCGAGGGCGATGAAGTCGTTGTCTAGGTTGTGATCAGCTAAGAGGCCTCGGCTCCGGAATAGTTACACTTACTCCACGTGTTTGACTGCTGGTCTCCCGTAGTTTTCGACCGGCCGCCATAGAAATAGACGGTCCCGTTAATTAATGCGCCTAGTTGGAGATTAGCGTCTCCATCTTGCTGTAGTCAAAACGCGATCCCTTACTCTGGCCGGCCCATCTCGTACAGACGTCTGTAGGGCTGTCGTCGCGGTTTTCGATAATCGCGATTCGACTCGGTTTGATCACGCCTGCGTCTGCGCCGCTGATTTCCACCTTTTTACGGCCATTATTATAACTAATAGTAGGAAGAACAATTGCGATAAGCAGAGCGATCATGGAGAGCTTATGTAGCCCTGCGATAGAAGGAGGTGGCGCACTAGAAGCTGTTTTAATTCTCGGCCGCCTTGTCGGTGCCAATTTAGAGAACCACCTTGATTTTCCCTTGGAGGAATCCTCTTCCCTATCGGAGGTCTTCCTTTCAATCGGCGATGTCGCGTCCGAGGTCGATCCGACCCTTTCACCTGGATCGCTTTCTTCGTACGTCTCGGAAGCCATGTGTTGGGATTGGTCTTCTCGTTCCTCCTCGAGTCCTACCTCTTTAAATATCGATTGCCGCCCTTTGCGAATATTGCTAACCATGGGAAGGGATGGGAGTCTCGAGCTTTCTCTCAGTCGATCTGACGTGACTAGCGAATTGAACCTCGGCCGCGTAACCGCACTTTCTTTATTTCCGGGGACGGAAGTTCTGTGGGAGATTTTGGTGAAAGTCATGGCGAAAGCGTTCTTAGGTGACGCGAAATACTCGAATATGTAGGCTGACTCTTCTCAGGCGCGCAGTACAGTAAGGTGTTGCCACTCCATGCATAGTGATGGGTATTGGAGGGTGAATACCATCTCTGCATATGAATATGAGGTCACGGAGCGGCTTATAAGTGTGCTGAGAGGCTGCCGAAATGCATAACAACCGCAGGGGGGCAAATGACAATGGAACCCTCAATGGGACACCCCGGGGTAACTAGCGGGCCCAACAAGACTGGAATCGGTGTAGCATCCTTAGCCGGTCTGCCAGTAGAGGGAACGACTGGCCCTCGTAGGTGTGCCGTATGTAACGAGGTGACATAGAGCCTTGGCCCACTACATCATGGATAGGAAGATTGAATGGCATGGTTGCATCAACCAGTAGCGTCTGCTGTAAGGAACCGCCAGTAAGATGCGGCGCGTTGAAGTAGGAAACTTGGCAGCTCGTTTGATAGAAGTCGGTTAGCATTTAGTATCTGGTTGCTCGTTGCCGTAATAGGCCAGGAACCGGCGGACATGGCTCGGCTGATTGGCTCGAGAATGACGGGGTAGGCCAGGGTAGGCCAGGGTAAGCTAGGATCCGACAAGTATGACGACACGTCCCCAGATCTGGTCGATCCGATGTATGAAAGCTGAAGCATTAGGAAAGGTCAGATATTCTATAAGGAGAATTTGCTCCTGGCTAGTATCGATACCTACCTCCTAGGTATGTATCTGTATGCCAGCTTTTCATCTACATCTTCGCGTGAACGAACACGGCTGTGCTATATCAAAGCACATAGGTAGTTGAGCTGTTTTCAACAAGTGTCTGAGTGTCTATTATTAGAAACCCTATTTATTCCATGGACAAGTACCAACTGAACGTCGTCTATAGTCATATACCTGGGCGGACAATTTTTCCATGCCTAGGATGAGACATGTCTGTTGAAGATGGGTTTTGGCTGACTTGTACTTAGTAGATCAGGATCATCTCCGAGATTTGCAAAGTGTGGCGTCGGAAATATGGCGTTCCGAGAATATAAGCCACGGTGCACTGCCACAGCTCACGACCACGTCACGTCATTCATAGAACACGCTCAAACTTCAACATGTTCGAATCACGGGCTATATTAGTGTATGTGTTTCTAAGAAAAGAATTCACATGACTATTCGTGCAATCAAGTATGGTATGCAGCAACCTCACATTTCTAGTTGTCTGGAGTGAAACCTCAGCTATCTCACCTATTGCCGTACCTTACAACTTCGTGATGGCGAATTTCGCTGTGACAATGTTACTCCTTCCCTCAGACATTCAGTCATCAATAAAATAACCCTAGCCCCCTGACTCAATTATATATGCTTTCTCGAACATACGTTCCGAAGTAATTATTTGCCAGAGTCCTGGCACCTTGGTCGAAGGGATAAGACCCGGATAGGGGTACATGATAGGAGGTAGATACCTAAGGTAGGTAGCAGAATCGATGGTCTATGCGATACACGAACTCTATCAGGTTGGTGGTATTAGTGAGTGACGTTGCTAATATAGAGTGAAGATTACCTTAAACTTCCTAATAGCGTGAGTCACATTTAATTTGTCGTTATCCAGTCCCTTCTTAGTGATAAAGGACACATTAGTTTAATGGTCTAATTTAAGATGATACATTTCACTTCCTTTATTACCAATCGATAACTTGTGTCGATGGTTGACGATGGGCAAGTAGGACATCTGTACGCATTCGTGACTATTCAGCAAACAGATGTGTTGTCCCAAGCTCTGACTTGACCTAGTAGGTGACGATTAGAATGACTGGGAATTTCAACGGCATTACCCGGATCTTCTAGTCATCAGAATCATCTGTGATAGGGAGCAAAATGGCATTTAAAAATATCTTCCCCCTTTGATGGCCTTAATAGTTTATTTAAGGAACCTAGATTTTGCAGCCACGCTTCTACAACCTTTATGTGTACCCAGGTACTTATCGATGCAAAGTATTCAACCAGAGTTGAAGACATAATATGATAGCTTTGCCAGCCAACTAGCACGTCCGCACACGATGCATCCTTTACGATTCGCTCTCGGGGCTCGAGCACTTGCTTCTGGTGCATCGAGCCCAAACGGCACGACCCAGACGTTAGCGGGCTGCAACAGCTCCAGTTCGGTATTTCAGTCTTCCGCTTCGTTTCCGTCGAACCTGACCGCCACGACGTGGCCAGTCGACAAAGACCCGATGACCACAACGGTCACAGTCTGGCCATCAGGCGTTGGTGCACCGGCACCTGCCTCTCAATCTCCCGAGACCCAACAGAAGACCGTATCATCAGTGATGGCATCCCCGACTGAAGCCATGCCGAGCACTAGTTCTTCCGGATCTAGTATTCTACCGCCGCCGCCGCCAACTTCAGCCAACAGCAGCACGAGTACTTGGGGAGGAAGCGAAAGGAAAAACACACAGACTACGTCTGGATCGACTGTAACAAGCAGCACCACGTCAAGTATTGCTACTTCATCAGAACAGAGCGCCCTGCCCGTCGCCAACTCGGATCGACCGGGCCAGACACCAACTACCACCTACACAACAGCTGCTACTGTTTCTACTACCTCTACCGGTACCACCATAGTTACGTCTCCCATTACTGTCACTGTTAGCTATCCTACTATCACTTCTACCCCGTCTACGGCTACCCCTCCCACTACTCCTCCTACTGGTTTCATCACCCGTACTACCGCCGCCACTACTACTGCTACTACTACTCTTCAAGTTGGTCCACTTGGCAAGCCGGCTATTGGGGGCTTTGGGACGACAAGGGGTGGATTCTTCTAGGCCTTAGTAGCTAGGTACTGGCCTTTTTCTTTTTCTTCTTTTCTCTTTACAGGGTGCTAGGAGATGAGAAGTATTCGCAGAGAAGAGGCTATACAGCTAGAGATTCTATCTTTTAGGGCTTGTTTCTTCTCATTGGCGACGTCAACAATGATCTATCGGGAAACATGCGATTTGATGGGGCGATGAACATGTTTTTACAGAACAGTTTTAGTTAATACTAAACTAAGTTACGTTGTAGCATGCCCACCAATGGAATCTTTTAATTATTGACTATATGGTGCGAACTAATCTAACATTGAGGGAATAGAAAGACACCTAGCGCTCTGTGCATACACTTAGGTTGGGATATTCTAGGAGCCATCAGGCCGTCGCCCACCTTTAAACTAAAGAACTAATTTTCATCTCGTATTGTTTTCTCCGGTTGTCTAGCTTATATTAACGTTTTTCCTAGCTTTTCGAGACCATTAATGTGGTCAAGATTCTTTCTTTAACTTGTTCGTCCTAAATCAGTATGTAAGGCTGGTAACGTGTCGTATTGGGAAGGCAGATTGATCTACAATATAGCGACAACCCTTAAGGCTAATAGCTACGTATCAGAATGTATTACCCAGCTAAGAATCGGCATAAAATTTGTCATATCCTTTGTGTCACAGTAGTAGAATCTCGATGCTAAGTGCCCCCCAACTCGAGAGCGGAGCGGATACAAGGCTACCTGGGTACTTACGTAGCCTACCTTAGGTAGTAGTATTTCACGCAGTAAGCATGCAATCCGGGCATGTTACCAACCTTTATGCAATGGGGGCCAATGATTTAGGTATTCGTACTAGCCAAGGCAACCTTCTCTCCCACGGTTCCTAGACTATAATAGGCAAAACAGGCAGGGTGTTCGGTATATAGCCGTCTGGCCGTTGACTCTCTGGGTTGAGGGCTAAGACGAATGCAAAACCGTGCATATGGGACGAACATGCCTGCTGACTCATGTATGGATTTCTACTTGCCATAGCCAGTATTTCATATCGGCGCAAATCTTTTTTCTTTCTTTTTGGGTTAAGAGGCAGCTCATTTCGGACATGTGAATGTGACTCTGGCCCCCCAGTATGATTCAGCTCAACTCTTTTCTGACAGTACAATCCCTCATTCGGCCCTTTATTACATCACACTAATGCATCTTGTAGGAGCTGGTAGGCTAATCATCCGTAAACTGGCTGATTTGCTTATATGATTATTGACAACAGCAGGCTCTAAGAGTTACGAACAGGTTCCTCGAAAGCTACTAAGACGAAAGGGGGAAGAGAAGGACGGGATCGTGGTAAGGGTTCAAGGCTCCAGGCTCAATTGGGCAGTGTTTAAGATATTTCATTATCTACCTCTTATAAAGCTTTATTGAAAATATTTTCAAATATCGAATCTTGGTGGTATGGGCGTTCCTGGTGGCTGGCTGACTTTATCCTTTCAATAGTTGTATCACTACACCTAAAGATAATTCAGCTGGTTCAATATGAACTAAAGTGCAAATTATCGGAAACCGAGGCCGGTTCTCACCGAAATGTGACACGTCTTTTTGCACAAGTCGCAAGCTAAAAGGTCCTAAAAGGCTTACTATTTCTTCACTTATCTCATTACCTACCTTGTAGGTAGGTGGGTGTAAGATATAACCAAGCCACTAAGATTCTGTGTACCTCCATACTTTGAGACCTACAGTACGGTGATGAACTATACTAGTTGCCTTACTCACTGAGCCTGTTTTATACCTAGGTACCGACTACAAACCCGGCTATATAAAGTGGTGACAATTAGCGCCAACGAATTATCAAAGTCGCTCTTTCAAGCCCAAGAACCCAGGAATATCTATTGAATACGCAAAGTTAGGTTTTACCTCAACTGGATAAGCTTGACCGCATCTCTTTGCCCGTATCGAATCCCATCCCATTGCATCGTCGCCATTTAGTCACCAATGTCGTCTGCTGAATCCAAAGCGAAACCCCTGCCGCCCAATGCGGCAGCCGAGCTTCCAAATGTCGCGGCGTGGCTTCAAGGTAGCGAGGCCGACTTCCAGTCCGTTGACAATGTCAGTATCTGCAAAAATACCGAGGCCCTGGCTACCGCCACAGCCAACTTCTTAAAACACTTTACGTCCGAGGTCACAGTATGTCATCACCTTGACCCTAGAAAGACATGTATTAGGTAACGGCTAATAACCAATGTACGATCTAGTTCAACTCGGCCCAAAACCGTATCACTGCTATCCATTGCGACGATACCACTGTCGTACCCGTTGAACAGGGATGGGTAGTGAATCTCATACCTGTACATGTACCTGAGGGGATAGCAATGGTGGATGATCAGCAATTAAACATAGGTCATTACTACTGCCTGGCAAGAGAAACGCGGGTTTCAGGAGACTTTCTTGCTATTTTGCTACTATCTCATCTAAACTAGTTTAGGGCATATTGATGTTTTGGAAGTCTTGAGGAAGATGTTTAATAGAATTGATCATATGACGGTTGCGCTCCGTTAAAAGGCACTTCGGTGCTCCAATATCGCATATAGGGGAAATTCCATGCTGCCGGACTCATTGGGACCAGAGCACCATTTCCCACGAGAAAAGCGAAATTGAAATGCTGATGTTGGTTGGTTGTATCTAAATGCTTGCTACTTAGTCTCTCAGATACAGCAGTGCGGTGGTAGAGTTAGTACTATGAAATTAAGTTCCTTACTTCCAACATTATTGAAGTTGCCATCTGTGTAGAGATGCTCAAAGTTTGAATGCTGTGAAGAGCCAGCCCTTGGGAACTGATTCATGAAGTCACTTCGCTCTCGTTCGTCGATTACCCACTCAAATTCGTAGTAATCGCATTCGGTGGATTTACATATCGCCGCTCGCTTGATCCCTAGACTTGAATGAGACGAGGAATATGAAACATAGCAACAAAACATGGCAAAATACCTGACTCTAGAATCGGCCGTCCGGTATGTTCGTCAATATGTATCAAGTATGCATATGATGCTATCTCTTTACACTTGCATTCCTTTCCTTTGTGTTGCTTGTTATACGGATCAGTGGATGGCATAGCTGTTTATCGCGGGTTGGTCGCCCCGTTGAATAATTGGTGTAGGCGTGAGTAAAACGTATTGATGGCTACAATAGTCCGAGCCAGTTCAAATAAAGCGAGAGCACTTGTATTTCAAATACACATTTGTAGCTCCTTGTCTTCGTAAGGCTATGAGCAAAACTTACAAGTCCTACAGGCAGTGCTAGCAGGAGCATGGGATTGAGCTCGGTCAATACATAGGTAGGTACAGGTTCTTAGAGTAAATCTTACTCGGCTGACGAACCAGATTAACCAATCGCTTGATATGAGTTGACCAGGCCTATAGGTAAGGAACTTATAGGTGAAGTTTTCTATGACAAGGAGGGTGGCAGAAAGGGGGTGCCACCAAACGCCCACCAACATGAGGTAGGGAAAGATAGTGGCTTTTCAGGACTTAGGTCTTGTTACACAAACCTAGCCCTTACTATCCGGGAGGTGTCGTGGCCCCTAGGATGGCGGTATTGGGTGCTTATACTACTAGGGGTATCGGAGGCGCATACAACAGGTTCCCTTGTCCGACGGGCTTCTTTGTCTGGTATTCTCGTATATACGAAGACGTCCGTAGCTGTTAGGTCCATAGCTCCTTGTGCAACAACGTCGTGGTTTCCCTCATCGCTTGGACGGTCTCGTGACAAGCTTTTCTTTTCGGCAATAGACAGAAAAAAGCCTAATTATGATAAAAATGACGGGTCGATTCACCAACAGCCTAGGCGTAAGGAAAACTGCAAAACTGAGAGTGCTTCTGACAATGTTGCAACAGTAAATCAACGGTATACAGCTCCAAACTTCTGCTTTTTAAGGCAAGCATGAACTATCTATAGTATAGGAACGATAGAGGGCTTTCGCAATGATTTCCTCATCATGGGAGCGTGAAATATGAAGAGTTCACCTAGTTATGGCAAGCAGAAAATTTAATGAGCTCAACTTAACTAAATAGATAGGAACAATGAACGTGAAAGTACCGCAATACGGCGGCAAGGTAAGTACCTAAGTAGCTGACGGATTGGAAAAGTGGCTTTCAACGATGTCCTAGATGATGTCGTACAAAGCGAAAGTAAGATTACTACAAGTATGCCACCTCCTTTCGGAGATATCGGTCTTCGACTTATTAGACTACCGCATGAGATAAGAATAACTGGATAGAAAAAAGGGATGAAAAACAAAACATCGAACACCACCACGATAAAGGTTGAAAAAAATTATAAACGATTGACTCCTAGCGCTAAATATTAGATCCGACAAGTAGGCCCCAAAGAAATACTCGAAAATACACAGTCCAATCTACTTTGAATGTTCCTTGTGCTTGTGACCTTTATGTGTAGAAGTGGTATGGCGGTGCTTAGATTCCTTTGACGTAGGTGGTTCCGCCGACGGCGTAGATCTCACTCGCAATGCCGGGTCCGGCGTTGATGTTGGGTTGGGTTTCGATATTGGGTTTGGTGTCGATGCCGGGCCCGGCGCCGATGCCGTGTCCGGCGCTAATGGTGGGTTTGGGTTCGGCGCCGATGTTCCTTGTGGAGCTATGTGGCCCAGTGCCGAAAGTGGGATTCCCGAGCCAAATTGAGCCATAATTTTTGTAGGATCGAATGGAACGGCTGCTGATTGTGATGCGACACGATTGCCCATTCCGCTTGTGCTAATATCAGCTACTGTAACTCGGTGGTTATGGTCGTTGGCGACGTCATGCGCGAATCCTGTGGTGGTGATGTTCGTATAAGAGCTCCCTGCGTTTCCCTGAGGCGATGCTCGCTGGTGCGTCTCTGAGTGCGTCTCTGAGCGCATTCTTGGGAGAGTCACTGGCTGTGTTCTGGTACTTGCATCATGTGCGAGTCCAGCAGTCTGGACATTCGCAGATTCTGACTGCAGTCTCGAGTGCGTTTTCGGGGTCGTATCTGTGGGAGTCGCCGGGGGTGTATCTGGAGCGTCTGGCATACGAGTAGGCGCCACGTAGGTACCTAAGTAGTGGTTAGTAAGGCGCAGATTAGGTACATTAGTAATAAAAATAGAATGCACTGCGGGGCATCTTTACTCACTACCGGTATTGCGGCTACCATCTCGAGCCCCTTTTTCCTCTTGCTGCCTTTGGTAGTCCATGTTGAGGCTTGTCGGTTGAGATTTCTCGTCGGGTGTCGTCGCTCTGCTTGACGTGTTGATTGCGAGAAGTAAAGTGGTTTTATCCTGTTCCAACGATTGAAAATTTTGAAGGATCCTCGGCTCAACCCCCCAAGCTGACAGAGCCTTCTTCAGCCTGCTTCTCCATTCTGCCTTGGGCGTCGGTGCATATCGTTCACAAAGCTTTATCAGACTAAGTATTTTGGGGGCTATCTCCTCGATTATGCGTTTAACCTGGTTGGTCTGTAATTCGGTGTTATCGCGGATGTAAGATATAGTGTGATCGAGGGTAGCTAATTGCGTGTGCCAGCCCTGATACCGAGCAGGGGCATTCTTAAGGAAGTCCTCGAGACGAGCGATTAAGTCGATCATCTTTGCGGCCATACCGACGAACTGCCCTACGGCAGCGGCAGCACCGAGGGCTTCCATGACCAAAATAAAATAATTGCACTTTCCGAGTAGCTGACCACCTTCATGCGAACGACTTGATTGAAATGACAACGATGCGTCTGAAACTACCTAGAAAGTAAGACCCCTTTAAGAAAAACTTTGAAAAAAGCCCAACGACGGTAAAGTGCAATTTGAGAGCCTTGTCAATCTTTTCGGTTGCCAATATGTAGGGTTGACCGCCCTTCAGATCGCACTCCGCCACAAAGTATAACATTCTTCTGATTTTCGTCTAATTTACATAATATACTAATTATTTACATCTCCATAAGGTAGCATTACAAGCTGAATACGGGGGTCCCAATGGTTTAAATCCCCTATGGGAACGCACGGCCCAACCTTTGGGTGTACGAGGGTGCTAGGTAAACAGGCGTACAGAGTGGCGCGTTGCAAGATCAAGTATTGAGCTGAACAGAGCCGCCCACATTATTGCGGTTGATCGACCCAAGTCACTGCCCTTTTTAAGAATATATTATATCTCAAGTGGGCTGCTGAAGCCGCGGCCCTCCAACGTGTATAAGCTGGTACAGCGGAGCCTACTATGCAGGCATTGCCAACACTACATCGGCGAGATATCGGGGCTGCAGCATAAGCCCATTGCATTTCACACACAGCTCTTTATAGATATATATTAGCTAATGAAGTAGGACAGAACATCACGTCGAAAATTAGAATATAAAGAAAAAGGAGAATAGCCAACCAAGTATGAATTATAACGACGCCCGAGACCTACCTAGGTAAATATCATTTTACTTTACTTTGAATTTAAAATAATTTCTAGTATATAACCCAATGGGTTATGTTAATGTACTTAGTTTAAGGGTTGAAACGTACCTAAGGAGATGTGAATAGAAAAGGGGTACTACTGTATAGACATACCCTGAATTTAAGTTGGCAGGACCGTGGAAGAACTTTGAGCTTCCTAGTATATGCTTAAACGAGATGATTTCTGCCTACTATTATCTCACTATTAAATTTCATTAAATTCCATAGCGAGATCCAATAGCTAAGGATTCGTCGAACACTTACCAACCGGATATGCCCAAAAGTCTGTTGGTCGATAGGAGAGAGAAATGTGACAGGAGATAGGCTTCTTTGACCTCGCCTCCTGTATACGCCCGGAGCTTGGTAGCCGCCAGGTTCATAGCCTCTCGTGCGACAACGTTTTTGTTTCATCACATGGTTGCCCTCGTGGCAGTAAAGCTTTGGAGTTGGCGTTAACAGACGTGTATAGCCGTGGCAAGACTCAAAGTGAATAGGTACTCCGTGGCAACATGATCTAAATCTTTATATCACCTCAAATGGTACGAGGCGAAAATCGGTGTGCTGTTCGTTATTGATTGGTACGGAATCTACGAGTCATACCATAGTTTCTGGTAACATGCCTTGAGCAACCATGGCACCAAAACCTCGAACACTCTTATAGGTATTTACTGTCGCATCCCTCGGTTGATTATATTGCCTTGATACCTAAGGTAGCAACGCATTCATTGCCACGTCAATCAACTTCCGATAACTTTCACGTCTCCTTCAACTATGGGATAAGAAACGTCGATTTCATATCCCAAAGCTTCTTGTCCTGGAGGCTTCCATGTCGTGCAAACATGATTTGTATGCGCAATTGCCTCACCTTTACGTATCTATCCTCGGAGTCCGTAACAGAACTCGTCTCGCACATGCCATCTAGTTTAAGCTAACCTGGTATCTTAAAATACATTTACATGTATTTAACAGGCCTTAACTAAAAGCGGCATCCTCATCCGCCCATCCAATTCCCTCAAGAACGCCACTACAAGCTCATCCATTCCGATCTTCGCCGCCACATCCAGCCACTCCGTCTACGGCAGCACGGCGAACTCGACATTGTCGTGCCGTTCGCTCAAAAACTTGCCCAGCTCCCCAACCGGCAGGACGGTCTCCCCGGAACGATGCTCATATCGGACGCCGCCCTTTCTTCGAGTAGAAGCATCCGTGTCAGCGAAGCGCTCGCATCCTTCAGGGCAGCTTGCACGATTCCCGCCGCGCACGCTTGCAGACTGACGAAGTCGAACGCCCCGCGCGCAGCCCCGAGGTCCGGCACTGCCTTCAGCGCGACGGAGAAGCGCAGGAGCGAGTGCACGATACCCTGTTCGCCGACACCGACGCCCGTGACGTTCGACACTCGATGGGCAGTCACGGCCAGAGAATCGGCAGCTGACTCACAACGATAGCATTAGGCTCATTGCACAGCGGAGAGTGAGACATGGCACCAGCCCTGAATACGACGATGATTGAGATCAACAGAGAGGATTGAAATGAGACAGACTTCACCCTCAGAAGTCAAGGCTTGCTAATAACAGCACTGGTGTGAGATTCCATATAGCTGAACACTAGGAGCCATATATGTTCCGCGGCATGAGGAGCTAGAGTAGTCGTACGAAAATCATTACGCTAGAAACTGTCGGCATCACCTAAAAGTCGCCGGCGGCTATATGTTTTGCTGTTATATGTAAAGCTGGATGGTCTACAGCTGAACTAAGCCTCATGTGTATACGGGGACGGTGAGGCTCACCCGACGTGAGCAGATGAAAGTCGTTCCTCTCGATAAAACTAACGCCGAATCGAATAGCCGACTCCCGGTCGGCTGTCTAGTTGTGCTAAGGTAACCGAATGTCAGCACATAGTATCGGAGCACTGAACTATCCTCATTAGAGGATTACCTAGGTAGAGAATGAAGCTCGTTTTAAAAGATCAACGACGGTCGGGACCTTGCGCTGTATGACCCTGGGACCAGCAATTCTCATTTTCGTCGTTCCTCGACAAGGCGGTTCCCCAGCAGGCAGCCGGTGCTACTTTGCCGCATTGGTTCCCAGCAATCTTCTGACAGTTGATCTGGGTCGTCAGCATTCTACATCCCCTTGGCGGCCTTCTAGGGTTCTTCAATGGCATAGGTGCCAGTGCAGCTGCTGATGCGCAAACTCGCTACCTGTATCTGGCAGGGGGCTTCTTTGCCGCAGGTCATTTGGTCTACGGGAAAACAGCCATGCGCATCATCGGCACCGTCTGGAATGAACACTTGCCAGGAACCAAAAATCTCAGCGCTCTGAAACCATGGCTAAGGCTGAACTGGTGGCGAATCCATACGAATAATGTTCCGGCGGTGGCCTTTTTCCTTGCAGCCCTAGTCTCTGCGGTGGACATTAGATAAATTGTTTCAGAATATTCAGCTCAGGTAAGTTTCATAGCTGGAGTTATAAGATCCTCACCCTTTATTGATATGGAGGGAGCCCTATCCTGTCGTCCTTTTTTTGCGCTCTCCCTGCCATATACTGATATTGGAACCAGTTAAAGCCCTCGCCCTCTTTTACACTAAGTCATCATTTGGCGAAATGAAGGTACCTCAGTAGGCAGCTGGCATAACCAGCTGGTACGAGTATTATTGGCGAGAAAGAGGGCGTGGTAGCGACGAGGTGGGGAGGAGGAAACGGACAAAGACGGAATGAATCGAGATTGGTAAACACTACGTTATCAGAGAATGTCTAATGAAACTAGGGTATTTCGTAATTTGTTGATTCTCTCAACTAAGTCACTCTCTCTTGTACTTAAAGCCTTGAATGTTAGAGACATTAAATCGCTTGCGTCGTCAGTAGCGGCATTCGGTCCCTGATTGAGAGTCTTGATAATGATTCCCATTCGCCGGATCAGGTGCCTGGCTAGCTGAAGAATCAACGTGATCTGGAGAGCTGACGAATTCGGTAGGGAGAAGGATCCAACCTTGACATCAGGCATCTGCACGTAGTCTTCGCGGGCTGTGACCGAAGAACGATCCAGGCATGCTTGCATATTGCCAAAGATATCATCGTAAGTCTCGATAAGTCGCTGGTAGCAGGAGAGTACTAGGAGGAAAGATGACTGATCAAAGGATGTAGGCCGGCATGAACCAGATATAGGGGGGGAAGAATGATAAGCAGGCGACTGGGTAGGGCTAAGAGACGAGTTCTCCGGATGGCGCGGGTACATTTTGTCGATGCTCTCTATGAAGGTCTGTGATAGTTGAAAAGTCTTGTCGATAGCAAAGTCTTTGTTTTTCCAGCTCAATGGCTGCGAAATAGATACTGGTGGTTTAGGTACCGCTGAGGAAAGTGTAAATAAATCAACACTCAAAGCGGACAGGTCGCGAATAGTAGCAAGAGGTAGATTTGATGTTTCGCATGCTGTGGTTTCCGAAACATCGTGTTGCTTCTGCGGCGAGTTAATATCTGGTGTAGGTTGTTGTTCTGCAGACAACATAGCCCATTCCTGGTTGAAACGATATTGCCAAGTATCGAGCGTATCTTGCGATTGTAATTGCGCAACAGACACGGGCGATCCTCTCGACAGCCCAAAGGCTGTTGAGGAACCCGAGGCAGAGTCAACAAAGGTAGGCCCGGACCAGGCTGTCTGGTCGTTCGGAAATATGTTGGGGCCGAGTTCAAAATCTAGTCCTGGCTGATTGAATTCAGCTGTAGATGTATCCATCGGAACAGTGATGGGTTGAGGGCTGTTCGTCTCCATATCCGCGTCATCTAAGCTAAGAGAATTGGGAGAGATGACGGAATTGTCTCGGCGGTCTCTTGCTTCTCTTTGTCGGCGTAAAGATGGACTCCAGGTACAGGCGACACTAACTTTGACGCAGCGCACACAAGCACCACCACTCTCCCTAATACAACGCAGCTTTTGTGCGTGACACCGATCGCAAGCCGACCTTTTCACGGGATGTGGCATGTTGAGACAGGGAGGGGTAAGTCGTAGTCGCCAGGAATGATAGGCGCTGGTTTTAAAGATAATCCGTAGATATCTAGGTATTTCTAGATACGAGGGAAACACGCGGCCGAACCTGTGGTACTTCTTCCGATTGCAGATATTGGTAATATCGAGAGATGAGAGAAGAAAGAATGAAGAATGCTCTTACTGACCAGCAAACCAGTCTAAGGATTATGTAATACCTTTAATTTCTTAGCGTGATGTGGATCCCAGGCCCCCTTTCTACTTCAACCTTTACCTAATACACATGTGGGGTGATTTACATAATCAGCGGGGATAACAGCCGATTGTGAACATTGTAGAAAGAAGAGTCAGTATTTTCCTACTACAACATCAATATACCCTCCTAATCAAACACAAAATACCCAATTCATCCTCAACTCAATTAAGCCGTGTAAGGCAGTAGTATCTCTATTACGCGTATCTGACAAAACTCGGGCAATTACATGTGAGCAAAAGGGGGGGCAATTATCTCATTTCAATGCTTGTTCCAAGACGCCGCCTGGCTTCACAAAATCGTCGAACGATGGTTTGTAAGTCGGTGTGCCATCTTGCGCCAACCCAACGACCTTCCCTTCTTCTATATACACTCCCACCCAAGCTAGGCTTGCCACCACATGCCGGCGGCTTAGATAGGGCTCCTCGAGGTTCGAAAAAGTGGCAAAGACAGGATCTGACGCGATCGCTCGGAGCGTTGCCAAGTCGCGTATGTACAACTCGACGGTAAGGTCGTGATCGTCAATTGCCTAATTTGCTCCCAGCTCGTTTTTAAACCCGTCCAGGGCCGATCGCGTGTTCGTAGTCGAGTAGACCTAGCATTCCTGTGAGGCCATTGAATTGAATAACTCAGGGGTATCATGTTTTTTTAGTGTACACCTACTTGATGGTAGAAGACTACGCCGTGGCTCGCGTGCAATGTCGCAGCTTGTTTGGCATGCGAAACTGTCCCAAAGAAATGGCAGTCCCCCTCAGAGCAACCGTCCTTCCGATAATGCGTCAGGCTCAGCCGCATAAGACGCTCTTTAGTCGCCATAGCTTACACTCAAGAGAGCCCACGATGGGATTATGCATCACTAATAACAGCCCTGAGCCAGTTGCATCTAGTAGGTACCTAGGTATCACAAGCATATAAGCACATATGTAGCATCGGCTATACAGACCTGAATCGGTGTTCCGAGACACCTACCAGTCTTTGGGATAAAGCTGATTACACTGACTGACTGATTAAGCAGCTTGGAATATCAGTGCTTAATAAATGGAAACTTCGGTGTTTTCGGTAGTTCATTGTACCAATTCGGAACTCAAGCGTCGGCGGTTCCACAGAAATTCGGATATTGTGGGTCCCGTTCGGCGGTTACACGACATGTACGTACCTAAGGTACGGTTTACCTCTCGGAAGCTTCAAACACAAAGCCGGCAGAGCCCGAATTTAAGGAACCAAAACAATATGAAGGAACCGGAGACGCAAATCCCCAATTCCACTCAGACAATCCCCAACATCTTCCCTCGCATCTCGACACGCTACATCCTACGTCGGCAATGAGCAGCGAAACAGAAGCTCCCGTGCCGGCTTCGAAGGACGAGGAGAACATCTCCTCTCCCGAAGGGCAAGTCCCGGCAGCAGAAGAGAATAAGGATGATTCCGGCGATCAACTTAGTCGCGCCGAAGCCTTCCTGTTAGTCCTATCTCTCGGTGTAAGCCATCCAGAACCCAAGAGACTAGGCCGTCGACGAAGCTGACCATCAACTTAAGATTTCGACCTTCATCGCTGCTATTGAGCAGGTACGTGTTTCTCGGACTTCTTCTAACAATATCTATGCTAATTTGATAAAGACAATTGTCTCGACTGCCGTTCCCACCATCGCCAAAAGCTTTGCGGCTTCCGAGGTTGACTATGCTTGGATCGGAACAGCCTACCTTCTCCCCGCCGCCGGCGAGTCTTTCAAACACTTACCTCTGCCTCATAGTTCTCGGGCCCGTGTCTGACTTTTCACAGCCGCGACTCCGCCTTGGGGCAAAATCTCCGACATCTTCGGCCGGAAGCCTATCCTCCTCGCCGCCATCGCCGTCTTCTTCATCGGCTCCCTCATCGGTGCGCTTTCGAACAACATACAAGCTCTCATCGCCGGAAGAGTCATCCAGGGGACCGGAGGAGGAGGAATCCTAGGCCTTTCCGCGACTGTTATTGGAGATGTTTTCAGTCCTCGGTATGTCTTCTATACCTACCTCGTAGATGATTACTTATTCTTTATAAACACTGAGCTGATAATGCGACAGCGATCGTAGCAAGTACTACGGCGTACTCGGTGTGGTCTGGGGCCTGGCCTGCGGCCTTGGACCAATCATCGGCGGCGCCTTTTGCTCATATGCTAGCTGGCGCTGGTGCTTTTGGATCAATCTGCCGATTGCCGGTATTTCTGCCGTATTCGTCTTCTTCTTTCTCAAGGTTTATACGCCGAAGACACCCATCGTCGAGGGGCTGCTGGTAATGGACTGGCTCGGTACCATAGCCATCGTGGGTGCTACGGTCATGTTCCTGCTTGGATTGGGATATGGAGGCGTGGTCTATCCTTGGAACTCTGCCACTGTCATCTGCCTGATCGTCTTCGGGCTGGTGGCTGTGGGTTTGTTCATCCTTATTGAATGGAAAGTTGCCAAGTATCCCGTTACACCTTTGAGGCTATTTCAGTCTACGTCCAACATCGCAGTGTTCGGGATCGCCTACTTCCATGGCTGCATCTTCATCGCCAATCTGTACTATCTTCCGTTATACTTCCAAACGGTTCTTGGCGCCAGCCCTCTTCTTTCCGGAGTTTATCTGCTGCCGGTCGCAGTAACACTCTCGGTCGCATCCAGCTTGACCGGGGTCTACATCAGCAAAACGGGACGATACCGACCTCCGATTTACTTTGGGCTGGTCATGTTAACGCTTGGTACTGGCCTCTACATCAATCTTCAGGCATATGCTTCGTGGTCGCGTATCATCATCTACCAGATCATATCCGGCATTGGCATCGGTCCTGTGTTCCAGGCTCCGATTATTGCGATATTCAGTCTTACGAAGCCTGCTGACATCGCGAGCGCCGCTGCTACTTTCTTCTTCTACCGCGACATTGCAACAGCGATGTCGATTGTATTCGGGGGCGTCATTTTCCAGAATCGCATGGCATCACAGTCGGGCCAGATTAGCGCAATACTACCTCCCGACGTGGCTGGGCAGATTATTGGAGGAGAGACATCTGGTGCGATAGATGTTATCCCAACGCTACCCGAAGCCCAGAGGCAGGTTGTCGTTGGGGTGTACACCCAGAGCTTACGGACCGAGTGGATTTTCTATACTGCATTAGGAGGTACCGCTCTTCTCCTGAGTGTATTGATAAGCAAACAAACACTTTCTCGAGAACACAAGATCTACAAGACCGGGCTTGAGACGCAGGAGGCAGCACGCTTAGAGGAAAAGGAGAAGAACCAGAAACACGAGACACAGCCAAGTCCGTGAGGCTATCTCTAAGTTACGGGGAAACCTATAAGTCGTTAAGCCGTAGCTAGGTACCTAGGTACCTTTTAGGTATCGAAGTGGGCAGTTTAAGCTACTAGTGAGTGCAATAACTACCAGGTAGGTAGCGTTTAGTATAAATGATCAGACCATCTTTCCGATCCGAAGAGCTGTACCTCGCCATCTATACGTACAACCTAGTAACATTAGGTACTTGGAGACAACAACACCCCACACATCTGGTAACGACGTAGCACAATGAATGAATATCCAAATGTTTGAATTTTATTCAAGACCACGCCTGAGCATTCGAATTACCTTGGCTAATTCTGCCTAGCTCTATTGCCGCAGGCTCACATAGAGGAAGATGTGCCTCCGACACTGACGTCTCATCAGTCTGATGTATCGTGGTCACTATCCTAATATTGCCGCTACTAAATCTACGACTTGAAGAGGAGGGCTGGCTTGTGGTGGGCAAGAAACGCCGCCCCCTTTTCTGGTCGCTATCTAGACCGTAGTGTGAAGTAGATCCAGTACGTCCAGTGTGTCCAGTATTCGCTGCGGTGCCGGCCAAGCTGCTCTTAAATCGATTTACGACGGGTCGGAACAGCATCGGCATGCTAGGCATACAAGCACATATGACACCGAGGTCGATTTCGACCCCTGCCCATATGCCCATGGGCGCCATATCGCCTGCGGCACACTGGTTAGCTACTGCTAATTGAGATTTATACGATTGTGAATGGGGAATGACTCGATCTAACTTACGAGTAGGGTTTGTTTCTCGTGTGTACAAATCGATCAGAGTGAGCTTGTATATACTAATAGCCACAACGCTGTTTGTATATGTCAGGAAGCTGTGAAACTAGAATCTCACTTAGGAACGATCTCTTACATAAGTCCCATACAAAACATGGTTGACGCCAGAAGCTTTTTCTTCAGTGATAGTTGTAAATTCGCCACGAATGGTAACGGAATTCCTAGGAGCCCTAATGTTAGGAGGTGGTAAGTGTCAGTTATCCATTGTTGTCTAGCCTTCGTAAACATTTACCTGCCTAGGTTAATCAGGGATTAATAGGGGGGATGCCTTACAGAAGTCAATCAAAAGGAGGATTATCCAAGCAGTCCACATTAACCTTTTTAAGTCGATACAGTGGCCAGTTTTCTCGCCGTCCCATCTCAGCCAGGTGTAAGAAACTGGAGTGCATTGAAGCACACCCGCAAGTACAAGTGGGATACTAATTATGAAAATACCAATGAGTGTACCCCACATGAGACGCTCGGCTCGGGATGATCGAAAAATACGCGTATAGAAGAGAATGATGGATATTCTAATTAGCAAACGAGCAATGACGTATATCACAAGTGTAGCATAATAACCCTTAGAAGTAATAACAGTTAGATTGCTGGTATAATTTGGGTAGAGATAAGAGGATACTTGCGATGAGTTGATCGGTGATGTTGTCTAACGGGACCGCCCATAAGTCGGTGCCGAATCCGCCATCTTTCACTGCCGACAAATGGAATGTATTAGATACTGAGACGAGAGTTATATGACAGGGTTCGTACACCTAATCAAATATACCGTGTATGCGATACAGCACAACTATTGCAATTCTCTATGTTAGAGAAGTTCGTAGGATTTAGGCGAGACCAAAGTGGCCGTACCATGGCAGCAAAATTGGCCCAGTCATCCCACCAAAATCGCATGTTCATGAGAAACCGAGCTAGGATCCGCATTGCAGCAACCACGGCGGCGAGGACGAGAAATATAACCAGGATTGGCACAATGCTATGGTTGGTGACTGGTACAACACCACAGAGACGCTCAGTTACATTCAAGGCCGCTGTTCAAGAATCTGAATTAGCACGGTAGACCCGCTATATATGCTGCCAACGTACTCAGTGATTCTCGAACCGTACATGAGGCTGTGATGCATGAAACGGCCTGGTAGTTGAGAGCTTGGTTGCCGCAAATGCAGGACTGGTCTGTAGGCACGCATGTCGAATTCGCTATAGCTGACGAAAGGCATATGATCTATTTAACTACTTTAGCAGATTATTCGGTGGAAAGGGGGGGATATTAAATTACAGAACAAGAGGGCATTAATGCCGCCAAGTCAGTCAGGGAACCCATGATGGTCTCGTTGTTGAGTGGGAGAAGGAATGATGGTATCCGGAGCCGGGCAGGGCCAGATTTTCATAAACAAAGTATGAAGTGGTACAGGAGACCTGATCGGCCATGGGGGCCATCGTCCCATGGGGGCCATACTATGCTTGCCATGTCTTGGCTTATATTCTGTGACACCCCTTTTGTCATTTATCGTAGCGATTGGACGGACTTGCATGTCATGGTCACCTACTATTAGCCAAAGTCTGGTTACAATGCCTTCGAAAGGCCGAGTTCTCCAAGTTCTCCGAGTATCCGCTGCAGTCATCTAGGAAGCCATTTGCCGCCCCCATGCAGGCTGGTTGGAGATAGTGTTAGTGTGGTGACACGAGAATGTAGAATGTAGAATGGGGGCCAGCGATAGCCTCAGCCCTACTTAATATCTTACGTACATCCAAGAATTGTGCGTAATCCCTAACTACAGTGAGCTATAGGGAACTTAAAGCCCTGCAAGCCCTGTAACGTATAATACCAAAGCCCTATAACGCACCAGAGCCCCATATTGCAAACCCCTTACGTTCTCAATTGTATCTACCTACCTGGTATAGGTATCTTGGGCAATAAATTACAACCGGTGTGGAATGTCAACTTCCAATTGTTAATTGAATTATGCTGTTCTACATTGCCTTTATGTCGCATTATGAAGCAGGCTACGGTTCGGGAATCAAGCAAGCCAACTTCTCCTGTCCGATCATGTTAGCGATTTTCCCAAGTGAAATTTTGTTTGTACTCGTACCTCTGCTGTTCCAGACGCCATTGTCTCACAGAGCCAGATCACTAGACGGCATGTGGGATTCTATTTTTCGTAGGTGTGAGACAAGCGGTGCGAGCAGGCCCTCATAATCACCTAAAAGCATGTGCATATGCGACGACTTTAAGGGCAACCTCGATGACATCAAGAAGCATATGAGAGACGCTAGATACGCCCACGATGATAGCGCCCTTCGAGCGTTGAATACGACTATCAACATTCTATTGTCGCTACCGTTACTACTGCCCAAGGGTGGTTTCAATAAGCCCCTATCCGCGCAACCGTGTTGCAATCTGCTTTCTCAAGGCTTCCTTCCCGTGACACAATACTTGGTAGTGGTCAGGTAAAACCCCTTTCGAGTTTCTTCCATTACAAATGGTAGAAGCCTTTGAACTTCCTTAGCCATCTTCTCATTTTGGGTCTGTCGCGCAATGAGTTCATGCATTATTAGGCCGCACTCATGCTCCAAGAACCCCAGATGAGGTGGCGAGTCATGAACCTCTGTCTCCACATCCACTAAGCCACTCCCCGAGAAGAAATCGGGTAATTCTGGGACCCATTTTGGATTCAAGCGTGGTTCTTGCGACTTCAAGACACCCATCAATTGGTCCAAGCTTGTCGTCTCATTCTCGTGCAAGTTCTCCGGCTGACCCTGAGGCGTCGGCCGTTCGGTGCGTACGGTGGTATTGTCCGAGTCAAGCCATTGCAGATAGCCTCCCGGCTCTGTAGTCAAAATAGGCCTGGTTAGCATGACGGTGCGTTTCAAGGGTACGCGGGTACCTGTCAGGGGTACTTAACATCGCGAAGAACTTGTCCACGGCAGCCGGAACTTCCTCCTTCAGCAGAACAAAGATAAAGAAACGGATATGAATGATATCAAAGACACCAAGAAACTCATCGGGCACCGGGTCCTTGACGTTCCATTTCGTGAAGGTGATGTTGGAGGGAAGAAGATGGGGTGGAAGTGCCGCTTCAAACGAGATATCCAATCCATCGAAACGGGTGGATTTGGGGAGTTCATCGTACGCGTCGAGCAGCCAGATCCTTCAGGAGTAAGATCTGTCAACTCTGTACACTATCGGTTGTCTACGGTCACTCACGCTGTCCCTGTGCCGATATCTGCAACTCGTAGGTTCTCCTGCTCCGTAGGGATTCTCGGGTGGATAAGGTATCCGAAATCCTTCACATAGTGTTTGTGCATCAGATTGAGACTGAGGAGGTTGAGAAAAAAACACGCCGGTCAGTTCTAACGCCATGGAAAGGTATGAGCAATTACGATAGGGGAACAAACCGAGAATTGTCGAGAATATCTCGAGTAAAAACGTAGCTATCATTGGAAGCCATGGCAGTCTGATGGGTTAGGTTTCACGCTCAGCAGTAGTAGCTGGTTCAGAGGAAAGACGGGCCAACACGTCCAATTTATGAGGACATCAGTTATCTTATACCATGCCTGGTACCTAAGGGATGACGGCTTGTCCGTACCCCTCCATGCTTCACCCCTTACCTAAATGCGTGGCGTCTGAAAATTGATGACATAATCTTAAGTTATAGAGGGTATGCGCTGTAACTCACTGTAACTATAGCGGGACTCGGCACTAAGCTCCCTATATTTATAGGGCGTATACTTAGGCTTTTCCCATATATCTAGCTCATTCCTAAGTATAATTTAATTGTAGTTTAATTGCAATAATTATCTATCGATTCTAGTACGTATTTGGGTGTACGCAAAGCCATTGTTGAGCCGTTATTAAGCCGTGGTTAAGGTTATCTGTGACCTCCAGCAATTAGGTCCCTGTATTATAGGACAGTTATAGGGCAGATAAAATATTATGTCATCAAATTTTTGTATGGCCCACCGCATTAGGGTTGACCAGTCATACATCTTGGCCAAAATCAAAAACCAGCTCAATACTTTTTACTCACTTCCCAAGGCGTTTCAGTATTGTCAATGATTAACCGGTACAACAAATTTTTAGTTCCTCAGTTAGAAGAGCTGCAGAGTTAAACGAGTGCAAATTATAGTCTACCTTAGTTGAGAATCAGTTATTCGAAACCTGTTACCACAATTTGAATGAACGTATAGCCCTTCCCTCCCAACCCCCCTTTGCTCCTTTTGTTCCCCGTAACTACGCCAATCCCTTAATATAGCCTGTGTGTATGTCCTGCATTATTTAGTCTAGTAACTCAAGATGCTCCAACTCCCTTTTAACTCTTTCGAGATCCTCTGCACTCGGTGCTTCTCGGTGGTTTGCTTGAGAGTAAGTAAATACCGGAGATTCTGGAACGAGCGCAGGATTCCAATCCCAGTCAATCCATTCATTCTCTATGATGGAGTTTTCCTCGCGTGGGCGTAAGATCTCATCCTTCAAAGTCTCGTCCATCCTATACCAAAGTGACGATAGTGCATTGACAATTTTCTCATTTTGTAGAAGAGCTTTGGGAAGCCCCCACGCACTATACAGTTTCCAGTGAGAAGCAGCCACTTCGAAGGAAGTCCCAAGATTGATCGTTCCAGCACATAGATAGCATGGCCTTTTTGAACACCCGATGAAACCATACATTTCTCGAAGCTCAAACTCCTTTTTAGTCGCTTGTTCAAGGATATAGTTGAGCACCTTAATTTCACAATGTACCGTCGTCCATTGAGGTTTGATATCCCTAATTACTTTTCCTAATTCCTGTTTAATGTGATCATACGTTGGGTTCCTCTCAAGTTCCTTAATGTATGATTTGACGTTAGACATGCCTGGATGACATTCCGGAGCACTATCACATTTAGGAACCGGGGCTATGTCGAAATAATCCTTATCCTTCGTAATGCATGATTTCCGAAACTTAAAGAGGTCGCCAAACGCTCGAGGGATCTTGGCCAGCTTTTCTATGCCGTTAATTACAAACAGGATGTGGTCTCCACGTCCACGAGATCTCTTCAGGTATGCCATTAAACGGCTAATATCGTCTGCATAATCCCGAGTAAACTCGTAGCACAGGATTAAAATAGTATCCTGGGAACTTGAATTGGAAGAAACTTCATTCTTGATAGGCTTGATCTTGACAAGAAGGTCGCGTAAAGCCGAGAGAAATGACAAGGTATTGGTATCCCCGGTGGGGATATCAAAACGTGCTCTTTGGAATAGGCGATTACATTTGCTGAATTTATCATTGTCGCTAAAACCCAGGTAAGATTGGATTCTATCAGAAATGTGCGTCGTAACAAGACTCCAGTCTTGGTTGCGAGGATCAGTGCATTCATTTCCACCTTCCCAATTCATCCAATCTTTCATTGACTTTATCAACTTGTCATCTTCGTTGCTAATGTCTCCGTTCTTCGCAATGTATAGGGTGTATTTGAATCCCCCTTCACCGGTCGTAGGGCCGAATATCCGGAGTGCTGTTGCAGTAACTTCTGAAGCCGACGGCGTTCCTGTCAAATATGGCTCGGTAGAGTTCCGACTCGTAGACAAAAGGAGAGCAAAGGAGTTGACAAGGGCGTGCTCCGGGCTTGCAGTATCCATGCTCTTCGGTACGTCAACACCGTGGTAAACAGAGAGAGCACGTGGTTTGACCTCCGTAGACTTTTTGATGTTACTATGCCTAAGCGAGTGTAGCACATCTTCTTGCTGTTGAATAAATTTGGCCCAAATTATGTACGCCCTAGAATAGAATCCAAGTGCGTCAAATTCTTCAGGAGGCACGTTTTCGACAGTATTTCCTCCTTGAATTTTGGCGTTTCCTACTGCATGATCAGGCGCCTTTATGTCTTGTCCCTGAGAAGCAATAGCAACTGAATGCTCTTTGGACATGATTTTATTGATGTTTTCAACAAAGGGCTAAGTTATCTCTCTTTGCGCGTGTCTGTATGTGTGTGTGTGTGTGTGTGTGTGTGTGTGTGTGTGTGTGTGTGTGGTAATGGTGTATGATTAGAACATATGTCGAGATCCATAGACCTATTAATGAAATTACATCTTTATATACACGAATCCCGGTCACCGCAACTCTCATGCCGTCTGATTCTTATTAAACATCCTCCAACATGTCTCATTGCCATCTCCCTTTGAGACTAACTTGGTCATTGGCTTGTGCAAAATGGAACTGCCAACTGTCAACAAAGTCTAGAAACGCCTTAATCAGGGTATTATCGTCGTTCGATACCTAGGGGTAGCTATGCGTATCATTTTCATTGGTTCTTTCCTCAGGCCTCGTTACAATCATCAGGATCCAAAATCAAGTAAAACAGACACGACTAGATAGGAAATATCCATGATACCAAGCTGGCAAAGAACGTGAGTCCTGGATACAGCTATGATGTGGGCTATTCCGGGTAGCACACAAGACCACCATATTCTTGGAACTCTAAGCATCTAACGTAATGAAACAGGGATAAGTTTTCGGCTAATGTGGAACTTGATGTTACAGCTTATTTCTCTTTCACGCAAACCAAGAAAGTTACTGTACTCTAACGTGACCTTAATAAGTATCGTAGATTGATCTTAGGAAGTGATATCATAGAATAGTCTACTGCAATCTCTGTTATGGCTAGAAATAGGTCGAGTTTTATGTTTAAAAGTTTTTAGAGGCAATTACGCAAGAGACAATTTGGACCTCTAATCTATTTCCTCTACCATTTTAGACATCATAATCGCCAAATAAATGAAATCTTATACCCCCTGAGCAGTTACTTAACTACCTACTCAGGTATCTGGTAACTAGGTGATAATAGAAGTCATACGTGATTATGATATTATAATTACCACTTGAAGAGTTAGGCAATGTGCAATTATTTGGGAGGCTAACTAACCCGCTTCTTACATTTGCTTGAGGTCTCTTTCATGCAGTCCTATCTATAACCAAGTAGAACGAAAGAAAAAACAGCCCAGCTCCATCTCTTGCAGAGCTCCCGCACGAGATGCTACGGATGTGCATACATTGTTTAACGCAGGAACTAATATAGTCCCTTAATACGCTCTCAGGACTCTACACCTCCTACTATGGAGCTTAGGATAAGAGGGAATTCTTGGACTGAATATCATTTAATCAATTCTCTACGTTGAACTTGGCAGGTTGTCTAGAGTCTAAATGATAAGACTTTTGTTCATACTACAAGACGGCGTGTATAGAATCGTTTAACGGGACATGACGGGACATAACGGCAACTAAACACACCCTCGTCGGCACAGCGAATGCATAGGTAACGTCTATGGCTTAGAGTCATCACTGTCGACTACCATTCAACTGCATCTTTCGTACTCCCGCCAAACTCCCGTCGATGGACCCATTAATGTACCGTTGAATTCAAAAAGGAAGCCATGTTTAATATCTAGCAACCCACAACCTTCATCATCTTGAACAATAAATTCATCTGCCCTAGCTTGGTATTTTCATACACCAACCTTTCTACAAGGCCAATTAATCAATTACCCATTCAAGATGGCCGAACTCCAGCCCCAGCAGATGCGTATTCCTCTTGAGTTGGTATTCAAAGTGATGACATGCCTACTACTGACAAACGAGAATGCTATCATCCCTCAATCGCATCCCGCTACGCAGATCCTCCTAGCATTCAGTACCGTCTCGCGCGCAACTCACGAGGAAGCCACCAAGAAATTAAAGCAGCACTGCCTGTACATCGCGAATCCGCGCCGTGTAGCCTGCTTCGCCCGTTGCCTCCAATCATGGAAGTGGACATCGAACAGTCCCAGTGTCTTCCAGGGCATCACCGACCTCTTTCTCTGCATCCCTAATACGCCAGGGTCGCGCTTCCCAGTCTACATACTGTTCAACCATATTGGCCCATCCCTTCGGCGAGCGACCCTGGAGTGGAAACTCCCCCTCCCGCTTGGCGTCCGCGAACACGAGCCCGCAAATGATGCCATAACTAGAGGGATTCTCAGCATGGTCAATCTGGAAGAGCTTATTTGCGATATTAGCTTCTTCAACCTCGTCGCCCGCACCGCCGACTTCCCCAGATCTGACTCTACGGAGGTATTACCGGCCCTTAAACGACTGGGAATTTACGGCACCTTGTCCTGGTACACAGATGCTCACAATCTTCCCAACTTCCCCTCTATCGAACATATAGTCGTCATGAAGACGAACATTTCGTCAGACGTTATCTTCTCCCACTTGTCCTTCGAATTACGCCAACAGCAATCGAAGGAACCTGTTAAAGTCGTGGCAGTAGTTCTAGACCACCCCTTCTACTTACAGCAATGGTTTGTGCCATGCCGTCAATGGGCAGAGAAGACAAGCAAGGGCTGCTTTTTCGTTACGAAGCATCTGGTTCCGATGGAAAACTTTAATGGCGGCTTTTGGCGACGCACTGCTTTGGCCGGAGAGCTCTGGGACTTGGGAAGCGATGAGCAGGATAACGAACTGGAATGAAGCCGCCAAAGCCGATGCCACGGGGCCAACCATATAATGGGGAACAACTCTGTTATGATTAGGAAGAAGGCTTGATCAATGTGGAGGTTTATCCTCAGAACAAACGGTACTCGGTCATGACAGACCGAAGGATCGATCTTTATATTGGAGGGAGTATGCGACTTGCGTCGATGAAGTCGCAGAACACAATCCTCCTGTCTTAGGGAGCAGTAGTATGCTACGCGGATCGCAACTGTGGTACAAGAATATCAACAGTGCTCCGCAACTGGACAGTGAGATACTGTCTCACGCCTCCTTAATTGTAGGTAGCTAATACATCTCGAATCACCAGAATACCTACGTAGGTGCTTAAGGTAGAATCTCTACCACCCCCTTTTCATCACACAAGCCTTCCACTAGTACCTAGTATGTAGTATTATACAGTGTAGTTCGTTTCATGTTGAGCATTAGACAAGATAGGCTGTTACATAGTAGAGTCTCTGCTTCAGCTGAACTTGCGGGGTTCTAGTCGCGACTCGCAATGCGTGCTACACTGCCGTTTACCTAAGGTCTAGTATACGGGGAATATCCCCGCATAAAGAAAAAATCCCGCGTGGAGACGGTGGAGGGATGCTTGATCTTGGTAAAGTCGCGATTGGGTTGGGGTTACGTTACCTCTAGTTTATGCCTATGGCTAGGTAGAGATTTGTAATTGGAGGTGGGATATAGCACTCGGTCTCCTAGCCGAGTTGCTCTCATTGGCATGTATCGTACCTAAGTATTGTACCTAGGTATGGGGTATTCTATTCTAAGGGATTCCTTCACGTTGCTTCGCCCGGGTTGCTTGCATCAACCTGCCGTTATTGTTCATATCGACCATGAATCATTTCCTGTTGGAGTAGAATACACGTGGGACAGCAAGGCTAAAGATATTGGATGTGGATGGGCAAGATGGCAGATGGGAAGGGAGGTGGGCAAAGCCGGGTCGATGGCGGCCAAGGAGAGAGATTCGGTAGCTTGAATCGATGTAACTGCGCAAAAAATGCAACGCTATCTGAATCAATTTGATTTTATCGACCCCCCTTTTTCTAGAAGGGACCTGAGTTATGCGATGGCGGCCCGTTTTCTAGCGATGAGCCATGTACTGTAGTATCATTGAAAAGGTGGGACAACTACTAGAATCTGTTAGTAAAGTACTAGGGTTTTATGCTTCATAGTTGCGCCAAGACCGGCATTTCCGTTAACCTTGACCGATTTATGGAGTACATTTACATATGTCGGGTAGTTACAAGACCCCGAATTCTGTACAGTGCATTTCATTCCATTTAATGAAATAATTCCTCTCTACTCCGTAGTAAAAATCTAACTGGTAAACTGAGAGTTTTTGAATTCTGACATTTTACCTGATCTTTATTATTATGTTCCATGCTCTAACACCACCAACTTGCAGAATGTGACGCAATTGCAATTGAATGTCTCAGCTATCGGCAACCCTTGGAATGATATATCGTGCACCAGAATACCGGGACACATGTACGATGCTTAGCCTCATGTACCTCATGTACCTCATGTACCTCATGTACCTCACGTACAGTACCGATACCTACATGTAGGTGCAGATTTCTCCCTGTCTGTTGTACCTATCCTGTGGCCTTAATCCCGAACAGCGAAGCAACCATTATCCCTGTTCATAAAATCTTCCGTGCTGCTTCTTCTCCATCTTCTGTTCTCCGTACCGGTCAGCCAAAAATATCCCTGCGCCTCGACAACCCACCCCTTCTGCCCTTCAACGCCAACGCCAACGCCCACGCCTACGCCCATACCCACGCCCATACCCACACCCACCAATCTTCATATCAAACCGCCCTAGCTTGTTCACCTCAACCTTCGCCCATCTGATACCTTTTTTGGAATTCCAGCTATGAGCCCAAGTTGCGGATTATATACCAATCCTCCATGGTCAACATTGCCCTCTCTGCCACTCGCCATTCCTTAGCATTGATACACGTACCAGACACGCACTACAAAGTTATACGGCGCGGCGTCCGTCGTCGGTAGGGCGGGGACGACACGGATCGAGCCCGAGTTTGAGACATAGAACGGAGGCATCGGTACTCGATCATGCCTGAGAAACCGCTAACCGTCGCCACCTACGCCGCCGGCGCATCTCTTGCTGCCATTACCCTCTTCTACGTCTTCGCCCCCAACTTCGTCTTAGATAGCGATTCGAACTCGACGCGCAAGAAGGGTGTCGTCGGCCTCACGAACCTTGCAAACGATTGCTTCATCAACTCCGTCCTCCAAGCCCTCGCTGGCCTTACCGATCTCCGAATTTACCTAATCAGAGAAAACCACCGAAGAAAGATAGACGAAGCGTGGGTGTATCAAGAAGTGGTGTCCGACCCTGCATATAAGAACAACCCCGAATGGAAAACTCAGGGTCTGCAAGCGGGTCTCGTCACTAGGGGCCTGAAGGACGTCCTCGACGCCCTTAATGAACGGCCTATTTACAAGAAGACCATCTCGGCCGGTCCTTTTATTCGAGTGTTAGAGAATGCCTTCAAGCAGCGTATCAGTAGGCAGCAGCAAGATGCACAGGAATTTCTCCAGGTCGTAGCCGAACGTTTGTGCGACGAATATCACGCCGGGAGGAGAGCTCGAAAGGCCGCCAGGGGCAAGGGAGATGGCGCCTCGATGACGGGCAAGTCAGCACCGATAGATGGAGAAGCTGTCGAGGAACGACTAGCAAAACTAGCGATCAACGGAAATGGAAGCACGAATACTGCACAATCAGCCGAGGAAACTCCCAAGACGGAGACGGACACTCTTATAGCAAGAGGCGAGGATGAAGATGGGTTTCCCATGGAGGGTAAATACGAAAGCCAGATCGAGTGTCAGAAGTGCGGTTTCAAACCGAAGCCGACGGAAAGCACTTTCTGTACCCTGACGCTAAACGTACCGCAGTCAAGCTCGACGTCGCTCAATGCCTGCCTGGATGGCCTTTTTAAGACCGAGTACATCGACGATTTCAAGTGCGACAAGTGTCGCCTAGTGCATGCGAGAGGTTTGTTAGAGATGCAGCTGGCGCGATCTACTTCGGAGAGTTTCAAGAATACCACCCAAGACGCCATCGCAAAATTACAACATGCCATCGATACCGACCCTGAGAAGCCCCCACCGGACGTCGAATTGCCGCCTATGCGAGACGCACCGGCGTGTAGGATTGCAAAGTACACGCGGCTTACGGGCTTCCCTAAAGTCATGGCTATCCATCTTTCTAGATCCATATATAACAGTATCTCGCAGAAGAATTCGGCCAAGGTCTCGTTCCCTGAAAAGCTGCTGATGGGCGGCTTATTAAACAGCAAGAAGTACAAATTACTTGGCACAGTTACCCATAAAGGCAGCCATCACAGCGGCCACTACGAGTCCTTCCGCCGACAGAACGTATCCCTTCCATTCTCCACACCGAATGCCTTCCAGGCGTCCGGCGTCTTTACCAAATCGGCTACACCAAGTCCAGCTTCGACTCCTCGAGTTACCGCGTTGCCAAGATCAGGAGATCCCAGTCCGATAGCATCGACACCAGATCTGGGTTTATCTTCAGGCACTAGTTCATCGAATCACTCAGTCGATGCTCTACCTCGGCCTTCGACGGATTCGACACCGCAGGCTTCCCCGGCTGCTAATAGCCGATCATCATCCCGCCGCAGCCCTCCCCTCCCGTCTGTTAAGGACCGCGAGTCAGACGGTATCAGCCTCAAGTCGGTTACCGCTTCCGCTCGGTCGACTGTATCCAGGCTGTCGAATTCGGTCAGGAACAGCAGACCGAGCAGTCCAGCTGGCAAGACGCCTGTCGCCCCCGCTACCGCTAACGGACAGGCCCCTACGTCAGCGCCAAAGGGAGGCAAGCCAAAACGCCGGAAACAAAATGATCGATGGTGGCGGATCAGTGACGAAAAAATCAAAGAAGCTAAGACGAGCGAGGTGCTAGGCATGCAGCGAGAAGTCTATCTACTCTTCTACGAGCTAGAACGCGAGAGTCCGGCAGAATCGTAGGAAGATCTACGCCAACTCTTGGATGACATCACGCAAGCGGCAGCTTACGACCCGGAGGAAGACGATAGGGAAGACCCTTACCTCGAGTATCGAGCCCAGCAAGGAGTCGTTGGGCGAATCGAGGTTGCTCTATTACGAATTGGACTGCTGGTATCGAAAGTCGGCAAAAATTGGAGCAAGAAGCTAAAGGAGATGGTCAGACGCGCATGGGACGACTATATGGGGTTCAACTACGTTGGAGATTTGGAGAGTGGCAATCTAATAGGGGCCGGACGCCCTACGTAGAATGTGCACACTATACATGGGGGATACGCAACTACACGGACGAAGGTAGGGAGGGAATCTTTCATTCGCCATGATGTCAGAACTTGTGAAGGAGATGAAGTAGAAACAAAAGGCAACAAGGATCAATGTAGGATTTAGGTTCGACCTGTTATCCTCTGAAAGAACTGCATGGTGGGCACCCACAAACGGCGTTTTGGCAATCCATGGATGAAGGGATTTCTATTGCATTTTCTGGTTAGGCGGCATCACGGATAGGTGTTCCAGCCGTTTGGGACCGGCTCATTCGTTACGAGGCATGTAGACTGGGTTCTATCTTGGTCTAGAACCTATGGAGATTCGACCGCGAGGATGAAGCCCAATACTACATAAAAGTGTGAGCTTGGGAATACACATGGTACATAAAATAGATGTCTTAGCATTGGCATAGGATCTATCACTTGCACATAAAAAGAACAAATATAGGGTTCATATCATCCACGATGACTCGTGTCTCTTACAGATTGTTTCTTATGTCGAGATCTCGTGTGACCATTATCTAGACTCACGGAACTCTTGATCACTTCAGACGCCTTGCTTCCTTGAGTATGGTATTTCAATTTCGCGGATATTCCCTTGATACTAAGAACCGTACTTACCAAGTTATTTATCAAAGCAAGAAGATAGATTTTATGCCAGGGAGCAAAATTAATCCGATTTTCGTTGTAATTTATTTTCCAATCACTTTTACCCTGATTCCAACGTCAAATCCCCGCGGCTATATATCAATACTGCCCCTCGATGGTTAACGTTCCGGTCTTGGTGATGAGATATTCGTTAATGGCGACATCCTTGCCGGATTCCTTGCCGAAGCCCGAGTCCTTGATCCCGCCGAACGGCGACTCGGCGGCCGATGAGTTTCCTAAGGATTTGCCCGATTTATCAGTTCTCCATCGTCCTCCCGAAACTGACCAAGGAGAGAAGCTAGTGGCGGTGTGGGAAATGGGACTTACCGCTGTTCAACCCGATCATGCCCGCCTCGAGGTTCTCGAACAGCCGCCACATCCTGTCGACGTTCTTGGTGAAGCAGTATGAGGCTAGACCCATCTGCGTTGCGTATCGGGATTAGCATATTAATTAAAAAAAAGGAGCGGCATTCTTAGGGCTGCGCCTCACACTTGTATTATTAGCCGCCCTCACGGCCTCCTCCTCGGTGTCGAACGGGAAGAGCGCGAGCAGCGGGCCGAACGTCTCCTCCTCGGCGATCCGCATGGCGGGCGTCGCGCCCGTGAGGATGGTGGGCTCGAAGAAGTAACCCCCCTTGCCCGGGCCGCCGACGACGCGGTTGCCCCCCGTCAGCACGGTCGCCCCGTTCCTCCTGGCGTCCTCGACCTGCGCGGCCACCTTGTCGAGGCCCGCCGGCACCGTCAGCGGGCCCATCGTCGTGCCCGCGTCGATGCCGTGGCCTACCTTGAGCTGCCGCGTCTTCTGCGCGAGGAGGCCGGCGAACTCGTCGTAGACGCCCCGCTGCACGTACACCCGGTTCGCCGTGATGCACGCCTGGCCCGCGTGCCGGAACTTGAGCGGTATGAGTGCTGGGTTTTGGGGAAGTTCCAAAAGTTAGCTTGTTGGACTTTCCCCGTGTTATGTCCGCAGGGCTTCTCACCGTCGCATGTCTGCTCTAGGTTGGCGTCGTCGAACACGAGGAAGGGGCAGTTGCCGCCTAGCTCGAGCGTGAGCTTCTTGAGGCTGTCGGCGCAGTGCGCGGAGAGGATCTTGCCGACCCGGGTCTACTGTCGTGTCAACTAACTGCCTAGGTAGGTACCCACGTAGCGCAACTGTCATGAGAGGGGGAAAAAACTTACGGAGCCGGTAAACGACACTTTCTTCACGAGCGGATGCTTGCAGAGCGCTTCACTGAGCGCGGGGGTATTCGCTAGTGTGGTCGGCATCACGTTGAACACGCCTTTCGGGTAGCCGGCCTTCTCGGCTAGGTACGCGAGCGTCAGCGCCGACAGGGGGGTCTCGGGCGACGGCTTCGCGACCATCGTGCAGCCCGCCGCCAGAGCGGCGCTCGCTTTTCTCAGAACCATCCTAGGAAGCCTCATTAGTCCGAGCCTGCCTACCTACAATCTCGATTAAGGGAGTGGTAGATGTGGGACTCACGCAATCGGAAAGTTCCACGGCACCAGCGCGGCGACGACGCCCAGGGGCTGCTTGATGGTGAAGATGCGGCGGCCGGGGATCGCGGCCGGGAAGGTGGTCCCCTGGATCCGCTCGGCCTCGCCGGCGAACCAGCGCGTGAACGAGGCCGCGTACTCGATCTCGCCGTAGGCCTCGGCGAGCGGCTTGCCCGTCTCGTACACGAGGATCGTCGCGAGGTCGTCCCTGTGCTCCCGGATCAGGGCGTCGAACTTGGCCAGCAGGTCGGCGCGCGCCCGCGGCGTGAAGGTGCGGAAGTCCTGGAAGGCGGCGTGCGCGGCTCGCACGGCGCCGTCGACGTCCTCGGCCGCCATGTCCGGACACGTGGCGAACTTCTGGTCGGAGCCCGGGTCTGTGGAGCAGATGTAAGCGAACATTCGGCTCGGATAGCCGGAAAAGTGCCCGGGGGCAATTTAGCAAATATTTCCAAAACTCGACGCACCGATAATGTCGAATCTCTTCCCCGACTTGGCTTCGACCCATTGCCCATCGACGTATGCTTTATCCCGGAAGAGCTCCAGGTGCTTCAGATTGAGCTAGGTATTCCCATTAGTATACGCCTCGCAGAAGTTGTGATCGATGCTGCCCCTATTCATGTGATCGCTTACATTGATAGATGTTTCGCCCATCTTGGATTAATACCTGGCTGCCGAGGGTTTGAAAGCGAGAGCTACGGTGCTAGATACCGCTGAGAGCGACGAGTAGGTGCGGTAAGATTTAGGATAAGTATGCCCACATACTTTATAGGTATACATAATTCGGATACATATTCGGATGCTAACATTACTTAATGCTCCAATTGTCATCAGCGAGCTTACATCACCCCGCATCGCGTACGAGTTCCCCCCCCTGAAGCTTTTCGGGTAACCCGCCAGCCCGCCTTATCCTTGGCTGATGCTAAATCGTTCTCATAGCCAATCCTAATCCCTCCTCCGCCGAATCCGGTCAGTAGCGCACCGCTCCGGCCCAATATCTTCCCCAGATTACCCCACCTAGAGCATCCTATCGGGATGAGATATATTGAAAAGTGGGTTTCCGGTCGCTTTTCTCCCCGATCTCCTCGCATAAACGGGAGAACTAACGGAAAGGTCTTCAAGACGACTACATATTCAAAATACAACAATGATGGATTGATTAGCCATTGGCCGAATCTATGATTAGCATACCACGACCAAACATTTCGTTTTAAGGAGTCTAGGCTTGCCAATCCAGTCTGAAGCTCCAAGTCTCTAACTGCGCCACCGTAAGAGATTTGCTTCGGGTTTTCGAGCGCACCACGATTTCTCGAAGCTGAAATTGTCTCCTGAATTCTGCCTTGCCAACTTCTACCATGTTACATCGGATTAATGGTAGGAATTCTAGCTTCCTGTGCCGTTCGGGAACATGCTCAACTCCTTCTTTTATGCCCCTGGCATCGTTATCGAGAGGGTGCAGCGAAGGAGCTGCTGCATACGGGCGTGTCTCATCCGTGTATCTTGTGTACCGAAATGTCACATATTTAGATTTAGATTTCGACATTCAAGACCGCCTACCATAGCTTTATGGCCTATATTATAGATGTCTTGTCACCGTCGGGTTTGCCCTACCTAGCTCCTACGTCAATCTAACTACGGCTTGGTTGGTTTAGATGGCGTCTACACCATCCTCAACGGTGGATTTCCTCAAACTACTAGAGACATCGGCCATCGAAGAAAAGCAAACGCAGTCCAGAAATATCAGACAACGCGTCTCAAGACAATGGGCTAAGGCTCGCCGCGAGGCACTACTCGACCTGCGGTCTACTCGATGGTCGTATCTGGGTCTCTGGGCCCTATTCACATGCTGGACTATTGTCACATTTGGCTCTTGGATGATGCTCATCATATATAGTATTTCGTTAACTTCATTTGAGGATGTTTCCTCGGCATGCCGGTCTGACGGCTCTTTTAACCCCTTTCTATACGAGTATAGCGTTTGGACGGCATCGGGCTACTTCGAGATAAGCGTAGGATTTGGAAACTATTCCTTCTCAGAGGTGAAGGTCATCGATATATTCTGGGATATTGTTAGCATACCATCTGTCGTGAGAACCGTACAGATGCTAACATACCGTCTTTTTAGATTATTGGTCGTGTAGGTCAAGCATTCATGGCCTTCTTATCTTGGCGCGCATTTGCCGACTATGTCACAACGTCAATGGACGCCGCACCCGTCACTTATTCGGCATTTTTCACTTTTTTTCTCCAGGACGAGCCCTCCATAATCTCAAATTTGCGTCTCATGCGAGATTTTTTCTCCGGTAGAGGCTTCAATTCCAGAGTGGCCACGCTTTTCATGATCGGATCCATGCTATTTCTCCTGGGCTGGCCCACGTTCGCCAGTGCTATGGCAGGATACACTACAATCAACAAGGCTTTTGTCCAGGACTTTAACGACAGTTACGTTCCCTTTTCAGAATTCCAGCCCATAGCATATGTCATCCATGATGGGTGGCGAGTGGATCTTGACGGCGATTATCCCGTGCCTTTATTCAGTAACGCTGGTGGTGAGAATCCATCCACCACCCTATATCTAACCATTTTACTCAAAATTCCCTAGTGGACTTCACCATGTACTCGAAAGATATCTATGTTTATGACACCTGCTCTTTACATTATCCGTCTAGTATGGACGCTACTTGCTCCTTGCAGTACGCTGTGTCAGCATGTTCGTATTCACTAGCCCAAGACCTTATCTGCTTAAGCAGAGAAGTCTGCTGATACACATTTGCGAATTAAGACGTCTCCTCATACGGATTTTATGGCCTTCAAAACACGACATCGACATGGATGAACAGCACGATTCCAAGTCCAGTGCTAAACGTTACAGCTTTTTACCTCAGTCCAACAAGTAGTGCCTTTGGCTCAAACTGGACCGACCCTCGTGCAGGCGAACGAAACCGGCCATTCAGTGATCCGTCGAACATGGCATTTACTTACCTAAATACGACGTATAATCTCACGTATGTCGAAGAAAATGG
This sequence comes from Hypoxylon rubiginosum, assembly GCA_902806565.1. Classification (NCBI taxonomy): domain Eukaryota; kingdom Fungi; phylum Ascomycota; class Sordariomycetes; order Xylariales; family Hypoxylaceae; genus Hypoxylon; species Hypoxylon rubiginosum. Next base: position 502,515 of record CADCXA010000065.1, on the reverse strand, counting down.
TAGCTGCCAGCCAGTGCGAGACGTAAGTGTTGCCTAAGCTCCTATGCCACTCTAGGTACGTACCATCAAATAACATACTATCTAGCAATATAAATGGGGTTTCTCATTCATGCAAGTATTTCTGGTGATAACCCTCCATACAATATGGATCGCCGGGACGATATGGCTCAAAGCCCGCTTCCAGCTCCCCCTCCAAAGAGGCACCGAGATTCCCAAGTGCTGGAGATCTATACTCATACTGGCCAAGGCAATGAACAAGGAACTAAACGAGAACGAGATTTACCCTTGCGACATAACAGACCGGCAGCTTGAAAGCGAGATTGACAACCGTCTACGAGGTGGCTCAGTCTCGTTTTATATGCCACTTGAGAAGCATTACGATATCCCTCGTTACAGCTTTTCGGAGTGGTTCAAGGAAGAAAAATGGTGGTGCCTTGCATTATTAACGAGCGCCGCTCTAGTGTACCCGGCCCATCGACTCTTCTTCCTTGTTGCCTTCTTTGCTATCATGGCTTGTGGTGTTGCCTTTGCAATCGGCATCGGGAAGACGTCGAGAAGCAGAATTCTCATGATAATATGTTGGTTTATAGTCGGAATCACCGTTGCCTCTGGGTTGTCATCATTGTACATAGTCAAGACTCGTTGACCACTGCTTCGAATAATAGTAATAATTATGGTATATTAATATGAACATTGATACCTCACGGGGTGTAACCTGCCATAGGCTTTGCTGGTCCTTTGACAATACCCACCAAGCTTACCCCCTTTTTTTTCAATTCACCGCGATCGCATTCGGAGCAGCGAGCGCCAATATCCTTTTCGCCGCGTGTTCAGCGGCAGTGACGATCATGGCGGAGGGATTCCCGGTCATCATGCCCGGGAAGATGGAGGCATCGACCACGAAGATGTTGTCGGTGCCGTAGACCTTGGCATTGGTGTCGACGACGGAGGTGCCATTGGCAACGCGCCCGTCATCGAGGCCCATCTTGGCCGTTCCGACCCAGTGGTTCGAGCACCGGACAGCGGGCGTAGCAGGGATCTTTTCATAAAAAAATGATTAATATCTCGTTTTTAAACAGGATTAGGTGAGGGTTGTGGTTACGGAGATAAAAGTGGAGAAAGGGATAAATTAAAAAAGGGGGTGGCTCACCGAGTCCACAAATTCCGTTGAGGTCTGGTTGGAAGCAGGTCGTACCCATGTGAGATTCGAGATGGGTCCGAAATACTTGCGGACTCTTTCAATTCCTTCGATAACAGCCGCCTTGTCGGTATCGTCGCGAAGGTAAGGTGGGATTGACACACGCGTATTGAGTTGAGGTGTGACGACCATCCGCCCTCGTGACGTCGACCCGGTTCCTAGATACTGCGTAATAGTCATCGAAGCTAAATTAAGAGGTAAGTAGGTGGTCGATATGTTATACTAAGTTGGGACACAGCTTACTATTCGTAGATCCCTCTACTCGCGCTTGCCAATGTAGATGTCGATCAATATCATCACTGCCCGGGATTATTTCCCAGAACTACATCAGTGTAAGTAGCGCAAGTCTCATATTTGCTACAATGTTTAACTCACGATGGGCCCAAGGTTTGGTGCGGCCTGGGCGAGGATTCCTGTTCTGTTTTCTGTAACAGACCTCAGTCAATGACAGTTCACCATAAAAGCTGGCAGGAGGACTTACGCAAGTATATTTCCGTATCGGTCAAGATAGGCTTGTTATATGCGGCATAGAAATCGTAGAATACTACATCGGGATGAGCAACCTCAATGTCAGTCTGCGACAAGCAGATTAGCAAAGGATTTGAGTGAATACAACAATTTTGAATGGAGCACTGTTACTTACGCCGACATGATCGATCAGATTATATCCAACCGGAAGGTTAATCCAAGAGTCCTCTGATATCATCGTCTTCGCATCTGACGTCGAGTTTTTCACGACGTTGAGCTGATCTTTTGGACCAATACCACCTATTTTGACATAATTAACATCCTTGAAGCTAATAAAAGAGGTGAGTAGCCATACTTCTAAAGAGGAGCTTCGCCGAACCAAACGAGCCCGCAGACAAGATCACGCGACCCGTCCCAGGGGTAACCGAGACCATACCCGCATGTCCGGCAGCATTCTTGCTGCACTCAATCTCGACACCAGTCGCGTGGCCTCCCTCGCGGATGACTCTTCGGGCGGTCGTGTTCATCCAGAGCGTGAACTCCTTGCGCTGGCTCGCATTGACCAAATAGGTAGCCAAGGGGCCGCCCCTCTCGCCGTTGGAGAACATATGGGTGCTGTGGCCAAATGTTCTGTCCTTGCGGTCGGGGTGCTCGTTCGGCACGATGTACTCCCAACCGCTAGCATTGAGGCCTCCCGTCAGCACCTCGAAGCCCTGTTGCAGGTATAGTCTACCATCCGTGCTAGGATGGGTAGTGCCCGGGATCCGCTCGAACAGCCGCGCTGTCGCGTCGACTACATCGGAGCTATGCCATCCTTCCGGCCAGCCGTGGTCCCAGTCATCAGGGTGCGGCTTCCACCACAGGCCCGAGTTGACGGCGACGCCGCCGCCGAGCACGCACCCTGCCATCTGGTCGACGTCGGTGCACACCACGCCGGTAGGGTTGTGCCAGATCTCGTTGGCCAGCCCCGGCACGTCGAAGCGCGTCAGCGTAGAGTTCTGCAGCCACGCAGGCTTCATGTTCCCGCCCCAGATCCCCGTCGACGGCGGGCCCTTCTCTAGCATGAGCACCGTGTGCCCGGCTTCTGACAGCCGGTCGGCGAGAGGGATGCCTCCGGCCCCCGAGCCCACGATGATGTAGTCCCAGGTCTGGTCGGAGGTGACGTTGGAACAGACCGGCGGCTCCAGCGCTATGGTAGCCCGAGCCGCGCATGGCTGGAATACTACGATCAGATTAGATGGACGACCGGCGCGCTTGTTTTATCTTGGAGAGCAACGCTTACAAAGCAGGGCGGCTATTGAAGCAGCGCTTAGGTATAGATTGCCATGCATGTCTGGTACTCCGGGTGTGTCGCGTGACTAGAAGTCGTTACAGAAGCGAGGTTTCGTCCCAGACTTCAAGAGCACCTGGGCGCACGCCCCCTTTAAGACGACCTCAGAGAGAGGCAAGACATGCTCCGACCATGGTCAGCGGCACTTCGCAAAGTACGACTACGCCGCTACGGCCAAGAGCGAACGAACATACCGTCAGTCTCGCACGCCGAAGCGCCGCTGCAAAGTGCCTTTCTCGGTGTGTTGGGGCTTCGTTAGCGCGTTTGAAACAGGTCACTGGTTCAGGGCCAAATGGGATCTGCAATCCTTCTTCATTTACGCACAATTAGCCGAGTGCAGCGTCGTCGACCGCCCTATGAAATGGGGCTCACGTACTTAGCCGCGAAATGAAAAAAAACCTGGGGTGGTCCGGGGTAATGCAGGGGCGCGCGGCTCAACCACTCAGCTGGTTAAGTAGTGATCCAAGGTGCGATATCAAATGCCGATGAAAGGAGAAATTCCTGGATGGTATCCCCGGTCATTACCAATAACTCCAGGGAAGAACCAAATATAGCCCTCCTACGCTCCGGGCATACGGCGATTACCAGAGCGGGGAATCGCGTCTAGGCGTCTAAGGACACTCTGCGTCATACTATTTAGGATTATGACTTATTGAGCTGACTGTGGGAGCCGTGCCTAATGTAGCATGCCGGTTGTAAAGAAGTTAAGCTTCATGACATTGGGTGGTAGCATATAACCGCAGTGTTCCAGCTCTCATTATGGCGGTAGGGGGGTTCGTAATATCTTATTTAAAAGTTAATTTTCGTTTAATAGGAGGTAAATGAGTGAATATGAAACACGACTAGGTATCTAGGAGGTAGATATACGGATCCGTTAACGTGTGTATCCCTCATGGGCTAGTAGTATCTTCCGACCCATTTCTTGACTACCTACCTAGGTACCTACCTGGTAAGCATTAAGTTACGCAAGTACGTGTTTACCACAAAGTCTTGGGTCAAACGCTTCTCCTCCCATCACACCATGGACGTAGCAGTCTCCTACTACTAGCCACCGATCACCATCTTGACGGACGATAAGCGGCACCCGAGAACCCTTGAACAGAAAGATCTTATCTCCTTGCCTTGTTGCAACAGGTGCTAGACCTATGAGCCCGCGTTCTTCCGTCCTGATCATCCGCCGCTGAAACAGACGACGGTGATAGATGTAGTAGTCTGCTTCGCCCTTTTTGATGAACATCATGCGTTCTCCGCCTAGCTGCGGGAACACACGAGCCGCTTGGTCGAGTAATGAGCACCACAGGGCAAGTACGAAGCTCACCAGAAACCAGACCAGACCCGTGATTGGTGTATGTCTCAAAAAGCGAAGCAAGCGCCTGCCAATCATGTAGAGAGGGTTCAACTTCGTTCTCATGTTAGGTGGCGTTTCGCCCAAGTGCAGCGTCTTCCAGTACGCCTCGAGTATAGTCTCCCCCGTTGCAGGGTAAGGAATTTTCCCACCTTCGGAGTAGACATTCGCGACACGCTCCTCCCAGTCCTTGTAAACAGCGTCGTCCTGGATAAAATTTATAAACTCGCTAAAGTATGTCCCTACCACGACAACGGTGTCTAGCAAATGGCCCTCGACATCTAAGAGTGTCGTGCTACCCTGCCCATCGCGTGCAGGAATATCCCATGAGACATACTCGCCACATGACCAGAAAGGGCCGTAGTCAGCAAGCCGTGTTGTTTCTGAAGCCTCGCTTACGAGTGCCCGAGAAGTCTGCCATCGAGGGACCCAGGAGGGAACGTTGCCGCCGTCGACTCCGGCCAATTCCTTCCCATGGTCGACGTCTCCCAAAATGTCCAAGTTGCGGTCGTCCTTCAGCAACTCCAAGGCGGCAGAGCGGAAGTAATCGCCCGTCTCCTTACTGTAGTCGATTTCAATGTTTAAGTGGCCGCTTGCCATCCCTATAATACCGATGATGTTGTCCTTTGGCTCGGTAGCTTGAAAGCAGTTGTGCCTTGACAGGAGGGTAGACAATTTGAGGCGCCGAGTGTCGCCTTGGATTACGGCTACCCGAGTCCTCTCAATCATCTGCCCAAGCTCCAGAGCCGATGGTATTGCCGCCGTGTAGGCAGCCAAGTCCGGCACGTAGCGCAAGACAGCTACTAGATCATCCCAAGAAAGTGTCAACGGAGAGGTTCCACATAGGACCAGCGTATCACGCGCCATAACGATCTCTTGCACGATCCATACACGGCGAAAGTAAGACCTCTCGAACAAGGCATCCAGGGCATTATAGCTTGGGTCATGACTAGGCGGGAGCCCGAGTCGGGTACGATCCTTTTGCAGTAGGCCAATTGCCACCTTGCTTAGGGGTCTTTGTTCATTAGTAGAGGTATTACTTGTTTCATCCTTGTCTAGGATTTGCTGTTGCTGGCGCCATACGTCCACGAGGCGTCCGAGAAGGGCAATGGCGCTATGACTATTACCCTCATCCTCGCCTAACCAGATGACCACGCGTCGAGCTGCTTGATATATCTCTTTCATCATGCGCACTTGATGTGTCTTTTCCGCCATGTTCTTCTGGTCGATACACACAGCATCGGCCCATATCAATCGAGAATCGTCCGGCATTCTCAATCTTGCAAGCGCTAGAAAGAGGTTTCTAGTAACCAGCAGTCGCTTATCTTTGCAGTACATGACACAGTCTGCGTTTTGACCTCCCCATGTATATGATAGTGCTTCGTAATCAGGAGCGTCGGACAGAGACACGTGCAAAATCTCACATGATATAGGCTTAGCAGGGGATTTGGAGGGAAGCAGCTTGATCAAGCGGATCATGCCCTTGTTGTCTTTCAGAGGTTCGTGTTCGAAGTAGCTCCCTTCCGCCTTGGGGAGAGACTCGTCACGTCGAACATGAGCAAGAGGAAGTTTCTTGGGAATTCCGTACGTCCAATTCGATGTCGCATTATAGAGAAGCGAGAGCCAACCAATGATATTGCCGTCTCGTTCGAGTATATCTTCGTATAAGTTACCAGCAAAAATGTATGCCATAGGATACGCATAGAACCTCCCGAACAGCGAGTCGGCGAGAAATGGGAGTCTAGCTAGCCGCGCGAGCTGAGTCGATATGAACGAGACACTCAAAATGATCCATATGGTCGAAAAGAGTCTGGTATAGTCGTTGCCTCGGTTTCTGATCGTCGAGAACCTCTGTACGGTCCTCACAAGAAACGCAATGGACCAGAATACCAGCCAAAACCGGTCTTTTTCATCTGTGTTGCTGTATCCGAAGTAGGCTTTCAACTGGTCTACTAAGAAGACAACGACACTTATCGCGTGGCATGAAGAGAGACTTAATTTAGCAAGTCTATCCAGACCGTCAGCGTTGAAGGCAGTGTATAACTTCATGAAAACCTTGGACCCGCGGTGAAACGACAACATCACAACGATAATTGATGTGGTTGCTCTCCAATGTTCGTCCCAGCTCAGGTAGGACTCAGCCCAAGATTCGAAAAGGGGGTCTATCGGCGAGGATGCCATGGTCAGGAACGTCGGCTTTCGGGTCTCTGTTCTTTGAAATCTCGCAAATATGTTTCAATTAGAAATATCGACGGGGTCATTGAAAGTACCGAGCATCGTCCAGATAACGGTTTCTAGTAGACATTGCTGCCTAAAAGTCCTTGGTTCGCCTACCATTCTGATGATAATGCCGTCTGACAAAGTGCACTTTTCTCCCCCTTTTACCCCACTCCAGTCTGCCTGGGGGGGACGGCTTACGAATAAGGACAATCAAGTAAGCTATGAGAAAGCAAGGCAACCTATTATAAAGCGAGGCGTTCTGGAGGATCTAGCTGTAGTGTTTTTCCTCTTTTTTATGCTTATGCGGTACGACGTCAAGTGTTGTCCTATTGGCAGTTCCTACAGGTAGGTAGGGCTCAGCCTTAATCCATGCAGCCCTACGTAACTATGTGCATAAACTAATCGCCTGCGATTGGCCGCATCGTGTGATATCTTTGGCCCCCAATTTTGGGGAGCCGTGCTGTCCCGGCGTAGGTAAATACCTAGGTACCAACTTCCCCCAGCTTAGTCTCAGTACCGGACAAGTCTTTCGTATTGGAATCCTAGGAGAGTGACATGAGAAGCTTATAAGAGATATGATGTGCTACCTACCTCCTACCTAGCATATAACAATTCTCACACAAGCTGCTTTAATCTATGGGAAATCTTGTTTACATTTTCTTGCCCTACGGTACATTCTAAACCGACCTGTGTAACAGCTTACTAAGCTATAAGCAATATGTTAGTGTATTAACTAAGCCATGGCTTATACAGAAGCTGCTGAGAATTTCTTTCATTTCGATCATAAACCTACCAATCAATTCATTTGCTGGGTCTATCTCGAAGAAATCAACCACTTTGACACCTATCAACAGCAAGATGGGCCAGATCGGAGGAGTGCCACTAAGGCAGAAGTATCGGAAACAAACATAACAGACGATTTTGTCGACTCAGGGGCTACAGGCTTTCAGTCATGGAGACAGCTCACATCCCAGCTTCGTATGCACAGCATACGCCAAATCCGCGAACACGATCATATCGCCCAGATTCGCCAAGTGTTTCTCTCTCCCTCCGACATATTTGCCAACGAATTACCGCCGAGAATATCGTATGAACCATTCGAAGTTGGTACTCTAGCATCCTACTTGGAGAACCAAGAGCCTGAGCTCACCGGGCACGAACCTCTTCAAATCTGCAGCGACGTAGCTGAAGGTCTATCTGCACTCCACCAACACGGAATCGCACACAATGATGTGCAGTGCGGTAACGTACTATTATTTCGATCTAGCGAGAGTGAACAGCGGCTATCTGCGAAGCTGACAGGGTTTGGGTCAATCTCGTTCCTCAGCGGTGCTCGAGTGTCGACCCCCTGGGTGGCTGCGCCAGAGCTTTTCGCACCAAAAAGCAGCGATGACGAGAGCAGTATCGTACTCGGAGAGACGGCCGATTCGGATCCTTTACAGGCTCCAGAGGGAACATGCCATGATCTATACTCCCTCGGGCTCCTATGTTGGGGGGTACATCTGAGATCGGCGAATCCGTTTCTCCATTATCTCTTCGAGGAAGCAGAACTCACGCCGTCGCAAGCCACCGCGAGACACTGGGCACAGGTGTCTTTACAATCTGGTGGCAGTGCTATAAACTCACAGACAGGAAGCGAGTGTGCACAATTGCCACCGTCCAAGCTTTCTGGAACTGATCTCAGAGCGGTCCAATCGTTGAAATCCGACCCGACCGATCGACTTCTCCGTGTCATCAAGCAAACATTCAAAGACTCAGATGCCACCGATTCATCCAGCTACCTTCAGAAGGCCGTATCGCGTCTGTGTCTGCACAACCCAAAGTCGAGATCCTTGGGAGCCGCCATGGCAGCGCTGCAGGGCACGCGCAAGTTCTTCAACTCTACGCCCGAGAACCAGGACAAGCGTGAGGCTTCGATTTGGGAGAAGGGCTGGATGTTGAGTCTGCAGCCAGACTCGAGAATGACAAGCTTTAACCAACATTTGGCGATAAGGGGGTCAACATCGTAAGGCCACCTCACAGTCCGTGGATGACTTCAGCTCACAAGGAGTATTATAGGTCCTTATTAAATGATAGCTCGAAGCTCAACGAATCTAACCTTCAGAGGTTGTATGGGGTACGTAGTGCCCCCTTCCAAGTAACAGCGCAACCCAAGACATGTCTTTAATGAAGATTAATCAGGGCCTCGTACATCTTCGGAAGCAACACGCGACGACAGTTTTCAAACAGAGCTACATTTTAAAGGTCTGCCAATTCCTCGACTCCCTCATCTCGGAAGCCGAACAGGATAAGCGGCCCGACGTGGCTGTCATTGCAAGAGAAGCCGCGCTGGCATTGTTTGAGCTCCACATGGACCGGCTCGGATCTATGACGGCTACAGACATATCAGGGAAGGCCCTTTCCGCGCTGAGTAGAGCTGTGGTATTGGAGAGCAAGTGGAGTCTGTATCCTCTAGGCACATCCATATACCATCGATTCTACCACGCCCTTCAGGGCAAAGTAGCATCGTCACACCGCCTAAAAGGTATGACTCTGGACTTCGAACATGGGGTTAGTTCCCGCCCTGAAGATGCGCCAAGCGAGCTCCAAGGACGTTTTCTGCCTCTAGCCGATTGCGAGGCGTCTCTCCATCGCCTCCTCGCTCGGGCTTCGAATTCTAAGGCAGGAATTCCCAAAGAAGATTTCATTCCGGCGCTTGTCCGGCTTGCCTCGAAGCGAACGTGGCGTAAGAACCCACTAGTCACCGAGACACTCGACGACCAAGGGACCACCGCCCTCCATTACGCCGTACGTGCCCGCCTACTTCCCGTGGTCAAGTGTCTAGTGGAAGAGATGAGTTTCGATATCCACGTGGTTGACAGTCTCCTCAATACACCGCTACACTACGCCGTGTGGGTCGGTGACAGAGCCATGGTAGAGTTCCTCATCCACCACGGCGCCTCGCCCCTGAAGAAGAATTTCCTTGGCCAGCTTCCGGTGCATCTTGTCTACAACGTGCCGCCGGCAGATTTGGAAAGCGTCATGCTGTGTCTATGCAAGAGCTCTACCGTATACTGTGACGCCATGAAGTCTCTAGTCCTCGTCGGCTTCGGCACGCATGGCGTTGACACCAGCTCGAACAAGAAAACAACCCTCCTCCTACAAGCCATCGCCTTCCGCCGGCCCGATATTGTCTGTCACCTGCTTAGCGTGGCTCCCGGCTTACTAGAAAACGACTCCAGCGTTACAGTTCTCGAGCAGGCATTCCGCCACCAGATGGCGTACCAGTTGATCGCCCCTGCCATGTCCCCGCATATTCTGCAAATGGTGGCTAACCCCTGGAAGCTGCTGAATATCGCGCTGGAGGCGAAGTCGGACCGTAGAATTCTATGGCACGGTAGCAACTACAAGAGGGAGCTTGAATGGCTGTTCGAGTTCGCTTTGAGCTATTTCTACGAGGGGCTGGTGTCGCATACACCCGAAAAGTTATTCTACCAGGCTCTGAGGATGAATAATACCGATATACTACCCACTCTCCAGGATTGGAAAGACGTCTTGCCGGTAGATGCTGAGGATGTTCTGAGACCGGGCGTTGAGGGGAGCTTCCGTCTCTCTTGCCTGTACGGCGACATGCGAGGCAATGGAGGAACGCTGCGAAGAACGTGGGCTTGCCTAGACGATACGCAGAGACAGGACATCTTAAACAGCCCCGAGACGAGCGATGCTCTCCTAGCAGCAGCAGTCGCAGAATCGAGCAGCAGCGCCAAGAACAGGTATAAAACCGTTAGGTGGCTCCTCAAACGAGGGTTCCGGCTGCAGCCTACCGGCTTCTTAGAGGTTCTGAAAGCTCGCGACCGGAAATGCGCGACGTTGCTCTTTCCGACTATGGAGACTGATATCTTCGACTTAGCTACCTGGGTTATCGATCAGGCCGTCAGTGTCGGGGGCAGTAGGCTTTTGCAGGATTTTGTTGCCGTTGCGAACCACACTCGACGTGTGAGGACCGGCAAGGCGTCGCCTATCGAGAAGCTGACAGTGACGGACGAGAGGGGAGACAAGACGAATTCTAGGAAATTCTGTCTGTTGGATCATTTCTCCCGGTCACCGGCCTACGCCAATCCCCCTTGCGGCCCCATCCCACGTAAGAACTTTCAGGACGTCCTTCGGTTTTTGTGCGCTCTCTTCCAGGACGCAACCTCAGGACCGTTGCTGTGCGGTGTGGGACCCCTGGACTTTGCGGTGTTCAGCTGGCGGCCGCATGTTGTGGACATCTTTCTCGAGTTCGCATCTGACGAAGCCCTCCTCAACCTGGCCGAGCTGTGGTGGGTGACACCAAGATTCGCCGAGGCGGGTCTGGAGATTTTAGGGCATATCATGCACGATGAAACACTTCCGCCTTGGGGCTCGCCACCGTCATTAGACGGCGATTTTCCTTCCTTTTTCCGGGGACTTTTCCTCACGCCCCTAGACTTTCAAGCGGAGCGTAGTGATCCCAGTGGGCGCATTGCCACAATGACAAATGTGATAAAGAAACACGTCAAGATGAGGCCTGGTCGAGTGAGGACGCAACCCCTTTCGGTAAAATGTTGGGGGCTCATTCTTGATAAAATACGTTGGCTTCGGAACGAACCGGATGGTGATATATTCTCGGAGTTCTGCGCCTCTGTGTCTGTGGGAGAGCTTATCACCGAGCTGCAGGTCCTGAAGCCATCATTACACGTCTTGGAAAGAATCATTGGAATACACAGCGGGGGACTGCTTGACTCGGCTCCCTCGGCGTCCATAGGCCTTTCTAGAAAGGAAATGCTGGTAGCCGTGTTTGGGGTCCTACTATCGTCTCCTACCAGTTTAAGTCCGTCAGATTCGCTCTTATCTCTTTTTGGACTTTCACGCACCCCCTTTAATAGTGCGAGAGAAAAGTGGCACACCACTATAGATCATCTATTGATCCTGCGTTCCAAGGACAGAACGAAAAACGGCAATGCCCCGAAGCATGACGGATGGGCGCGAAGCGAGATGCGTATGGAAATATTTCTACGACTCATTACTGCTACTCCCGCTGAAAGCCCGAAAGTGGCCAGTGAGCCATACGCGCCAGATCCCCCGCCAGTATCGATTGCACCGGCAACAAAGATGGTTTTCATTAAAGGCGGTCAAAAGCTTCGGCGCGCCGCCGATCTGGGGAGTGGCCACGCTGCTTACCTTCGTATCGACCTAGCTGAGGCGTTGAATATTGAAGGGACACTGACAGACGAAATTCAGTCATACGCATCGCATTCATGATATGAGGTGGGGATGTATTAGAGGTTGAATACTTGCGGTAGAATCACAAGTCTTTTGGTTAGAATGAGAGGGAGATGAGATAGGAGATCGACCGCCCCTTTGTACCTAGGCCCCTTGTTCTCGCCCTCTGTATATACCCAAAGCTGGTAGCTGTTATGTTCATGATTCTCTATGCAAAAACATAATTATTTCTTCATTGGATGGTTATTCTTATGCTATTTAAGGATTCTTACTGCTTATTAGAGATACTTCATCTAGTCTTTCGTGCATCGGTTAGTTAGGCACTTGTGTCTGTAATGCCGTAAGATAAGCGACACTGCTGCAAGTACGGCTGCTTGCCTGTCAGGAAGACTGCCAGTGACTGATACAGACTTTCCCGACTACGCTTCTGGCTGCTTAGAAGCAATGTATATACCATCAGCACATATATCCTCTTGGTACAAAAGGGCGAGTCTCTTACGACAGCGCTAAGTGCCTCAGAAATACCACTGGTGGGCGAGATGCGTATCTAGATCTAGATCGGTCTTCTAAACCCGAAAAATGTTTGAAAGATCCGTTCTCCTTGGCCAGCGGTGAATTCCGACGTGCTAAACATCAGGCGTGTTAGCAACCCAGACTCGGATAATAAGCTTACCCCCCTTCTAGGCGCATAGATTAACGGAGAGGGAACACCAACCAGTTATCATCCGTATACCCCATGAAATTATGAATAGGATCCAACCCCGGTAGTGTGTCACAGGTGTCGGAGGACGCCGGGCACCCGTACACTTCGGTACGCTGTGCCGGCGTGTCCAATACATAATCGCCCGCCGTGTCGGAGCAGCCACCCGCGAAGGTGTGGTTTAGTCCAAACCAGTGACCCGCCTCGTGTACCGCAATATGCCCCTGGTTCCAGTCCTCAAAAGGTTCGGCATCGGCTGGAATACCCGGCATGGTCAAGGCGCTAATCTGACACGAATCTCGAGCGAAAGTAACACTATCAACACTGGGATTGACGGTCGGAAACTGGCAGTACCCCGTGGCCCCCGGCGAATACGAGGTGAAGAAGTATAGATTAAGGGCGTCGTAACCACCCTTGCGGGTGCGTCGCAGGTACTCCAGATACTCTTCCTCATGGTACACCCAGCCAGCGTCTGAACCCTCGTAAATTAGAAAAGCGGATCCCGTCAAGTTGTCAACAACGCGCTCGGTCGAATTGAGCCTGAGCGTGATGTTTAGCTTGAGATAGCTCTCGTAGAGCACGTCCCATTGCGATGCGACGATGTCGTCGGTAACTAGACCGGCCTCGGCTTCGGTGCTGGCGATGTGGAAATTGACGTCTACCGCGAAAGTGGAAGGGATATCGGATCCAGACCGTCGAAGACTGAGGTCATTGCCGGAAAAGGCTGCAGGCTCTTGAATGCCATCATCGGAAACCAAACAGCCTCGGGGGCGAGTGGAAGCGGACACATAAGCGATGGAGACAGAAGCCGTGTACAGCCATGTCAATCCGAAAACTAGAACTCGCATAATGAACGTCGCTTGGTCAAGATCCTACATACATCTCGTCCCTTGAAACGAACGACATTTCCTTTCAGTCACCAGTTCATTGCCGTCGCAAGAATATATAGCTTTCAGACCATAGCTTCTCGCTTGGTTGCCGTTAATTACGAGTCTTGGCAGAGGTAGTCGCAGTCTCGGCTTGGATACCGCATAGAGGTCGATTCCTCCACTTTGCTCGTGTTGATTAAAGCCTAAGCCATTACGAGAAGCCCGACTCCGCCATCCACAGCCTTACGTACCGTAGTAGGAAAGTAGCATTTTAACCCGATAGCTCGATGTCACCTAATGAACTGTCCTGTCCGTATTAGCAAAGCGCTTAGCCTCTTTTATCTTAGGTACGTACATCAGTCTCGAAATGGGGACGCGGTCGCAAGGGAGGCCACGTGACATCCCAACCATCGCATTGCCAATTGTCCCTCTTATAAATAAGGGAAGTTTTTGAATGAAAAGCTGAAGTTAACGCTCCATAGCCAGGCCGGTGGTTGTGAGGTGAAAAGTATTTGAAAATAATTTGAAAATAAGTGCCGGCTTGCGCGGTGCATTTTGCAGGGTGTCACGTGGCCACCTTAGCAATTGCAGCGTGCAAGACACCTTGCTAACTAGTCGAATTACGTATTAAGTAGGCTATATATCTGCTTTAGAGTGGCATCATTCGGAAGCCCTCCATTGAGCGAAACTTTTGATTCAAACTGCATGTTTTGATGCCTCGAATTGACCGAATAGATTGAATGAATAATGAGGTTAGGACCCTTGAGCCGGGGCCGCCAGGTACCTAGGTAGCCAGGCCGAAAGGACGGAATAAACATTCCGAACTCTCCGGGAGGCACTGGGCCGGAAGAATGTAATTCCTATCTTGGCATTCCCAAATGTTACCTAGGCACCTAACCTAAAACCTAAGGTACCTAAATCGCTACCTAACCTGCATTTCACGCAACTCTTCCCGCCGTGTTTTCCGCTTATCACCTACTACCTATAGTCGGAATTATTGCCATGGATCCTGATCAACTGTGGGATGTCGTGAATCAATTCGTTACATTAATTCATTCTCGTAGTATCATATTACTACCCTCGATATGTGTGACCGAGGAACCAACTCAGGAGGACTTCGATGCGTTATGTATGTTAGCCGACGCGTTTGAAAAGTCTGTCCAGATTCTCGGCTTGGTCCACTGGGAAAAAGATGGAGGAATACCACTTGGAGCAACTCTGGATCTTCCATACGCCAGGTTGACGTCCCTGGAACGTGTAGACGCTGAGGCTCGGAAAACCAAAAGCGGCCTTGACCACACCGCCATGCTACACGACATAAGTATTCGCCAGGAAGGCGGCCCGTATCCAAACGATCTGTCGTTTGCTATTTTACACCAACTTCTCCGATCCATCTCCTCGCTGCTGCATTTGATGGACCAATATCGCTCATGGTAAGCGATATTTAGACTTACATCGCTATTTTTCTGGAGATAGACATTACTTGCTAACATTAGAAATTGCAGGGTGAGAGAAAGAATACGGACCCTCGCTCCCCACAAACTCCGACCTTTGACGGTCCTAGATTTGCCGGACGAGCTGCTTATTCAGGTATCTGCCCACCTTTCTGGTTTTCATTTTTATCTTTTAAATGTTACTTTGCCTGTTCCTGAATGGAGAATATGATTCGCATTTCTGACCGTTGTCTACACCTTACTCAACCTTCGGATCACTTTCAGATGTTTGTTATCTTAGTAAACCATAACTAACTAGAAAACGTCAAAAGATATTTGGCCATGTTCGAGGTCCCTTATTATTATATGATGCCCCGTTTCGGTCATCCTTCTCCAACGACGTCCGTGACATTCAAAATGTCCGTCTCACGTGCCAGCGATTCTATGCGGCTAGTTCCCACCTCCTCCTTGATCATGTCTACGTCGGGTTGCGACCTGAGTCCCTTTCCCGACTGGAAGAGATCTCTCAGCATCCTACCATCGGGAAAGGCGTGCGAGTGGTTCGGCTGCAGCTCTTTTTCTACTACTCTGAGCTCTCGAGTGATTTACGCAGATTCGCTGAAGTTTGGTCTCGCAGCCTTGCCCAAGACACAGACCTCTTGAAGCATGTTGCACGCCACCCTAAATCTGTGACCCTCTTCAAAGGCCTTTCACAAGCTGACATAGATCCTACCCTGGAGAAATGCTGCTCAGTCCTAAAGGCGTGGGAGTGGCTTGCACATAGTGGAGAGGACCTCCCGGGATCTGAAGCGTTCGTGGAAGTGTTGCGAACAGCTCATCGAGAATACCAACGGCTTTTTGACGTTCAAATACGACTACTTGAGCATAGAGGATTTGTTCAAGCATTTGCCAGTGCCATTGCTCAAATGCCCCACGCCAAATCTTTGATAATCGAAGAGCAGATTCCTTTCGCTCACAATTACTTTGTTGATTGGCAACCATTCTACAAGGCTATCCATGACCCAAATGTGCTACGCTGGACATATCTTGGGGCTTTGTCCACGCGGTCTGCTGACGAGTACGGTCTTAATCTCAGCCCTTCTATGGACCTTCTTTTAGATGGTCTTGCGGCAATCCCTGAAGCTGGGGCTTCGCTGAGAAATGTAAAAATCAACATTGCTTGTGCTGGAGACACGGGTCTTTTAGTCTCAAGCCCTAGCACTCGGCGACAAATCAGCGTTCTTTCTAAGCAACTAGGCAACGCCTCTATTTGTTTCGGAACACTGCAACAAGGCTCCTTAGCTAACACGCGGAGTGATTTTTATCAACTCCTGCTTGCGATCTTAGACAGCGATGGCCTTGAAGATATTGATCTCTGCCTCGGCAATATTGAGAATGAGGAATCAAACCCCTTTGATATTGGCCCCGTCCTTAACCGCCAAAAACGGCCGAGTCTTTCTAGCTTATCGTTAAACGGAGCAGCTATTCATGCTACCGAATTAGAGCTCTTCACCGGCTCGCTGAGACCACGTGGATACCTAGGCGGGTATCCAAAATCCAGTTACTTTGGAGGAGTGCTATTCTATCTCAAAAAACTCCGGTTACTCAGCGGGACATGGATGGAAGTGCTCGATCTGTTACGAGCTAAATCCAGCAGATACCCGAGTATCGAGAAACCATCGGGCGCAGAGTGCGACGCTATGTCCAAAGAAGAATACGATAAGGTATTTACAAGACCCGGTAACGGCTATGCATCTTCACGGGACAAACCAAGCCTGGCCGAGGAATATGTCCAGGACCCCTTTTGTAGCCATCCTAATCCTTTGCGTGCCAATTAGGCTAACAATAATAATTGAGATTATTATTACTATTATGTCAATGTTAGTAATTGGGAGAGAAAGCGGCCAAGGGAGTGATGATTAGTCATACATAGAGCTAGCATTCGTAATCTGTTGGTTACACCAGCATTCCGTGGAAGTGGGCGCTTGCAAGAGAGTTAAGAGTAGTGATCGGCGTTATTTACCAACTCTACCCCCTCACCTAACATGACAAAGACTACCTGCTTATCCCCATCTACCAATTCCGTCCTGCCTACCGAGAGCTGACCGAATTACCCGGCTACCCAAGTCTCTCTTCGACACCTTGATCTAGACCTCACGACAGCCGCTGCCTCACGACATGGCAACAAGTGCCTCCTCCCCAGCGTATGGACGGAGGCTCGTCCCCAAAGTTCTCGATGAACTTGGGGGGAAAGATCCTCATAGGGTCTATGCAGCCATTCCAAAGACATCAAATGTAAAGGATGGTTACCGTGATATTTCGGTAGCCGATCTCGTACGCTGTGTTGATTTCATGGCCAAGTGGCTCGAAGACAAATTCGGAAGAAGCAGCAACTTTGAGACTATCACCTACATAGGACTGTCTGATCTCCGAAGTCCAGCAACTCTCTTGGCGGCGATCAAGACCGGATATAAGGTCTTAACCCAGCTTTCCTATAGCTTGGCTTCGCTGATACATGTAGCTTCTACTTCCATCACCTCGAAACCCGCCTTTGACTAATCTGTCGTTGATGAACCAAACTGGGAGTAATAAGGTCCTGTATGCCTCAGAGCTCACGCCTTTGGCCAACTCATTGCAATCTGTAGCAACGTCAGTTAGTATCGATCCAATTCCATCATTCCAAGAAATGCTAGATAGCAATCCAGAGCCATACCCCTATGAGAAGAGTTTCGATGAGGCCAAAGACGACCCCATCGTTGTTCTACATTCCTCGGGGTCCACTGGTAAGATTTCAGGTTTTATAATAGACTACCTAAGCCTTGAGACTAAGAGCAACTTCAGGTTTACCCAAACCAATAACGTGGACTCACGGCTCTATAGCCGCACACGACAACGATCATAACTTGCCTGTACCGGCTGGCCGTGAGAAGATGGATTCCACGGTGTTCAATGTCCATGGTGAAGGGCGCTTATACGTCATGCTGCCTTTCTTCCACGTAAGACCACTCATCACCATTATTTCTCACAAGTCTTGGCTCTGACGTGATGCACAGCTCGGGGGATTCATATTCTACATAGGTGAGCGAGCGATGAACTAGTGAGTTTATTCCTTTCACTAATAGAATAAGACCACGCCATTCTCAATACAATTACCCTTGTCCTCGGACCGCCGCTCGTGCCCCCGGATGCTGCGTTGTTCAAGGACATTGCGCGGCAAGTGAAGCTGCGAGGAATCATGACGGTACCTGCTCTATTAGAAGAGCTCCTCCACGACTCAGCCGGCATTGAATTGCTCAAGAGCCTAGAGTTTGTTTCCTGTGCCGGAGCACCTCTTTCCACGGCTGCTGGAGATCGGATCAAGGATATCGTCAAACTTTTCATATTCATCGGGTCGACTGAGACTTTTCCCCTTCCCGAACTGTCCAAGTCCCCAGATGATTGGGAGTACCACGAGTTCAATCCCAACTTCAAACATGAAATGCAGCCTTTCGACCCCGACATTGGCACTTACGAATTGGTCATATTTGCCGACGACAGCAACAAGGATGCAGCCCCTTTTTACCACAACCTACCTGGCGTTAACCCGTACTACACTAAAGACTTGTTTACACGGCATCCCACAAAGCTCCATCTATTCAAATACTATGGGCGCAAGGACGACATCCTCGTCTTGGATAATGGAGAGAAGGTTAACCCTATCCCGCTAGAACAACATGTGCAAGGGCACCCAGCCGTAAAGGGTGCATTAGTCATTGGAAACGGCAGAATTCAGCCGGCTCTATTGGTGGAGCCTAGGGAGACTCTATTAGAGGCAGCTGAGCGTGCCGACTACTTAGAGATGCTCTGGCCGCGGATCAAGGAGTCCAACGCATATGTTCCTGGCCAGGGACGGATCACCCAAGACAAGGTCGTTTGCGCTTTGCCCGAAAAGCCCTTCATCCGTGCCGGGAAAGGAACTGTCATACGCAAAGCCACAGAAGCAGCCTACAAGGATGAAATAGAACAGCTGTATTCAAACGTATCATTCCGAGACCAAGGCCAGATGCTTAGCATAGGTCTGGAACCGACACTGAAGGCTTTTTACGAGCCAACCAAGATTATCAGCTTTTTGCGGCAGATTCTTAGCGTCTCCTTTTCTCCGGCCACCACAGTCGGAGAGAACGAGGACCTTTTCGCCCACGGCCTAGACTCGCTGCAAACACTAGAAATAGTAGCCAACCTCAAGCGCAACCTCCAGGGGCTGACCTCCAATCCTGTCTCGTGGATCTCGCCGCGCACCATTTTTCGCAATTCTACCCTCGCTGATCTCTGCAGTTTGCTGGCGAAGTTTCTAAACGACGGAGTTGTTCCCAGCGAGAACTCACAAGCCTATCGATCCATCGCCGTGGACGATGCGGTAGCACGGCACGTAGCAAACTTGCCAAGCAAGCGCGCAAGGGCGCCGTTTGTGAACACCGAAACTCACACGGTTGCTTTGATCGGCTCGACGGGTTACCTTGGCTCGTATTTTGTGGCCACTCTGCTGAGAGACCCCAAAGTCCTACGAGTGTACTGCCTGAATCGAAGCAGCGACGCGCAAGAAAGACAGACCAAAACGCTCGAGAGCCTAGACAAGACGCCAAGTCCGCTCTTCTCCAAGCTTACGTATCTTGAAATCGAGCTCGGATCGCCACTTCTCGGACTCAGCCCAGAGAGGTACGACCTACTTGCTAATGAGGTAGACGTCATCATCTACAACTCATGGAGACTCGACTTTGGCCTTGCCGTACGTTCGTTTGAACCGTTCCTGAAAGCGACTCGAGACCTAGTAGAGTTGTCTGCGACGAGCAGGCGGAATATGCGCGTCGTATTCATCAGCTCGATGGCTTCGGTTGGGGAACTCGCCTTAGTTCCCGAAGCCCCCGTCGAAGATGCCCTGGCTTCTTTGAACACTGGATATGGACAATCCAAGTTGGCTGCTGAGCGAATACTCGTTACGGCAAACCGGCAGTGTGGTATACCTGTCTCGGTCATCCGTATCGGTCAAGTTGGTGGCCCAAGCCAAAACGCCGCTGGCGCCGGCGCCTGGGCGGATCAGCCGTGGATATCAGCTCTCATACGAACCTCGAAGGCGCTAGGATACTTCCCAAGTCCGGTGACACCTGTCGACTGGATTGCTGTGGATACCGTTGCTGACATGTTACGGGCCTTCAGCCTACAGCCTGCCGAGGAAGAACCTCAGATCTTCAACGTCACCGTCCCTTCCGAGAAGGAACAACCTTGGGACTTGCTCCTCGACGCTCTGCGCGAGTTGACGGGAACTCCGGAGATGAAGAAAATTACTTTACGAGACTGGGTTAAGAAACTTCGAGACATCCCAGATTCTAATCCTCAAGATGCCACTAGATTTCCGGCATTGAAGTTGCTTGATTTCTATGAGACGCTTGATGGTGGTACGGGCTCCCCGACATATGCAACGGACCGTGCCAGAGAGGTCTCTGGTGTAGAAATACCTGCTGTTGATAGGGAGTTGCTAGTATCGTGGTTGAAATCGTGGAATCTCTGATAACAAGGTGTTCTCAAAGGTTTGTGTATTCCTGGCCTGCTTCCACTCTTTTTCACCTGCCTAGATAGTACGTACGTAGTCTTTCAATCGACACTCCTTTATCCGCCGGGAAAATTCCAGCGTTAGCAACCCCTAACCCTTCTAGAATATCGCAAGGTTTGACAACTGCAGCTAATATGAAAGAGTTGAATACAAATCCATTGAATATATAAAACTTTTAACCACCGCCAAGAGATCACTACACTCGGCCTTCGTCCGATCAGTGTCGCTTATGAAATAAATGAGATAGAATCGCAGCAGCCTTCCATCCATCACATGTCCGATTCGTCACACGCAGACAGCGTATATATCCGGGTACCTCCATATGTAGTCATGTCTCGTAGTACCTCATATGTAGCTTAGGTACCTAGGTACGTACATCGTCTTGATATTACGTATTAGTAAGCCAAGACAAGATATAACCAACTGGCTGCCTCGTCATCTCGTCGTAATGTTCCCAGTCGGCCCTGTGACATTCGGCCTGGGTGGAAATCTTCGGCACCCGAGTATGTTGTGATGTCGAGCTCCCCATCCCTCTTTAAAAGACAAACAACATACGTGTGCATGTAGCGCTTGCATTTCACTAGACGCATGTCGCTATCAACGGCAAGGCCTATGTAAAACTCCCGACATTCTTACGGAGATAGCATTAGCTACTAGATCCGAGCACCGACTCGTAATTCCCGAATGCCCGTTACAAGAAACACGGGCCTACCGGGAAGGACCATTGGCCGACTAGCAGATTGTGTTTGTCATTCGGACGCCGGAGTGTGGGACCATTTCCTTGTGACACGGTTCGCTAGCCGGGACAAAGCACAGCTTTACGATGTTATATGAGAGTCAATCCACGCATTCCACGCATTTCACTATTGGACCTTATAACTCCAATCTCACTTTTATGGTGGCTAAACTTACATTCTAAGTTCATACGATGGCTACCACAACGCCCCCTTACATCCCCTACCGCCTTGATGGGAAAGTGGCGCTTGTAACTGGCTCGGGCCGCGGCATCGGTGCTGCTATGGCCGTCGAGCTCGGTCGCTGCGGTGCCAAGGTTGTCGTCAACTACGCCAACTCGGCTGAGTCTGCCAGCAAGGTTGTCGCCGAGATCAAAAGCCTGGGATCCGACTCGGTTGCCTTCAAGGCGGACATGCGAGAAGTGTCACAGATTTCTGAGCTGATGGATCATGCTATCAAGCGCTTTGGCAGGCTCGATATCGTGTGTAGCAACTCAGGCGTCGTCAGTTTTGGCCATCTGAAGGACGTGACGGAGGTAAGTCCTCAAATAATATAAGGACTCCCCTTTCCGGAGAAGCAGTTGGCAACTGGCCTAAAAAAATGAACTGACAATCACATCACGTCGCTTTATAGGAGGAATTCGATCGCGTATTTAGCCTGAACACGCGGGGACAGTTCTTCGTAGCCCGTGAGGCGTACCGCCATCTCAACGAGGGTGGCCGCATCATCTTGATGTCGTCCAACACGGCCAAGGACCTTACCGTGCCGAAGCATTCGCTGTACTCAGGCTCCAAGGGAGCTATCGACTCGTTCGTCCGAGTCTTCGCAAAAGACTGCGGTGACAAGAAAATCACGGTAAACGCCGTAGCGCCCGGCGGCACCGTCACCGACATGTTCCATAATGTGTCCCAACACTACCTCCCAAATGGCGAGAATCACACGGCGGAAGAACGACAGCAGGTGAGCGCCCGATGACAGACGGGAAAATATAGGGGCATATGACGCTAATCCCGCAATAGATGGCTGCCCAAGCCTCGCCATTGAACCGAAACGGATATCCTGTAGATATCGCCCGAGTCGTCTGTTTCCTGGCGAGCACGGAGGGCGAATGGGTGAATGGGAAGATTCTCACTCTTGATGGCGGAGCTGCTTAAACAGACCCCGCCCCCAAGGGGCGTGGAAGTGGCGGTTTTTAACAGCGCTGTATGGTCCGCTGTCCCATCACCAACCAACAGCGCTGCCATCTTAACAAAAAGGGGCTTAGCTCCGCTTTCGCTTTTACCAATCGGTAGTCGTCGGCAGCGAAATTTTAGATTTCACAGCCTCAATTAAGCACGCATAAAACCCATATTTTCATGGATCATTCCCACCATTTTGTCTTATCTGTTCGGTATGAGAATCAAAACCAATGTCGTTTGGATATGCTGTCGGCGACGTGATCGCTGTGTTGGGATTATTCGAACGCGTAGCTGTTGAGCTACGCAACTACCGCAATGCGCCAGCGCATTTTCAGCATCTTAGCGTTGAACTCGACCTATTACGAAACACTCTTCAACATGTCCTTCACCTGCATCCCAAGAATGAATTCGAACGCGGAACCCTCGACCGCATTAGAGCGATAGCAATACACTGCTTACAGCCTCTTCAGGCCCTCGCTAACAAGATGCAGGTCAAGGAGGGTAGCCTTGGACACTTCCGTACAACAAAAAGCCTGAACGCAATAGGGACAAGGCTGCACTGGTCGTCGATAGCACAGAAGGATGTCGATGAACTACGAAAAATTATTCTGTCTGAGATGGTTGCTATTAACGTTCTCCTAAGCGTGCAACAATTGTATTAAGGTAGTCTCTGGTGTAAGGGGGTGCCACTTTGCTAAGTCGTTAATAGGGGTTACGTCAAGCATATATCTGACATTATGCGAGAGCATGACCGCCACATTTCAACACAACTTGATGCTCACTCCGACGTCCTTATAAAGCAAAGTTCAACAATCCTAGGATTCGTGTCCACGACACCTGATGCAGTAGCCGAGATTCGGTCTGCAATGACAGCACAGGCCGAACAACATTCCCAGCATGCCAAGTCTCTGCTTAATGTTCTATCCGATACTTCGGTAACCTTGGCAGCTATTGGAAAACACGCAAGTCACATAAAACGCACCATTGCGAGACTATGCCATTTTATACAGGACATCCAGAAGATACTTATCTTGTACTGTCCTCTTGTCACGCCTATAGTATTCCGCATATCATACTGACAGGTCATAATCTACCTAGCCTTTCAACATGTACCAAACAGATGCTCGAAGCGATTCGTCGCAACACGTAAGTAACGTGCCCAATGCTCATATAGACTTCGGGCATTGATTTGATTACAGTCGGACGTTGCTTAACGTAGCAAATCAGATGAAGCACATTATACGATCAATCGAAGCAATTCCGTTGCACCTCGATCTTCCTATTGTTCGCTTTGACGATGCTCTGGGTGAAAGTTGGGGTTTACCGTTTCAAGCATGCAGTACCTGGCCGGTAAGAGAATCCTTTTTATAACCTATTGATTGAAAACTGTTGACATCTCAAGTCATTTCATGATCTACTTGTCCACGTTGTCTTTGCCAACGGCAGAGCTGGTGTAAATCAAGTAGCGGCTAATCGATTTGTTCTCACGTTGTCAAAATCAGGCCAGAAAGTTGATTTTAATGAGTGGGAGTCTGTGATCAAATCTGGCATGCATATTGAGCAGGCAATGATAGTTGAATCCCTCAACTCCGCAGATGAGAAATGCTCCACGCCTGAGTGTCCCGGCTCGAGTACAAGAGACGTGGGCAATGGGAAGGCCTGGTAAGTCTCTGAATATTCCAAAGAGCACCTGATTTTCTAGCTGCAGAAGCTGACAGGTTATTTCAGTTCAGCATGCGGGCGGATTGTAATGCTACGAAGGAAGTTCGAGCCCATGTTAGATCTTCCCACCGTTTCGAAAAGGGAAGCAAACGCCGGCCATCATAAGCGCCAAGTTTCTGCCAATAATTCCCAAATCCCACAAATGCAGTATCGAGATGATGAGTCGCAGTATTTTCGCCGTGTGCAGATCGATGAGCCCATAAAGCACATCGATGATATCGAAGAAGCGTTTATCCGATTGCAAAACCATAAGCAAGATCCTGCCGCAAATCTCCGTGTTGGCATTCATTTCCTTCAAGTCGCCGAAGGTCTTGTTGTTAGCCCTACTATGAAAAACCCGATACCTTTCTTGAAGGCAGCTTTTCCCGAAGGAGGTGAGGGATCAGACTTTCTTTAAGGCTGATGTTGTCGAGGATTATACTAACTGTATACTATCACAGTTTATGTAGACGGAGATGTCTCGTATCTTTTAGGAAGGGCCTATCTTCATTTCGGAAATCATCGGGCAGCTTACGATGCCTTCCAACAAGCAGTTTATCTGAATAGTAGAAGCGTGTTGTACTGGATCTCGATCGCCTTACTATATTTTTCAATCTCCCAGTACCGAGATTCTCTGGAGGCACTAGTGAGGGCAGTCAGATTAAATCCAAACGTATGGGAAGCCTGGTTCAATCTCGGAGTATTGGTGAGATGTTATCCTCCTTTAAAGCTAGGTAATGACACTAACTTTCTACCAAAGTACGATAAAGTCAAGCAGAGCGAGGAGGCACATCAGGCTTATAGCGAATGTCTCGAGGTAAATCCGGATTTACCTGATGTCAGAGCCCGTCTCGAGGAACTTGATTACTACCACCTGCAAAATGTACCGGAAGATCATAAGGTACACCAGATGCGCCAGTGCGAGCTCCGCTTGTTGGGGGAAATACGTGCGGTTGAGGGAGGCACTGATATTATCATCAACCCCATTAAATCCCTCAATACTCAAAACACCCAGGACGGAGAAACAGATGACTCCTTGGATTCATCTTCGGATTCGTCCTCGGATATATCTTCGGAAGCCTGGGAAGATATTAGTGATAACGCAGAGGACTAGGTTACCTTGATAAAAATATACGAAACCCCGAAATCATTTAAAGGCGGGCCCGTATTTTTATCTCAACACTTTGTGTCAGGACTTAGGCTCTTGTTACACAAGCCTAGCCCTTACTCTCCGGAAGTTATCACGGCTTCTGGGACGGTAGGACTGGCCACCTTGGTCACCAGGGGTATCAGGACAGGCATAGCGAGGGATGGGATAGGCTCCTTTGTCTGGTAGGCTTCTTTGTCCAACATTCCTGTATATACAAAAACTTTGGTAGCTGTTAGGTTTCTAGCTCTCTGTGCAACAACTTCGTTGTGTTTCTCATCGCTTGGAACCATGGATCTCATTCTTTGCCGCTTGGATGCACAGAAATTATTACTTCCAATTCTTGGAGATCTCCTGCGCATTAGCTACTTCAAGATATCCGCAGGCAAGAGTCCAAGGTCTCTTAACAATTAATTCTATCAGCTTATAGCGACGTTGGCTTCGCACATGCTTAAAATCACACGATCGGTGCCCGTGTTAGGGACCGCAATCAACAATATTTAAACCCGGACGATGCCAGGTTAGCAGATTTGATTTATACAGTTACTCTTATTTAGATAAAAACTGTAAAAACAGGTTGAGGAGAAAGGCATCTACCAGGTAGGTGCCTAACCTACCTAATCTACCTTGATATTACTCCCTAAGCGGTGGTAGCAAACGGTGAAAGATGATTGGCCAAAAAAATCTCCGACGGTAAGTGCCGAGCCACTTAGCCCCGACCCGGACCTGAACCTCCAAAAATTCAATTCGAACAAAAAGCTTTAAAGCTCAACGACAACCGGCACCTAGGGAAAGAGAAAAAAAAAAAAAACACCAACCCAATTCCTCTCACGATGGCAACGCCTCGCCTCGCCCGACCGCCGACGTGTCTCGACTGCCTACGACGGCTCGCCCGGCCGACCGCCTCCCCGTCGCCGCTCTCGCTCGCCTTCCCGTCGCTCACGCAGACCCGCGGCAAGACGACCAAGGCCGAGGAGGAAGATCTACAGGGCATCCCCGTGCGCCTGCTCCGGGACATCCAAGGGTTCGGACGGAAACGTGTGTGCCGTTCTCTACATTTCGATTCCCATGACCTCTTCCAATTTCCGCGAATTTCCTTTCTTTTAGCTGACGAAAAGACCCGTTACGGTCACTTGCAGATGCCATCATCCGCGTGAAGCCGGGCCGCATGCGCAACTTCTGGTTCCCCAAGTCGCTCGCCGAGTACATGACGCGCCAGCGCTTCCTCGACCTCGGCCTGACCTCGGCCGCCGTCGGCGTGCGCGACCGCACCTTCGGCGTGAAGCTGCAGCTCGACGACGACGAGGCCGCCGCCGCGGGAGACGGGGCCCCGGGCGCCTGGAAGAGCAAGAAGGAAGCTCTGACTCTGCCGGTGAGCTTCTAAAGTCCTATCCTAGATTCTCTTGACACCTGGATAACAAACACTGGCTAACCTAACAACCCAACCCGCCAAGCCCGAGGAGACCCTCGCCCTCCTCGAGACGCTTCTCCCGCCAACCCTAACCTTCACCCGAAAGCCCATCGCCGCGCCTCCCCCTCCCGCCCCCAGCGCAGCGCCCGCCGCACCCCCTCGCTCGCCGTCCCTCTCCGCCCACGCCGCCTACGTCGAGCCTGCCGCCTTCGACCCCTCCCCGACCGACGACGAGGCGCCCGTCCCCATCTTCGGGTCCGTGTCGGCGGCCGACGTGCTGGCCGCCGTCAAGGAGCACCTGCTGGCGGCGGACCCGTCGCAGGGCGGGCGCGTGGCGCTCGAGGCGGACGACGTCGCGATCCTCGGCCTCGACGACCTCGGCGAGGACCGCGTCAAGCGGCTCGGCACCTTCGAGGTGCTCGTCTACGCCGGCAAGAACCTGCAGCCCGTGCGGCGGGTGCTGAAGGTCGTTGCCGAGGAGTAGTAGTAATAATAAAAAATGAAAGAAGAGAAGAGAAGAGAAATAAAAAGAGGAAGGGGGAGGAAGGAAGAATGGAGAACGAAGGGTAGAGCGTTCGTTGCCGTTCGATGCAATTTCCCCGTCCTGATAGCGGTTTGCCCAAGGAAAGATAGGTACATACGAACGGAACAGCAGACGTAGCTTACCTAGGTACTTACTGCTTTGTACGTACGGGAGGGAGACGTGTCTGCCTGTACGATATGCATACCAGCTAGGACTGTACATATATACATGTGACAACATATCTAGACGTTGAAAGGAAATCTCGACTGAGTGTGAGTTACCTATCTCAATATCACAGTACACTGCCTAAGAAAACTAGCTCTCGGGCTGCTTAACATGCACTTTTCAACACTCAACTCACCTTATCTTAAAGATACGTAGAGACTAGAAAGAACACGCAGTTTATGCCGATAGGCAACGAAAACACTTAACTAGGTATTATCGTTTTCATTTCCCTTGTCTGACCATTAATGCGGCAATCTTGCCCCTATTTGTTGTTCCTCCTCTCCTGATTTTGACAAGCCAAAAATCAACCCAAGCAACCCGGGGGGAATCTATCCTAACACCCGCACCAAAACAAACAAACTCAGCTCCGGTAGAAAGACGTCATGCCCAGAGACGTCCCTGTACGCCGACGCTGTGCTCGTAGCAGAATACGCAAAGGGGACAACAACAACCATTCTATGTTATGCTTAAGTCAACCGCCGTACTCCATAATGCATCGTAAAGCATTGCGCCATCCATCGAATATGTATGCAACGCGAGGTCTATCCTATGTCGGTCTAGGTGAGGAAGATAGGTACATAGATACGTAGGTAGGTACGGATGGGAGGTAGTAGATTGACGAATAGGTAAGAATTCATCACTTGCCAGGATAGCTAACATCGAGGTTCCACAGAGAATCCCAAACGATGCTTCTCCTAACGGGGCTAGGGCTCTCGACAGAGGCTGCGCTCACTTCTCGGCGGAGTTGCGAGTGTTGTTGTCGTTGCTGCTGCTGCTGTGATTGGGTTCGAGAGTGACCTGACGGCTTCTGCTGTGGGTGCGGAGGTAAAGGGGGGTCGTTGTCATCTACTCGCCGGGCCTAGATCCCCATCAGTCACGTTGCCTCAAGGACCAAGATACGTAATATTAACGATCGTGTCGAACCTCGCTCTGTTCGCCATTGTCCGCGACTTTCTGCTGATCCCCTGCCGATTCCTGCTGCGCTCCGCTCGTGCTCGAGGCACCTTGCTCTGTCGTCGGGCTCGCAATTGCCGGACTGTCGGCCGCTACCGCACGTAAGCTGTTCGTCTCGCTGGCCAGCGCGCTACCCTTTCCAGCACCGCTTCCCGACGCAAACGGTAGGGCTTTCTTAGAGCCCGTACTACTACGTCTGCTCTCGAGGCTCTTGCTCAGGGTTCTACTAACACCCTCGATGCCGCCGTTAGGTCCGAGTTTCGATTTGCCCTTGCTAGAACGTCCGTGAGCGTGCATGTCGGCAATGGCTGCGACATTATTCGCGGCGACCGTAGATTTACCAAGTCCCGGTGTAGACGGAGCGCCGGGCTTATCCTCATGCGCGTCAATCAACCACCAGCGTAAACCATCCGACAGATCGAACGGATTGTCGTTTTCGTCCCCGGTATTAACAGAGTCGGTTTCGCCTTCGGATGGAGGTGCAGTCGACTGTAAGCTCTTAGATAAGTCGACAACGCGTTCTTGGATCCGAGTTATACGGGCAACTAGCCACTCGCGACTACGCAAGCGATGACTCTCCTGCTCGCGAAGGAAGAAGTGAGGGCATCCAACGTTGAAAGCTGCCCAAGCACCTGTCGTTTGGTTACGGGTAGGGAGGAACAAGGCCAAGTCGCCTTCCTTGAACTGTTTGAAGGCGATTTTTTCTCGGGTCTCCTTAGCTAGATCGTGTGCTCGTTCGCGGTAGTTGCGCACGTCTCGCGTCATCTTCCGGGCCGTGTGCTCAATCTCTTTAACCCGGCGATACATAGCTTCAGAGAAAGCATCGATGTCAAAGTTGCCTGGCCCGGCCATAAAAGCTTGGTACTGTTCATCCTCCGCATTCGAGTCCTCGGCGTTCATCCAGTAAAGTAGCCTAAGCTCGGTGCTATCGGCTAGAGGGTTACTTACTAACGAGACTGACCGCCGTATAGAAGATCCGGGATCAGATGAGTCATTCGGATTCTGTGATGTACGCTCTGCTCGTGGGATCTTCTGGATAACTGTTGAACCATCCTTTCGCGTCACAGAGAAGCCGAGACGCTCCAAGAGTCGGCAGAGCCTGTCGTTCTGAGTGTACAGCCGTTGCGTTAAGTCCTTGGTGCGCACATTGCGAGCCTCAGATCGACTATTTAGGGCTTCAAGCTGAGAATCGGATGACTGCAACTTCTCCTGGAACATTCGAACTTCCTCCTCGAGACTGCCCACTTGAGACTGCTTCGAAGCCAATTGCTCGGTCAGCTCCGCCACTCGCTTCTCCTCGTCTTCGAGTTTCTTCCGCAGGGTTTCCGATCCCGTCACGCCTTCGGTCATCTTGATTCTGAGCTGATTAAGTTGCTCCCGCCCATCGTTCACCTCCATTTCAAGTGTAGAGCACCTAGTCTTCTCTTTATCTAGAGATTCACGTAGGTGCACTCCAGCCATCTCTTCAGCGGACAGTTTCTCTCTCGCAACCTGCAGCTCCGACTTGACCTCTTTGACGGTCCCCCGGGCGAGGCCTAGGTCGGCCTTCATTAAGGATAGATCTTGTTCGAGAGACTTGAATTTGGCCAAGATATCGTTAGACTTGGTGCCAACAGCATCTATGAGATCTGCAAGGTCCTGAGGGGGCTCTTCCTCTGCTGGCGAAAGTTGGCCATGTACTTCCCTAAGTGAGCGAACATGAACCTCCTCACACTCCTCGAAGGAATCAGCTCGCTTGTTTAGCTCCTTGATCTTCTCACGCGCCTCCTTCAATTCCCTCTCGAGGGAAACGTTCCGCTCTCTCTGCACTCGGGCTTCGTTGCGCAAAAACTCGACTTGACCCTGGGTCTTTAGGGCATCGTCCCTCTTTTCCTTTGTCAGGCGCTCGACATCCGCTTCTAAAGAATGAAGTTTCTCGTCATAGGTGCCAAAGTGCTCCATTTCCATTTCGGCCTCCTCAAGATGAGCTTTTAGTCCTTTGATGTCGTCCTCAAGAGACTTCCGCTCCTCCATAAACTCCCTCTTCAGGGCTTCCATATTTCCCAAGAGATCTTGCTTGGTCGAGTTAGCTTCATCCATACGCCCTTTCATATGCTCGGCATGTGCATGAGCCTCCTTTTCTAGAATTGCGGAGCGTTCTTTCTGGGCATTCAGGTCCCCTTCAAGCTGCGCGATACGATGGTGGAGAACATCTTGGCTTTCAGATGTTGAGGATCGCCGCCGGTCATCGGGTAAACGTGGTGTCTTGACAGAACCGGTCGAGTCATTCTGCTGCGGTTGAAAGATGTTACCCAGAGGCGACGGGCGTGACGCCTGGGTCTGACGGTGCAATAGATCTTCTAATCTGCGAACCCGACTTTCTGCGGTCCTCAACTTAGTCTCCAGCTTAGACTTGTCGCCCTGTAAACTCCTGAGAAGGTCATCATCCCCACGGATGAGCAAGCCGCTTCTCCCGAGTGCGGCCTCGTGGACGCTACCGTTCTTGAAGGCTTTCAGACGCTTTGACTGTTGCTTGGTAGGATTACTAAGTTCGTTGAGGAGCTTAGTGATATCTCCTAAGACTCCAGCATCTGCATTCTGGCGTCTTAGGGTTGTCAGAAATTCATCGAGTTCTTGTTTTGGCACCTCGGGCCAAACTGCGTCGTCGCCACGCAGATTCACTTCGAAGCCAATGACGCTGTTCTCGGTCTTCTCCGGGCCGTAGGTGCTACCCACCATTTTATGCCATTTTCGACGCCTCTTCAATTCTTCGTCTTGGAAGACAGCCATTTCGTTAAGCAGTGTCGAAGAATCAGCCTTTACCTTCTCTGACCATTCCTTGCGTCGTATGGATTCCGCAACGAAAGATGCATACATGTATGGAAGTTGCTGAATAAGACGTAGGTAGTCGAATGTAGTCATCTCCTCCTCTGCTTGGTTGATCGCATTGATCTGAGTCTTGACACTATGATGCAGGCTAGTTATTTCCGCAATCCTGCGCATGAACGCGAGAGACTCGGCCGCAACATCATTGCGTGTCTGTGTAGCATAATGAAGCATGTCGTCCATTTCAGAAGCTCGGTTTTGGATACTAGGTAAAAGCTGCTTAGTATGATTCGCGGCGGTCTTAGAAGCCTGTGGTACGTCTTTCGCCTGGTTGATATATGACAAGGTGGCTTGGTAGTCCGTGTCGACCTTCCTAGCAACAGCCTCAATGTCATCCAATAACTGGATGGAATCGTTTCTATGCTGCATCACCGAGCGCTCTATGAGCTTGTCGAATTCCTGAAACAATTCATCGCAGCCACGAAACATCTTGTCCACGGTTTGGTCTAAGTCGGAGATTTTGCTGTTGAACTTCCGCAAGGACGTAGCTGCAAGTTTACCAGCTTTCCGTGTTGGTTCGGGGTCGATGAGATCCTCTAAACTGGCTTGGCGAGACTTTCGAACGTCTTGGCCAGTCATAAAGCGCATCATCTCGGGGGAAATGACGATGTTCCGCGCGAGCTCGAGGTACTGCTCCCAGTTGGTAGCGAGAGTAGCATATTCATCCTGAGTAGGCGATACCCATTTCTTGAGCTCGGCGTACTTCGGGGAGATGGGTTTGACAGCGGTGTCGAGGTTTGCTACAGCCGCGTCGAGGCATTTTAGCATGACATCGATCTCGCTATACCGCTCTTGCGTCGTATTGGCCATCGCAGTACAGTCCTCCACCACCTTCAGGGCCCAATCGCGACGCTTCTTGAATAAAATCTGCCATGATGGTAGGGAGTGTGCGTTCTCGATCGAGTTCGGGGCTATAGATACTGCATATCGCTTGGGTACCGGCAGCTCGGAGATAAGAGTGTTGGAAGCACCGGGCGAAGAAACTTGGGTTATTCGAATATCGTAAACGTATACCTCTTTCTAGTAGACACGTTAGAACACCCCAATCATGACCGAGACAGCGAGAGGCGGACAAACCTCGGATTGGATGGTCTGGATCTTGACCGTCTTCCCTTGGGATGTAAGCGCAACTATATTCTGTACGGGTATGGAGCTCTGCCGGGCAACCCATTCCTTGAAATCATCGAGACTACAGTGTCTGTTAGCCACATATGCAGACTCGGTAGGCCGCATATGCCTAGCGGGATTTCAGCGGCGGAAGACATACGATGAGAACTGAGAGATATCGACCTGCAGGCGCTGGCCCGTATGGGCTATCAACACCTGCGTCTGGGTCGCCATGGTGTATACAGTCCATCCCCTGGAATGATGAAAGGCGACGAGACGAGGCGATAAATGAGGAGCGTTCTGGGAGGAAATTCCGTAGGGTGAGGGCGACAAGGAGCAGCTGACGAGGATGGAAAGTAAAAGCGAAGCTCTACTTTGATATCAACAATCCGCCAGCCTGCCAGCTGACGCTTAAAGCTCCGGAGGTAGGCAGTCAGGCGCCGCTAAGCACGCAGGGGTCCCTAACGATTTCAATGCAAGCGTCACAACCCAACGAGCAAGGATAAGAAGCACGGGCCACTTATAAGAGGTGCTGAAGCGTTGCAAATGGAAGGCTTATTAATATACAGCCACAGTCAAAGGTTGAATGAATATGTCCTTGAAGAGTACTGGTTCGTTAAACATAGAGATTACACTGCTTATATGTGCCTTGTATAAAGTTTATAAAAAAGGAAAAGAATTAGCGAATAAGGGCATAATTTTTGCTTTATTACTATATAGAACCGCCACCTCATTATGTAGTTCTCCGGTTGTTCTACTCGGATATGTGGGTACCGTTAAAATAGCTGTTACGCCACGTTCTACGTAGTACTCTATAAGCTAAGCCACACACACCTAAACACGATATGCTTGTGCACGAAGGGTATCTCAATGCGACGACGCGACGCGACGGCAACAAAAATATCTAAAAGAAAGTTCAGGTCTTTACCAGATGACATTATCCCTTTGAATACTTCTTAGACGTATTACTACAAGAGATGATGTCGGATGAACATGCAGAGACCCCGACACCACTTCTCTTATCAAATGATGAGAAGCACGTCCTGGAGCTATACGACCGGCTTCAGCAACTCCAACTAGAGATCGCCTTACTGTCTGCTCAGAAGAACTACACCCCAAGTAATTCCCAATCTAGTTATTATTAATCATAAATGTTGATGATCTGACAATCACTGCTAGGCACAGCTACATCTACTGAAGATGGCGGCATAGAAGCAGCTCAGAAGGCGCTTCTAGACTCCAGATCCAGATATGTGCTGCAGAATCAGGTCGTCGAAAGCGTCATGGTCGCCAACCCGATCCTACAGGCGGTGCACAATGGGACGAAAGCATCTTACATAGAGAGGTAAGGCCAGGTCCACCCTTCACTCTACTTTATGACATTGAATTCCTGATCCTCTTTCTATATAGAGACCTACTACCCGTGTTAGAGCAGCGCGACCAGTCATCCTCAACACTGTCACAGCAGTCCACGGAGCTGCGCTCGCTACTCGACGAGATCACGGACGTGGAGAGCGAGAGCCTGCGCCTCGGCCGCGAGAACGTGGACCTGGCGGCCCGGCTGCTCGACCTCGCCGACCAGACGGACCGGAACAAGGCGGAGGCCGTCAGCGTGGACCCGGCGCGCGCGGCCGAGGTCGCGCAGCTCGAGGACCAGGTCAGGCTCAGTCGGCAGAGGTGGCGCGTCCTGAAGGGGACCGCGAGCGCCGTGGTCGCTGGTAGTGGTGTGGATTGGTCTAGGGACGCCGAACTCAGGGGTATTGTGCTGGATCGCAAAGGCGACGACAAGATATGAAGTTTCTTGTTGTGTTCTTGCGAGGAGGAAGCAGAAGCATTAAGATTCGATGATACCCATGTTGAGTAATACGTACTCTCATAAATACGAACTAATTCTTGCCTTCTCCTAACAATGAGCTTATGCCCAATTATACATACCTATTGGCCTTGACGAAGTCTCTTCATTATATGTAGCGTAAGTGGCAGTTTATATATCTCAACTAGCTAAGCTCGTCGTCACATGTCATCTCACAAAATCTAAGATGGACCCCTTTGATTCCCTTGTCCGGACTTGGACCCGACGGGCGCAGGGGATTTTCGACACATAATAAAGAGGTATCCGTTCCTGATCGATAGGGCTTAGCGTGGTCATTTCTTGGCCGAAGCTGGTATAAATCACGTGAAGATGCATCTATTTTAGTACTTTCGCCGGGCGGCGTCGCGTAAGCGTATGCAAGTCTGATGCATTGACTTTGGAGGCAGGGAGGTAGGGAGGTAGGGGAGGGACCATTTTGGCTAAGATGTCTCTGTAGGGCGGCAGCGTGCTGGCTGAAAAGTTGGCTCCCAGCAGACGATGCTTTGAATGCCTTAGGTACATGTAGGTAAACACATATGATACATACCGATCCAAGTTGGGCAGGTTGTTAAACGCCTGAACAATCACACACGATGTAGACATAATAAAACGCGGTGATGTTTGGAATAGAAGGCCGGCCAAGGTATCTTTTGCCTTTCCCCGGTATCAAGGCCGTTTTGTCCATGGTGTGTTTGATAGTGGAGTAGACGTTGAAGAAACGAGATGGACATCATCCTTACACTAACAAAAATACCGTGGGCATTGGGCATGCGTAGGAAGCGGGTATAGAAGCGGAGCACAGTATATGATGCACATGGACCCATTTCCCCCGAGTACTCGTCTTTTCTTGGTGTAGCGTCGAGCCCGTCTGGTCCTCGTGCAATGAGATGTACCCGTCTAATAAACATGTGGTACAAACCTAGGTAGTTGATTGTCCGCTTCGATGATTTTGGCTTAGCAAGACATCCGATGCCTCACAATCAGGAATGGGAGACAACACTCCGGCTTGTCGCTGATAGTGCGGCATGATTGACGGATCTAGGCATGACCAATGTTTCCAAGGGCTAAGAAAAGCTGTGTGATCCTATGTATCTATGATTGCACAGAGCCGACCCAGCCAACCCGCTTTCCCTCATCCGTCGTGGCCCTCCAGATCATAACAAGAGATTGGTGGTAGAATCGATGTTCGGCTCAAGCTAGCTGGCTAGTAGTATGTGGAGAGGCCTATGTCATGAGGAATCAATATGCCTTCACCATCTCAAGTTTTGATTTGACCTGTGCATAATGTACTTAGGTAGCTTCTCCTTGCGTCCGCTGGTCTACATATGTAGTATCAGCAGTCGACGGTTATCGGAGAAGGCAGGCTTGTATTCCCTGGTACTAGAGCAGCGCCCATGTAAGGCAGATTGCAAGACGTCTCCAGTTTCCGTGTTGCGAATACCTGCCCATATGCGCCGCGATAACCTAGTCACACAGCTCCAAATCGGTGCGACTGGCTTGCATTGCTCATATTGATACAATATAAAGGGGACGGGATTCTTGGGAGGATGCGCAAGCTCGAGCAGGCTGGCGGACTGGCCTACGGGACTTTGCGGGGTGGTGTAGCGCCAGTGCAACAACCAGGATAACTCGCAATGCAGAATCGTGAAGTCATTGGGTCATTGGTCCATAAAACAGTTACGCTTAGATTTGCCTGTGTACCTAAGAGGTAGGTAGGAAGTGAGGCACTCGTTTTGGATAACCCCCTAGCCTAGCTAATTAGGAATTATCCGTGTATTTATGTATGGACGTATGGATAGTCTGCGCGATCTATATCCATACCATGGTCTCGCTGTATAATACCCGATAGTTAATACTGGAAATGATAAGGAGATGTACACGTAGACATGTATAAACTCTAGATATGTTGACGCGTCGAAAGAGGCGGCGCAGACACAAGTGAAAGTAAAAGGAAATTCTGTGATGTGATTAAGAAGAGAAAGGGGGGGAATGGAAAAGAATGGATAACAATGATAAAAGAATGATAAAAGAACGATAAAAGAATGGGATTCAATGCTTTAGTAAAGCATAATTCCGCAATCAAGTATATTCCCTTTCAACCCCTTGGATAACGTGTGCTGAGTGCAGGTGGGTTGATATTGGGACGTGGATAATGCAGCTTTGTTTGAGGTCGGCTGCGGAAGAAAGGGGAATAGGAAGGGAGTAGAAAGGGGAGAGACAGAGAAACTGGTCACAGCGAGCGAAGAGGGGGAGTGCCAGACTCCCAGAACCGCAGGCTAGAAATTTGTGTGGTTGTAATCAGCTGCGCAAAGAACTAGGCGATCCAAGCTGGGCAAAGGCAGAGAGAAAAAAATTTACCCATCACTGCATCACTTCGCATCAGGGAGCCCAAGCTTTCAACGATAGCTCCAGGGAGCATGGGGGATGGGGGGGTATGGGACAGGCTTGGACAGGCCAGGCAGGCTTAGACAGGCTGGACAGGTGCAAAGTACAACTGGCGGCGCTAAACAAGGGACTGCCAAGTACCGTACATACTTTCTGGGCAGTAGTGTACAGCTGTCGTGTACAGCGACAGTACAGCAACAGTGTACACAGTCTACAGCAAGATACACCTCCTTTTAGCTTGCTTGGAAGCTTCTGTTTAGGTACTGCTACTCCAAGCTCGCGAACGCTTGCGAGTCTCCCTTTTTGCAGCACCCCCCTTCATCTTCATCCGAAGATTTACAGACCAATCGGTTACCAGTCACTGACCTAAGAGCTGATTATCTCTGGTTAAAAAAATCCAAGAGAAATGCAGCTGAAAGATGATGCAGCAAGTATTTACATGGTAAATGGTAATGGTAAAAGGTACATCCCATACTAATAGCTTGTTGTCTAGCGTTAAGGGAAAAGGAGGTCTTATGTTGATCCTTTGGGGGGAATGACAAGTGGGCGACTGGATTGGATGTTGATTCTCTCATCGAGACAAATTGGCAAAAAGAAGGAATCAATGAGACCATTCTCAATAAGATCCTAGATCAAGGATAGAAGAAAGGGGAAAGGTACACAGTATCAGAGGCCAAGCGAAACCTTGTAAGAAGCAGGTTGTCTTGTACTTGTGTCTTTCCCCCTTTTGTCTGGGCCGTTCTGTTAAGCATATGCTTCATTCCGGTGACAGTCGGAGAAACTGTAACCATTTGCAGACATTGCTTTGATTGGAAGCACCACGGCCACCAACTCAAATAAGGGATCTCGGGAGGTAAGAAAGAAGGGTGATGACCTCAACCTCTTTCTCATGGGTTATGGGTATAGGCATTGGATATGGGCAGTGCGGTGTACCTCGCCATGTAAGAATAGGTACGATGTACTTTGAACGGTTCTGGAAAAGACTGGAGGGACTAGTGTTGGCTGGCTGGCTGGGCTGGCTGGCTGGCTGGCTGGCGGCTGGCTAAGATGGCTATGCCGCGCTCTGCTGGCTGTTGCTTGGGCTTGGGAATGGATGGAGTGATGGACGAATGAATAGAAATTGACGAAAGGGGGACGGGAGTGAGTGATACAGTAATAACAAAGCAACCTAGCACGCTCTCACTCCCTAACACCAGCCTAGTTCCTACAGTGGAGGGTACACTGTAGATCCGAAATCACCAAAGTCACCTCCTTCCTTGTATTGTGCTGATTGCAACGTATTGTACAAGTACAGAACAGGACAAGACAGGATAGGATAGGACATCAGTGTAATAGGGTAAAATAGGACCACGAGAGGAATAAAAGTATTTTCTAAGCTAAATTAGGTGGGGGAGATACTTGGCTAGCGGACAATGACCAGTGACCAGCCCAGCCTACCAGGCCCTACCAAAGCCCACACGCAACCTTAGCTTTCCTGCCTTCCGTTCCAATGGTCAATGAGCAAGAGGGCTATTCTAAGTGGCTACTTTTGGTGT
Source organism: Hypoxylon rubiginosum (assembly GCA_902806565.1). Taxonomy (NCBI): domain Eukaryota; kingdom Fungi; phylum Ascomycota; class Sordariomycetes; order Xylariales; family Hypoxylaceae; genus Hypoxylon; species Hypoxylon rubiginosum. The sequence continues at coordinate 464,524 of CADCXA010000065.1, read as the reverse complement.
GTTGCTTGGTTACTTGGTTACTTTGGGTGGTTGACTTTTTTTTTTTGTTTTTTTTTTTGTTTTGTTTTTTTATCATCATCCTATTCCTTTTCCTCGCTTGGTTAACACCCCCCCCTAGCTAATTTTCCCCCAGCTAACCTTTTTACCTGTACCAGCCTACCAGCCCACCAGGCCAAAATCACTCGGTCACTGTGTCTACGTCTACGTCCACGGTCTGGTCGCCCGCTTGCCCGCTTTTTGGTGCAGGCCCCCTCCCTCTTTCGCACCTTTCGCACCTTTCGCACCCTCCCTTAGAAATTGGGGCAGACTTGAGTCTTGCTCTACACACAATCACCCACCCGCAGTAAAAAGGCAGTAGCCACGCTTCCCCCCATACAAATTTCCCTCTCTTCTCCCTCATACAAATCTCCCACCCAAATCGTCTCCCATACAAACACCGCCCACACTCAACCTCAATACCTCTGCACATACAATATCGTAAGTACCTCGTATTTATATACCACTTTTCGCTGCAAGCACCAAGTCCACCACAACCACATTTTCAATTGCGCGCATCTCGTCGCCTAGCTTCGGTCAACTCGTCCAACATCCTTTGCTACAATTTTCCGTTTGTTTGCATCGCTGTTGGGCGTTATTTGAAGCTCATCGAGAGCTTCTGTTCAGTTGGCCGCCGCATCGGGCTTCGTGCACGCAAACCATCACCACCAACCAAGCCCACTCTTACAATTTGACTGAGCAATTCCGCTGACTGCGATTCTGCGCGACAGCTTCGTCGACCACAACAACAGCTTCGAATTAATCTAAAAATTCGTCAAGGTATGCGTCTGATTGCATTCACATCATTTCCAAGCCTCGACACGACATTTTTACGCGTTGGCGCTCGCAATTGCATTTGCGACAGCAGCGCATCGCAATCAAACAATCGCGCATCACCACTTTAATCACCGTGCCCCTCCACTCATCGCTGTCTACGCTGTCGCGCGGCCGCAGCAGCCCGCGATCCATCCCTAAACCTCCTATTGCCCGAACCCAACCTGTCGCTACCTCTACCACTCGCCTTCATCTTGACATATCTTCAGTACTATACTATTATATAGGCTAACACCCCTATTATAGAACACATTCAAGATGCCTAAGGAAGCGACCAAGCGTGGTAAGGCTGGAAAGGTCGAGAAGCGCAAGGGAAAGAAGGGTAAGCCATACACCATCCCGTCGCACACTTTCAATACATCGAATATGCCTAGGTATTCAACCTAGCGGGTGTATTTGATTGTCTATCTTTCGGATTATCCGAGGATGTCAACCAGATAGACATCACACCCCTTGAATCAGCATTGATTAGTTCACGCCCACCTTATGGCCTATCAACTAACCCATTCGTCCAGACCCCAACGCCCCCAAGCGTGGTCTCTCAGCCTACATGTTCTTTGCCAACGAGCAGCGCGAGAACGTCCGTGACGAGAACCCCGGTATCTCTTTCGGTGAGCTACCTCCCATCATGGTGTTTAGTAGGGCTGTACTAATATCGACATAGGCCAAGTCGGCAAGATCCTTGGTGAGCGATGGAAGGCACTGAACGACAAGCAACGCACTCCCTACGAGGCCAAGGCTGCCGCGGACAAGAAGCGGTATGAGGATGAGAAGCAAGCCTACCAGGTAAGCCTCTAGGAAGAGCATCCTTTTAAATACCCAATGCTGAACATAGCTGATTAGGCCGAATCGGATTAGGCCCTCGCTGAAGAGGAGAGCGAATGAAGCAAATTCATCTCATTGTATCAGCTTCTTGATCACGAGCTTCACGATGATGAGATGACTAGATGGTCATCGGCTATGAAGCCTAAGGTCGCGGTTGATGCATAGGTTTCCTTTCGAGTCTAATGCGTATGGGATCGGTCGGTGTTGCTGCACGGGAAAGGGAATCGTGCTTCAGTTTGCTTTACACATCGTTTTCGCTCTGACCGGACCAGAGTTTAGTTGGGGATTACTTGAATCCCGTGGCATTGCCGTAGTTGCCCATTAGCCACTTTCACGAAGCACGAAAGCCACGGGACTAGTGCTTCTCGACAATGCAATGTAAAAATAGCCTACCACTGCAATTGAAGAAGGGCATTATCTAACGTACCTTGTTACTGTCCCGACTCGGCTTGTCTCCTGTGACCTTTGGTAGTACGTCGCCATCCCACGTGGACGGATCCAATCCAAGTCGACCCGTGCTTCGGCAGACAGATGCATGCGAGGATCTGATCCGATCCGAAGATCTGGGCTTGACAGTCAGGGGTCTGACAGAGACCGAAAAGGTGTGGGAGGAAGACGTGGCTGAGGTCCACGCTCAATCAACCCTGCTTATTCGGCTCGCAAACAGCCAGCTGAACGCGAGGCTACGAAGGGGCTATGATTTTACCTGATCCATTCTTATTATTATTATTTTCATGTCATCCCTAAATCATGTTAGTAATCAATCAACGTCGATACCTACATAGGTACTGTAAAGCCTTTTTTTTCTTCCGGTTTCCAACTCCCATGCCGCTGCTTGAAAAGCAGAATGGCCTTCTGGTTGGACCACCACCATCGGGATCGGCAGCATTTATCACCGCTCTTGGGAGGCAAGGAGAGAAATACATGCCTACTCTTACCTACCAGAGCTTTATCTAGATTCGACAGAATCAATCCAATCACCGATCTGCTTAACATTGACGTTCTAGACTGCGATGGCCATAACACCGACACGGTCTTCTTCAGCAGTAGCATATGCGGGCATACTGACCAAGATATACAATGCCCCGTCATACAACATATACCTATCCACACGTATCGCCCAGATCGGTCAGATCTTGACCCCCCGTGCTAGCTCCTTGCTAGCTCTACGGTTGGGAACGCATGCGAGGTTTCGATGCGACGATACATCCAAGTTGATCGCACGCCATCGGAGCCTCAATCGGAGCAGTGCAGCGTTTCGGTCAGAGATGCAGAGATGATGCCGCTGTCCTCTTTCTTACCAGATCCTAGTCCGACTGCATATTCGAAAATGCATAGCATGTCTTAAGTGTAAGCACAAGGCAGAATACACGCACTCGGCAGCCTCTTAAATAATATTGTAGGGATTTTTATATTCGTCCGTTTTTTCATCATTTCCCACCGCTTCTTTTACTACATATGTATGTATGTTGCAGTAGGTATTACAAGATTTATCTGCGGCTATGCTATTTTCTATCACTATTTTCTATCGTCGGTTTGCTTACATTATAAGCGCCGGCAAGCTGTATGCTCCAGCTTGAAACACGTATCACCAACGAGTCTTATCATAGGCGCTTATAAGACAAACGACGAGGGGACGATGGCTCGTAGCAAAGTGCTACGACAAGTCAGAAGCTAGTATTTTATCCTCCTTTCGTCATTTTATTATCCCTCTGTTCCGGTTCGCGCCAGGTCACAGACAAACAGGCGGGCCGGCAACATCTCGCCATGGCTCCCTCGTCCAGTCCTCTGTCTTCCCTGCATATTATTTATGCACGTACTCCATTCTCCGCGCCGTGAGCATAGTAGCGATAGTAGCACCATGACCGCTCTACGCCTGATCCGGCCTTGCGGTCATATTCTACCAATCCCTGATTGCATATGCCTCTTAGAGACGTGCTGCCGGGCTTCGTGGCAGTCTCTTACTTGAGTCGGGCTGTTTGAGCGGCCACTTTCAGATTTTCGAGCTGCCCACACTGGCAAACATCCGAGCGGCCGATGAAACCAATTGCCTTTTTTTCTCCTTTTTCCTCTTCGCCTTTTCCATCTTTGATTGCCCTATCACTCGTCACTCACTCATTTGCGTGTGCTTCGGCTGTTTCTTTTTGCTAGGTTTTGATTGCTCCCGATTTCCACGTATCGCCTCTCTCGCCTCTCGGAGTAAAGGATTCGTCTTTTCTTTTCTTCCTGTTCGACTTATTCATTCAATTGATAGCTGTGATGGAGTCACTTAACTGAATCACGCGCTGTCACCCAGTCGCCAGTCATGCCCATGTCATTAATAAATTCCAGATCTGGGGTTTTTTTCTGTTATGGGTTCGTGCCGTTCTAATCTTCCCATCGTATAATATCTCTTCACCCTATCCCCCCGGCTTTTGTGAGGAAGAACTCCACATTCACGGCGCTCTTCGGAATCGAGAATCTTTCTCTATTGGGGAATGCATACCTACCACGTCACCCCACTGACTGTTGGGCTCTAGACTCACTTTATATGAGATCTGTAAAACACGCATCCCGTCAAAGAAGCTTCTTAGCATTTCTAGAGTTCTGTAGGTAGTCGATAGGCTCTCCTTTGGTCCTCTTTTGCTCTGCTGAATTCATCCCAAATCTTCTTCTCCCCACATTGCCAACTGGCCGGCCCTATGCGGAGAAGGCGATCACCCAAGTGCTTATCAACCATCTAGCCCACTAACGCAGAATCCTAGTATATTCGAACGATACTACGTCGTCATATCAATATTCAAATTTCCTCTTTCAACTCCCCGAAACTTACAATCGTTCACGAGAAACGTCGGTCTTGGCACGCAACGAAGCCTTACCCTTTGGAGGCCGTGGAGGAGAGGTTGGAAGGGCCTTCTTGAAGTGACATACCTCAAATACTTCTCGTCATGGGACTATAAGTGCTGCATTCGCAATGGATCAGATTTTGCACCGTGCCCGGACACCTAACGCCCGGATAGCCGTCCAGCAGCTCGGCCCTCAATTGCTCAATGGCTGTTGCCATGAGGCTGACCGTGCTGATATCGTTGGCTTCAACCTTCAGGGGTTACGGAATTCACTCCCGACGAGTTTCCATCCCCATATAAACGGCATCATTGAGGAAATCCATAGCACCAGCCGGCTGCTACGAGATCTTTCAGAACAGGCCCAGATACACATTTCCCAGCTGACCGCCGTCTTTGACTATCTCAACGTCATTTTACCATGCCTCTGCAGGACCCTTCGGGACATCATGACGTTCATCGAAGATAAGTCGATGAATAGGGAGCACCGTTGGCGAGCCATGTATCATAAACTGGGCAATGAGCTTCCTGGCACGACTCTTCCAGCTCGATTCATCATGTACAACCAATTCCTACGATTGCTCCAAGATCTTCTCACAAGGTAAGACCTAACTACCTTCTTTGACGAATGGTTAACAGGTAACTTAACGCAACTCGACGAAATAGGTCTCCGAACTTTGACTTGAATGCAATGGAATCCCTGCGAATACGCATCCTCCAACTACGTGAAGCCAGGCAAATTCGTTAGTAACCCCTAATCACCTTTTCCCAGTCAGGACACTTAACTAAACTGGTCTCTCAGCTCCACCAAATCCTATTAGGACGGATCTCATAAGACGAGACGAAGCCTTAGAGTTTTGGAACCAAGAGACGGTATGTCCATCCCCTTTTCGTATGAGGGACGCAAATTGACATTCGCAGAATTCACACTGGGCCGAGGCAATCTTCACTCAGCCACTACCTTCCCGGAGGGAATTCAAGCATCAAGGACGGTGAGTCGCTTTCCATGACCACGGAAAACTCATTTTCAGCTTCGATCTGACCTTTATGTAGCACGGATGCGTATGGCCCTCTGCAGAAGCTCGGTCACCTCCCGCCGGTCTCGCGAGATGTCAAGATACTGGTCAAAAGGTATCTCTTATCCACCCCATCCACATTGCGAACACACTCAAATCATCACACATATCATGCTAACAGGTGCCTCAGGTCGTTCGATAACGATCGTGTCTCGGTTATTTTCTTCCTGCAACTAAGAAACCAAGCGCCGTCCCTCCTAATTCGGTCGAAAGTCCTTAATCAGAATTGGGTTTCGGCACTCGGCGCGCATGAGCTGTGTATTCGGAGAGAGAGTGACTCGGTATTGCATCTATCTAAATGGAGCCACACCGAGCAGCGGGCTAAGCCGTGGGCCAACCTGTCATTCTTGACCTGGGAGGGTCAGTGTCTCCCTGAACTCAAGTAGAGGTTAGGGATCAGCTAACATGGAGCAGAGATGGTTCTCTTCTACTGCACTTTCCTGTGTCTGAAAGTGTGTAGTCCGCTCACCGTCAACGTTAATCCTCTGGAATTCCACCTTAGGAAGGAGAGACGACTGTTCCAAGCGTAAGCCATGTGGAAAAACGCTACCCATAAAGCTGGGATAAAAGAAACTAACCTAGATGGCTAGCCAAATCATTGATGATGGGTATCAACACGTCCTCATGGTGTTCGAGGATGCAATAACGGGGGGCTGCCGTCTCCATGCAGCCGTTTGGGAGGGAAAGCTCCGAGCATGTCCTGTATGGACGGCTTTTAGTACGTGGTGTTTCCTCCCCTGGAGCAATTCTCATCCGTCCATCATTTGCTCCCTTCTCACTCTCTCGTCGCCTCTTAATTAATCATGGTCTACTCTCGCTAGTTCCTCCGAACGTGTCTTCCTCGTGGCTCCTCCGCAAGACCAAGCGTCGCATCTGGCTACGTGACATACAGCCATACGTGTTCTGCGAGAAGTACCGACCCACGCACCAGCGAAGGGGACGTTTCGGCGCCTTCGAGCTAGCCTTTGCGCATAGCGAGGCCGCCACGCGGTTCCAGGAGCTGTTCTCCGGGACGCCGGACGCGTCTGCTGCATCTGCTGCCCCAGATTCCACCGAAGGTAACGATGCTGCTGAGCCCGCCAGCCAGTCCAGCCGATCAACAGAAGTTAATGCCATTGGCGAAATAGGATCTTAAACTTAACTCATCGGAGACGATATTTACATACGCAGCCCTACTAATATTCCACCGTACCGACGATTTACTATTACTGCCTCATTGCGAGCTATACCTATGAGGCCCTCGGGTCATCATGACGGGCGGACGGCGAACATCATCGACGACAATATCACCTACACAACAGTCACACTGAAAACAGCCCGAGCTCCGATTCCAAGCTGCTAATATTCCCTATGCATGCCGTCGCGCCACGCAGATGTGGCATTCTATTGGCTGCTGATTTACTTTTTCCGTTGTCCCATAATTTTACGAAGCCGAGCGTGCTGAACCACGTCTACCCCCTTCATCTATCTACCTAGGCACCTAGAAAGGATGGCAGTAGGTGAAGAGGGATTCCCTCTGTCCGCATAGCTTGTATGAGATTCACACGTTAGATGCATTATGCGGCACCAAAAAAGGGGGGGAATCTTACGAAACCAACGACGTACGACAGAACACGCATACCACGAGTTAACGACGCCTACGATTGCTTCCTCCTCTTCCTTACGTTTCCACTTTTCTAATGCGAGACTCTACTTTTTACGTTTACGAGATTGACGATAACGACTTGCAACGATCGAGGCAGGCAGATTGTTCCAATGATACCCCCCACCTTACTCTTTTTTTTTCTTCCTCTTTTTGATACAACAGCATCTAGCGAATCTTTTGATTTTGATTTCGTTTACTACTATCCATTCGGGTTTGTTTTAATTTCAGTTTGCAACCGCTCACTGCGCGCATGTGCGGTGCGATGTTGGTAATGCCTATGTGCGTCGGTTACGTACCTACGAAGGTATCTGTGACGTGAGCAAAAAGGTGGATGGATGTACGAATGGGGGACGGATATGGTCAGGTATGTTGTATGGAGGCCTACGGGTTTATTTCCTGAGCAGTTCGGCCATGAACTGTTAGGACTATTAGGCCTCTGATTTCATTTTGGAGGGAATACCCCGTTAGTTGGTTCTTGCTGGTAGTATTTTTGGGTGTTCTTGGGAGAGACTGCTATACCTGCATCGTGAGAGAGATGCACACCCACCTCAGAACAGAGCTAACTACCTAATTTATCTTGGTTCATTTCACTTTTCCCTGTCTGCCACTTATCCCAACAGTGTCGAGAGGCAGGAGGCTTCTCAGTATAACATATCTAGGTCACATCTAGTTGCGTGGAGGCTCGAATACGTTCAACATTGTGCCCATGCTGTGTAGCATCTAAGTCAGGAACGTTCGGCGCCTAATTAACTCTGCCTCTTCACGCATAGGGACCTGTCAGTATCCTAATGAGCCGCAGATAGCCGGCCCTGTCATCGACGAGTTCGGGGCACTCCGATTCGAAATTTAACATCGCCTCCATATTTCGAACTTCCCTCTCCAGCCGCTAGCTGGAGATGTAGCGCATTCGAAATTTAAACAGCTCATGTTCACTTCTGATCCGGCTGATTCAGCATCAAATATCCGCGGCGTTCTGGCTTGCAATAGAAAATGTTCACTGCCATGTCATGCATGTAGTACGCTCGAACCTTCCGGACGTACTCTAGGGACGTCTCCGGAGCGAAAGTATGGTGGCTGGCCATAAACTGCTCAGTCCCGCCTTTCACTAGACGCGAGACCGCCTCCATGAGCTCGGGTAGATGGGCGACAGAATACATCTGAAACAACTCAAGGCCCCATTCGTCGTCGTGGACGTAATCATCGAAGAACCGCTCAAGAGAGCCCATGTCGCGATGGTTGACTCTACGAGACTCGATGACCATGGCTCCTAGCTTGTAGTCGCTAGGGTCGCTTTGGCGATGCGGTTCTCGCTCCCGATGAAGGCGCCGTGGAATTTCTTCGACGTGAGTAGCAGCCAATGGACGTCGCTAGCACTCTCAATGCTACGAAATATCTCAACAACTATCTCGAGAGGGAGGAGCTCCAAGGTGTTTTTTTTTTGTGGGGGGTGTAGGCGCCATTTTTCTAGACGGGGTTGCTTGGTAGGGTGAAAGAATGAGGAACGACTTCAACAGCGACGTCCTAACTACGGTATTTTGACGGATTAGGTTTACACAGGTCGCAATGAAAATAGGAGTGACGGCCATGAATGGCTAATTATTCTGAAATACACCCTTAAAGCAAATACGGTAATGTATTAACTTGGTGTGATCATCTTAGGTAGCTATTTGAGTGAGCGGGAAATGCCCTGATCATATACCTACACACCATTACCAATATACCATATACTACACCTGAGAGAAGTTTCTCGGGCGCTAGAAATATTGAGGTCTAGGACTTTGGCTGCTGGCGTCTAAATAAGGGGAGACAAAGCCACGAGCGGCGGCACCCCGAATGAGTCCCCGTAGTTCCTAGCAGCGAGCTCCTGCTATAGTAAAACAACGTTATTGTTTCCGAACCTTTACATTTGCATCGGGATGATGCCCTCAATATGACTATGGATATTAGCAGGTAATGCCGGAGACGTACTAAGCACGTGACACCCCTATTCATCGTCATTAGTAAAAGGGGTCGAAGGTATCACGTGACGTGGCGTTGAGATGCAATCTCCGATGCCGATGAACCGATCTTTAGAATCTTCCCATATCGATTTCGCCCAGGTTGACTGGAGCGTGACTAGTAGCGTTAGAAGTTCGAGACTGCGAGTAGGCGGTGATAGATTGAGTGAAATGTCAACTATCCAGACTACGAGCGGTGGCAGCACTTTTAACATACGACAAAAATTGCGACTACCTCAAAAGCTGGTCAAGCTTGACAGCCAAGAACAGCTTTGCTGCGGAATCGGCTGGCACATTTGCGGTGGCATGTCGGATGTTCTAGGTCTTTTTCGGTTAAATAAAAACGGGATCAGGGGCCTTCTCCAATCTTTTTAGTCAACGCTCCAGTAAAACAGGGAGTTCGTGAGTCTGGCGTTTTCCATTTTCTCTGACCGCGGATGATTTCCCGAGCAGCTAACGCGCAGTCAGGCAGTCTAGCGTCGCGCCATAGCTGTCAGTCTTCCAGTTCGAACACAACATCATTAGGAAGATGTCCTCTTTCGAGTTACTCTTTAAACTAACCTGCCAGCCCTACCTTAGTTACTCACATGCCTAAATCTAGATGCCAATAATGTAGGTAGCTCTACATAGTAGACATAGCTCAACAGCCCGGTTAGCAAGGCTCTCCCAACCTTGATCTAGCTCTCCGAGAGTTCTCCGCCCGTAGTACAGAACTAATACCGCTGACCACTCATATTACTGCATTCTGGATCTGGTAAGTTTGAGCCGCATTATATAATGGCGTAGTATGCAGTTAGTAGAACCCCACAAATTTCGAGGAGTTCATGGAGTTTACGAAAAAGGATTCCTCCCCCTGCAAGCTCAACTAGACCTTACTAGGAAACTTCCTCACCGAAGGTCCCAGCAGTGTGGGACTACGGTTTAATGGATGCTACGCTCTGTCAGAGAGCTTAAAGCGTCGGTCAGACTGTGTGCGCATTTGTATCTTATCATGCGAATGCACGCCTCAACACTGTTATTACTCGATAACTTTCTGTAGCTCGACCTTGATATCTTGGCCCATACCTTGGCACGATTCGGGAGCTACGGGACGACGTGGACTGGCCCTAGGAGTTCGAGTTCCGCTCTTGTATCGACTATTCAACGCTTCGACCTTTCCGAGTCAGATTCGAGTGCATTGGCAAAGCTTTTTCTTGATCCATGCAAGTCTTGACAGTCTTGGCGCTGAAGAATATATGAGGATGTTGATGTTGTATCCCAGATCTCAAGTGCCGAGTACCTAACCGCGTGCCCGCATGCTGTAGGTACCCAATGGCACTAGCAGGCCTTCATAACAGACTAGGGAGGAAGTGTGGAAATACGTTGTGTAGGTACGTAAAGTCATAGGAACGATATATGACTATGCTACCCTACCCTATATCAAAGCCTCCTCACCCATGCTCACCCATGCTCTGGACCTTCGAAACTAGACGCAAAAGGTTAGTTAGGATTCTCTTGAAGTCCACAGACTGATGCCCAAATGCCATGTGGGGTACTAGTCCGTTACCTCCGGCCACTAATAAGAACTCGATGTGGATGTGAATTTCATGTTGTGTTTCGTACTGGTTTACGCTACATCGCACCCCAGGTTTTTTTCTCCTCCGCCGCCCCGTAGCTGCATGTGCTACATACCTCTTTCGGTTACATTGAAATTGATGTTATTGGATATTTCAATGCCCTTCTGCTACTTAGGGATCTGGGGTTAGAGTTGAACTATCGAAAAATTTCCCGCCAAATTCGGTCCAGACGTTCAACATCAATTTCTCTTCTTTCTATATGGTATGTATGGTATGAAAACCTATTATCACCGGCGTTCTCTATTCTTCGTTATATCGTCATAGCGCCGATTTATGTCGTTCATTAGCTCGTTTTTATCGTTTCTCGTTTTGTTAGCGTTCTAATAACTCATTCCTATCGCAGGCATACCTATCGCGACAGTTCTCATTCGACGACCAACCAGACCAGCAGAATAGAACATGACAGCGAAAAGCGATGGAGTTCCTTCTTACTACTACGAGTCGCCTAACAGCCTCTTGTCCATGGACTCGAGCATCTATAACGGACTTCTGGCTATAGGCTGTCTCGCTACGGTCTCGCTGCTCTTCACGACTTCGCTTCTGAGCTTCATCACGTGGCGCATGATCGACTGGAAATCCCACTATGTCAGCGCCGTTGGTCGAAATCAGTCGGTCGTACTCATTTATCAACTCATTCTGGCCGATTTCCTGCAGTCGCTCGGCTTCCTGATATCTTTCCACTGGGTGGCGGAGCGCCAGATTATTGGGCCCAACCCAACGTGCTTCACGCAGGGCTGGCTGATTCAGATGGGAGATGTTGCGAGCGCCTTCTTCGTCCTGTCGATCGCGATTCATACGACGTACCAGGTCATTATGTGCAGGAGCGTTTCTTACAAGACTTTCACCTGCTGCATTCTCGGTATCTGGGGACTTGCCGTACTCTTAACGTCACTGGCACCGATCGTTGGGGGACGCTATGTATTCCAGAGAGCTGGTGTTTGGGTGAGTGGAGTTCCTATACTTGGACTCAATTTCTCTAATGCCAAGTAGTGTTGGATATCATCGAGCAATGAAGGACTCCGCCTATCTCTCCACTATATCTGGATCTTCATTGTCGAGTTCGGCTCTATCATCGTCTACGCCGTCGGCTTCTACTATCTATTCCGTGCCAAGCACTCGAATTCTATTCAATTACCAGGCAGCAGCATTGAAGGCCTGCGTAAAGCCCGGACTGCTATGCTGGCGTACGCATTGGTCTATACTGTTTTGAGTCTCCCTTTAGCGTAAGATCCCCTTACCTTTTGTTATACCGCATTTCCCAAATCTGACATAGGTTCTAGTGCTGGACGTATGGCTAGCATGTCCAATAATGAATTATCTGACGAGTACTACCTCTTCGCCGGCGCACTTTTTACTTCTTCAGGCTGGGTCGATACCATCCTCTATACACTCACACGCCGGGCGTTGCTCTCTAATGAGTTGGATGTTTACGGCCGCCAGCCGAGGCCGAACACGACCAATGCCAATACGTATGGGAAAGACGCGGGCTTCCAGAGGCAGAGCAGTACGGACAGCATTTTAGCGAGTAACGGCTTCGGAAGCATTGGTGGAATTAAGATGGAGAGAACTGTGAGAGTCGAGCTGGATGACTTGGAAAGCAGTGGAAACTCGCAAAGAGGCGTGCAGCAATACTATGCAACGGCTGAGGCTTTCAAGCCCTAGGACAACGACGAGTAGTTGGCCAATGATAATTATGTGTACATAATGTAGAGTGGATTTAAATACCCCTTTTCTTTCAAGCGTTATAGTTTAGCATGCATTTTGTAAACGACTCCAGCCTCTAAGACGACGATTATATCTAATATTTATGCCATATGCCAGAGAGGTAGATAATTATTAGTTGTCTCATACTCCCTCAGATGCAGGTTGTCGACAATTCAAAGGTTACTTTGAGTTCTTGAGTATCTTCATCCAAAAATTTCCGAACTCGTCGGTTTTGTATCCGCTCCTTGATAGATATCTACCATAGTACTATTCTCGACTGTTAGCTAGAGCTCTAACGTTTCCGTCAGCCCTCGAACATTAAGACAGGTGCTTGCAGTCTTGACCGGATGAAAAGGTCGGGTTCTACTCGCTCACGACAACTTAGCCTCATTTGCCTCCTTAATGATGAATCATTCTAGTACACGTAGGCAGGTAGGTTGGTATCTTTGTTTTCTTTATAATGATGGACTAGTTAGTCGCGAGGCCCTTGAGCTATGCCATCGATATGCTGTTGCTGCCCACGGGCTGCATCCCACCAGCCTTAGATCCTTTGGAGCATAAGTCCTCTCGCACACTGAACTCTACCACCCGAAGAATGCCACCTTGGCTCTCCAAAGGATGTGCTTTGTCTCCTTGAGGGTTATAAGAAGCAGTCGTCATTAGGTTAGAAGCCCCCGGACGTGTTCTGTTGTCCTCATCCATTCTTTGATACATATTTCCGGAGACTCTGGTAAGCGGTGATAGTGGCCATGAGTTCCTACTATCCTTGGCTCTTGATTTTGATGCCGATTCTATACTGATACGGCTCCATAGTCTTCGCAATGACGTACGCCCTTCTACCAAGGCTTTTGGGACCGATGGAACGCAAAATACTACCAGCAAACATGTCATTTCGACAACCCCCCAGAGAAAAACGGTAGATATACCGTATGCTGCGTCGTCTTTGTAGTCAATTGCTGCTGTCGAGTAGCATCGCCCGGCAGCGCTCGCACAAGCTCTATTCATCATTAGCAAGACAGTAGATACTGGGATGTTTGTAAGAAATTGGTACAACATACAATATTCCAGTTGAAAAAATAACCCAAATGCCAGCTTTCCGCTTTGGGGTCATCTGAAGGTTCCAGATGATCCTTTGTGGAAGCAATAGAACCACCAGGTGAGAGACAAGATTCAGCCCGGCGGTCGTTAAGTCTAGAGGCCCTCTATTCACGGGGCAGTTACCAGGAATCCAAAAGCGCCACAGTTTCTCCCGGGGAGAGCAAGCGAAGTTTGTTATGAAGATCGACGCGGTATATAACAAGGTATTGACCACCATAGCCGCACAGCAAATGTAAAAGAACCAGCTCTTATGCGTGCGTCGTGGTACAAAGATTCGCATCCATTCTAGTAAAATAGCATTCTTTGCTAATATCATGAGCAGTCCGAAGACCGTACCGAAGATTAAGGCGAGCTACTGAAGATCAGCAACACGCTCCGTCAGATCTGGCATGTACTGGACGAACATATTCGAGCTTCTCTAATTTCCCTATGCGAAGTTCCCATTGGTGGATGAAAAGAGTCGACATGGCTATCATAGAGCAAATAGACCATAATCCCGCTACATATGCCCCCTTTTCGTCGAGGTCAGATTTTGTTATCGGGAGGGACGGATGGAAGGATGCTACTATACAAATGCGGCGAGGCCTAAGTCTACGTTAAGTTAGTAGGGCGATACTCAAATCCAAACCCGGTTCGTCAAAGAGATAATATTAACCGACAGAAGTGGAGTTTACTTACAGTCTTCGACGAATACTTTCCGATCGCATACTGCCTTCGCGTACGCACGCACCATGGCTAATATCGTCGCCAGCACTGCACAGACAGTGATTACAGTGATGGCCTTTACATTTTTCGCATCCGGGTGATCGAAGTTCGGCACGACGCCTTGAGGAGGAGTAGCAGCTGGCATTTGAATGACGGTGTCGTAAGGGAGAGTACTGAGGTAATCCGTCGACATAGTCTCACCCTGTTCGATTGTATCAAATGGAAATAAATGTTCTGTGAGTAAGGAAGTTTGTCTTGAACCCTTCTCTGAGCTTGGGTTATCTCTGCGATTTGGTACACTTGAATCTCGTAGTCTTCATCGGCTTGTATATTCATTCCCTAGTAAATGCAACAATACAATTGGAGGCAGGACATGGTGTTATCAGAATACGTAGAAGGAACGTGTATAAGAATAATATAGGATATTCGACCGACGTAAAAGGCTACTTTGCCCTCAAGAGCGTACTGCATAAACCATATCAACTGACTTATGAAACGTGACCCCTACATTTGATAGGCTACATATACTTGGTACAAGTCAGTTTCTGCTAAGCTGAAATGTACTCAGCTTACTTCGCATTCGTGTGGTCCAGAGAGATGTGGTTGGTCCCTATAGCTATATATCATTAGGTTCACCACGGAGTGTATGCATAGAAGCCCCCCACGATGATTGAGACAGCAGTTGCGGCATGGGTATTCAATCAATATCTGCCAACAAAAAAGACGCATGTGTAGAATGATCGACTATCCAATTAATTATTACAAGTAGTGCACCTATGTTTGCTCGGTGACATTCCATAAGGCAGAGGGCTGCCTGCAGATAACCCAGGGTAAGGCTTGTGCTACCTTGTCCTCGGAACCGATAGAATTTGGCCCAAGTACAAATACAAATAGGGAGCAAGTCATAATGTATCGGTATTTAGAATGCTACGCTAAGCTATAACTACCTAGGTACATGAAACTTGATCTCACCCTCCTCCAACTAATGCGTGGGATGCTTATCGGTACGAATGACTTCCAAGTAATACACTGTAATAATCATCTGAAGAAGTGCTGAATATAGCCTCTCTATTGCAGTTCACGTTAGATGTAGTGTTTTTCAGCCCTGTTTATTTTCCGAGAAAAAGTGTGGCAGAAAGAACCAGTTCCTAGAAAGGCTACAGATGCTGAATAAGTTCGATATAGAAACTACCTAGGTATATTCAATGACGTCCATACAAGTGGCTACAAGTTAATAATTTCTGTCATACTTCATAACTTCAAGGAGAGTACAAGTAAGAAGGATGAGCTTCCTTCGAAGGCTGATTCGGAGGAGAAGTCCCTCAGACCGATTAGGGTAGCACCCCCGATGTTGAAGACTAAAACAGCCTACTAGGCAATGTTATACTTGACAATACAGCCCCTTAGGTTTATAGTTTCTCGCGCAACAACATAGTTATTTCCCCGGAGGCCCTTGTTAGTGTCGCTAGGAAAGTCGGCGGCGGTATCATAACACCGTTGCACACAGCTTCCATATTGTATATATCAGAGGAGGGTTTTTAGAGAGAATCGCTATTGCGAGGATAATACATCGAAAAGGTAATATGAGGCAGTATTCCGAGAAGAATTGACTAAAGCAATGACTCGAACTGTGATCCGACCGGCAAATACGAGTGCCCAGATAGCACCCTTTCCCAAGTATCTTAGATATGTTGGCCAGTCTTCTCCGATGTTTGATGGAGTTGGTTCTTATATCCCAACTTATATGGAAGGCTAGGTAGGATTGATAACCATTCCGGCGAAGTACCGGGCTCGCGGAACCACTACTTGATTGAATCCGGGTCTAGCTCCGAGCGATGCACTCTCTTAAAGATAAAATTACAGAGGCCATGTATTAATCCTATTCTTGAAAAACAGCGTTTGATGCACCAAATATATCTGGACGAGAGCAAACGAGTGACGCTCTCTATTCTACCCAAGCCTGGCTTAGATATAGCCCGAGAACTCATTTCCTACTCTTATGATGCCCTGCATGCAGAATCCTGTTATTCAGAGGCTCAGGTTGGTCTAGGGTTCTAGTAGCCTACTAGCTGCGTGACCCGTCCTTCGGCCGGGGGAAAGGGGGTGCCAACACCTACGCCACAACCAAGCTCAGCTCTGATTGGCTAGCCACACCTCAGCGCACGTCCTTTGAATTCTTTGTAGAATCAATTAATCTATTCCACCACCACTTAAAAATATCAATAATTGATATAGCTTGATAGAGCTCGTTTTGCGTGACCTTTCGATACTATTTGCACTTTTATAGACCTTGTTACGATAGAACCGCAAAGGAAAACGTCGAAAAGTGCGGGGCGATTCTAAGTATCTGATTGGCCGGTGAAATTGTGGCAGTACTAATGAAATAAAGAGAAGTTGATCATCAGTTAAGGGGGGTGACACGGATGCAGCCAAGAGACCCGCCAACTCCAACTCCGACGTCCAGTTTACACAACCCCCCCTTTTACACAACCCTACACGTGTGATTGGCTAAACCTCCGCAACTTTGTGTAACCCGTAATCTGCGCCAACGCCCCGGAATTTACTAAATAAAAAGGGAGGGTTGCCGAGGATCGCCGAACGCGGACCGTTTTTGTCAAACGGTCAGCCCTCGGACGGCTGACCGTTTGACAAACACGCCAACCCGGCTTATATGGTCCGCTATCCAGACACACAACAAGGTAACTTACAACTTAACATAATCGCTAGGAAATGATCATGTCCGGCAAGTGGCTTTACGCCGCGAAGCCGCTGAATCGAGCTGTTAGCGCACAGTGCTAGTTGCCAGCGACGCGACGGAGCGATGCGAACGATAAGGGGTTGAGGGGCTACCTTAGGTGGTATATGTAAGGGATCTAACTCACCAATGCACGTAAACTCTAGGTTACTATGTGGCGCCTTGGGTGGCCTTGTAATGTCGCATTTCACATTGACCGCTACGAGAGATGTACGTTGGTATCTTGGTGCGGCACAGCCGCCATAACAAACCGGGGGTTTCCTCCCCTCTCTTTCGCAACGTCCTTTCAGCTTCTCGGTAGGCTTTGAATCTCTTTCTGCAACTCTATTGGGGTTAGCAAGGCAATTATGATTTCCAGTACTGGAATCGCCCTATTAGGGGCGATTGTAGGTGCTTACATGTTTCTGCGGGCGCTCTTACACTTCACACAGGATGCGAAGGAGCCACAAGCCATTGAAAATGCTATTCCTTTCATATCGCCCATCTTGGGCATGGCCACCAAGGGAGCCGACTTCTACGGTGCGATGAGGTGAGCATCAATCAGTGGCACTCACCAGCATAGATCCTGCTAATAGGTTCAAATGGCAGAGACAAGTACAACCTTCCGCTATACACCCTACGGATGCCCGGGTCGAGAATATACGTTGTCAACTCTACCGCTCTCATCCCCGTGATACAGCGTCAGTTCCGCACACTATCGTTCACGGCTATAGAGTCAAAGCTTGCTCGGGATTTGATGGGTGTTAGCAAAAGCACGGATGAAATCATATCCCGCAACAACACGCGTGACGAAGGCTACCTGATGACATTTCCTAAATACATACATCCTGCCGTGAGTGCTGGGCCGGGTTTAGATGCCATGAATAGAAGGTCGGTCGAGGTGCTTGCCGAATCTTTGGACAGGTGGGCGAGAACGGGGCCCACGATGATTAAAATGTTCAAATGGGTGCGCCATGAGCTCTTGATGGCGACTACGGAAGGGGTCTACGGCCCTAAGAACCCCTACCGGGACCCTGCCATGGAGGAAGCTTGGCAGTACGTGTCCATCTCGGTTACCAAGTCCTCGTTCCTCTTATGCTCACAAATATTACAGCAGATTCGAGCCGGGGGTCATGATGTTTATTTTGAAGCTCTGGCCCAGAATATTTGCCAAGGAAAGCTTCCAAGCTCGTGAATACATGGGCAAGGTTTGGGAGCGCTACTTTGAAGAGGGCGCGTATAAAGAAGGTTCTAAGCTCATCCAATGCCGAGTCCAAATAAACGACGCGTTCCAAATCCCCCTTAATCAGACAGCGAAAATCGAAGTAGGCGGCTCGCTAGCCATTCTTGCCAACACATTCCCGTCCACTTTCTGGATGGTTTACCACATCTTTTCTGATCCCGTCGTACTGGAGGATATTAGAACCGAACTTTTTGCTCACGTAAAGGAAGTAGACGGCGTATGCATCATCGATTTAGCTGACGTTAAAGGGTCTTGCCCTATCTTACTGTCTACGTTCAAAGAGATGTTCCGATACAACGGCATCGGCGTCTCTGCTCGTATAGCGATGGAAGAACATATGCTCGACAACAAGTATCTCATCAAGAAGGGAAGCACGCTGTTGATTCCTTCCAGAGTCCAGCATACCACCCCGTCCGTGTGGGGTGAAAAAGTTGATGAGTTTAGCCATAAGAGGTTCATGCGACAGCCTGGTATTAAGCAACCTACTCCTATTGCCTTCCGCGGCTTCGGCGGGGGGACAACACTATGTCCGGGTCGGCATTTCGTGTCTACTGAGGTCTTAATGTTCTCTGCTCTCATGGCTTTACGATTTGACATCCGCCCAGTCGGCGGGAAATGGTTACGTCCCACAACTGAGAAATCACCCCTAATCGCCGCCATACCTATACCGGATTGGGATATAGACGTCGAGATCTGCCCTAGGGATGACAAGAAGTGGATTGTATCTTTCTCCGGCTATGACAAGGATATGGAGATTTCGGCAGAAGACATTGGGGGCACCACGACGAATGAAGAGCATTGAGACTATCGAAAAACATAGGAGCGCCATAACTGTATGGCGGCCTCTGATGTTTTATTTCAGGGAATATTACCTTGTATTAATAGCTGGCTAAGTCCAGAAAGAAGCATGAATACCCGCGTCAATCGACCAGTTAATGTATCATTTGAAAGTAATGGAGTACCTTGCAACCCAGCCTGCTGGCAGCCCCCTAATCATTCAACTCTACAGCACCTCGCCTCTACTTGACATCCACAATAACAGCTTGTACCTACTACTATAACCATAACCACGTCTTTTAGGCTTTCAAATGCCGACAAGGCTGGATTCACGGCGCCACACTCGGGCATGTATCGTTATAATGTCACATTAGAGCGGCAGCTATGGTAATGCAACTAATTTCTCCAACCTATAATCATGATCTCGGCGATGCAGACCGAGTCTTACGCGTTGGTCTTATCAATGATTTGTTCGAGGAGGGTGGGGGATAGGAACGTAATGACGGATATCGAAGTCTATGGTAGCATTGTAGGGTGCGCAGACAAGCCAACTGCATGATATTGATACGGTTCGCCAGCCACCCCTCGACTCTTCGGCACCTAGATGATTACACACCCATCGTCCTAACAGGTTGGTTACACAAGGTTCATTTCACAAGTGATTTCTTGCGAGCTTCGCATGTGCTCTGCTTTCCATTGAGCTGGACGCGGCATTTCCGTACCATCAACTCAACCACTACAAGACAGGCACACATCGAGAAACAGTCTAATATGGTACCGTATTAGCTACACCGCACTTAACGACCTTCTTCTGCAGTATTCGCTGATCTGTGCCCAGTACCATGTACCTAATCCCACAATCAAGTCTGCCTGCTGAGGCACACTAAATCCTATATGATTTAACACTATAGGGGGCGTTTAAATATACCTGTATTTACCTGTGTAATTCGCGATTCTTATACCCGATGTGATAGATCACTTACGCCAATTGCGTGCTAGCTCACTCAGCAAACCCTTGGCTATTAATACGGGGGATACTCTACCTCCCGACATTGTACTGGTACGTAGCTATGAGTTACTAATATTATTCGCTTGTGTACCTTCTATTTTAAGAGTAGTCTTAGGTAAATTTGCTGCTGAGGACGAACTGACTTCAGCTCGGCCATTCAATTGCCTCTTTCCTAGTAAGGGTGTTGCATCTAAGTAGAAACTGGTCCAACAATACAGCCGCGCCTAACTTACATACACGGTGTCTGCTTATATTGGATGAACATGAGTGAGATACGGGGGAGGACATCCACTTTGTCGAGTGTGCTAGCTATTAGTAGTTCAGTCATCCTCCGTTATATGGTTCACGAGCAAACACCAATCATTTCCAATTTCGGCTACTTTCTTTTTCGTCTCTCTTCAAGTTCCTGCGTATTCTTCACGGCTTCGGATCTTTTGGTTTCATTACATGATGCTGTCCTTCGAATCCATCCAGAATGGTGTCCCATTGCATCGACCATTGCTTTCGCCTGGGGGGCGGCTTGGTTTCTGGGATACTATGGGAACACCGCTGTATGGCCTTGTCGTGATCTTCATCATTTCCATTCTTAGCTATATCTTTGCCATCTCGAAGTATCACTACACACACCGCGGGGAAAGGGTAGCACAGCTACCGCCCGCCTACCCATCCATTATACCCGTCCTCGGCCACCTCATATCATTCATCTGGGATAACGAAGGGTTTTTCCGCCGCGTTACGTGAGTGAGAGGTACTCACCTGGGTTACACTATGCAAGCTATTTACATCAAATATGCGCAGATCTTACAAAGGAAGTTTCACCTCGGCGAGGCTCTCCTTTTTTAGCCACGATGTCTATCTTTTCCAGGATCGGGACACTATCAAGAATATGTGGAAGATGCCTACATTATCTAGCCCAATGTCCATTCAGATATACTGTCTAAAGTACTTGTTCGGGTTGTCTGAACAAGCCTTGGCAATCTACCGGGGCGACCGCTCCGGCCCTCATACTAAGCCGTACCCAGGAAGTAACGTTAAGCAGGCAAATCGGGTCGACTACAGAACCCATCGTGAGTTTCTTCGGGCATTGACTGGTCCGGGCTTAGCCCCAACCCTCCAGCGCTATATGGCAACCTTTACTGCCCGCATAGATCGGCTTCATTCGTCTGATACTGAGATTTCATGGCGCTCGATGGACGACTTCCAGAGTTTCTTCCACAAGACCATGGGTGCTGCGCTTATCGAAGCTCTCCTTGGCCCATCATTGCTTCGCCTCAACCCTACATTCGTCGAAGATCTAATCGAGTTCGATAATAATGTGCCGTGGCTAGCCCGGGGTATTCCCTCCTTTATCATGCCTAAACCGTATAGTATTCGTAACAGGCTCCGCGAGCAGCTCAAAACCTGGCATATGTACGCACGACAGCATTTCAGTGAATCTAGCATTAGTGATGAGGGTGATGGTGACCCGTTTTGGGGCTCAGAGTTGGTCAGAAACAGACATGCTATATTGAATGAAGTCGGTCATTCCGATGATGATCTCGCAGCGACTGATCTTGGATTGGCCTTTGGGTGAGAATCATCCACTTGATAGCCACCTACCTACTTCTTGAATGAAGCTTTCCAAGGTAGAAATCATAACTGCTAACTGATTCCCAGGCTTATGACAAACACGAACCCCACCGCTATGATGACAATATGGCACATTTTCAAAGACCCCTATCTACTCAGGCGCGTGCGTGGTGATCTTCAAGAGTGCTTTGGTTCAGAACCAATTAGAAGCGTCGATCCGAAGAGGCTTCTGAAAGTTCCTCTTCTCTTGTCGGTCTATGCTGAGGTACTTCGTCTTTACGTCAAGATATATGTCATGGTCAGCCCTCAGCATGAAGACGCCCTGCTAGGGAGGTGGAGGCTTCCCAAGGATTCTATTGGCCTATTAAATTCCTGCCTCTCCCATAAAGATCCTGAGTTTTGGAATACCAAAGATGGCATTCATCCGGTTGACTCTTTCTGGGCCGAACGATTCCTAATAGATCCATCTGATCCTCGCAGTGGTCCTATTAACCCAACTCTGGGGCAGGGACCACGAGCTTCTGAGAGGGTGAATGACGGCAAGCCTTATTACTCCGTTGATGGGTTGGAGTCATCCTGGTTCCCTTATGGAGGTAAGTCAAACACCCTGTAATGATTTCTAATATTCCATTTCACGACTAATACATAGTGATAGGGGGATACTCAATATGTCCAGGCCGGCATCTTGCTAAGCTTGCAATTGTTTACACCTGCGCAGTATTCATCAGCGAGTTCGAGATTGAGGTACTTACCGACACGATTGAGTTCGATAGCTGGCGCTTCGGGTTGGGTATGCAAGTTCCAAAGAACCCCCTTCCGTTTCGTATTCGGACACGAGCATAGCTGCATAGTAGATTACCTCACCTACCTGGTATTCAAATGTTTAGCAAACTCTGCAAGAGTACTGCAACACAGGTGTTCAGGTGCGGAAACAACCGGCCTAACCTTGGAACTTAACAGGAGGGTCAGCGGCCGGAAGATTAGGTCCGATTTGAGGCTTTGAGCTACATTGAATATCGTATTCTTAAGTATCTAAGTACCTAACTAGGTACATGATACATATCTGATTGTATATTCTAGCGCTTGTAGTTGAGAAAAACGTGGCTTGTGTACTTCCAGACATAGCTGACATGGAAGGGACTTATCCACACTCAATTTAAAACTGGTTCTTCATCAGTTATCATTAATATCCCCAGACAAGCAATATACTGACCCGAAAAATACCTGTTTTTCATACCCGGATCAGAAGATAATATCAATATACCCCTCTCTACATGGTTCCCGGGTACCGGTGCTGGGGCCTCCAACAATACGACGATCTCCCGCATGCCAAGAGCTGAGAAATGACGGATTGGGGGGCAACGTGCAGAAATTCAAAGACGGGGGTGTGGTAGGCAGAGGGTACTTGTGTGCCCCTAGGAGATACGTAAAGAGTTTTAACGGCACGGCATGGGGTCAACAAGGTTGGTTACATGTGAGGGTTACACAACATTGATTGCCATCAACAACCTGAGAGCCTACGGTTGGATGTTGGTAAAGGGGCCGTTGCGACGTAAGGTCGCGGCTACGTACATCGTTGGAGCGCGAACCAGAGCAATATGAATCACTCTTTGATCTTCGTTTGCCTCGCCTAACACCTGGCGCTGTATGAACTACGCCATCTCTTTCACGTCAAGCCACCCGACTCCTCTCCTTGAGGGAAGCTCGTCATTAGGTAATTGCATCAATTGACGAGCAAGATGGAGAACGAAGGCGACGCTCCGTGTGGGCTGTCCTTTCTAGACTTACAATGCCACGGAGTCCTCTCGTCGGCGCGGTATCAGCCAACAATCGCCTCCTATATCCTTGCCGCACCTAGATTCTTATTGCATTTATTGTCAAATCGGACCCACAGAACGGTGCGGATATTGCAAGATTTCGATGGCCTGGTTATGCCTGGGGAGATGCTCCTGGTGCTTGGGAGACCCGGCAGCGGATGCTCAACCCTCCTCAAGACCTTAGCTGGAGATACCCACGGCTTCCGCATTAACGATGAAAGGAGTATCAACTACCAAGGTATGTCATCAATCCGAGAAATTCTCTTTAGTGCCTCCGCTCGAGACTATGTGTTAGTTTCTTAACCATCTTACACTTAGGCATTTCGTTTCGGCAGATGCACCACGAGCTCAAGGGTGGATGTGTTTACCTTGCCGAACTCGACGTTCACTTCCCCGAGTTAACGCTTGGAGAGACTCTTACATTTGCCGCAAGCACTCGGACAACTGGGTCGAGCGAAGCTGCTACTGGTACACCTTCGAATGTCGGACGGACTACCGCAGCCCTGTTCAACCTCGACGAAGCCTTCAATACCAAAGTTGGAGACGCGATGATTCGTGGGCTCAGCGGTGGGGAGAAGAAGAGAGCGAGCCTTGCGGAGGCTTTCATCAGCGGTGCACAGATCCAATGCTGGGATAACAGCACACGTGGACTCGATAGCTCAACTGCAATACGATGTATCGAATTACTAAGAAGGCGTACAGAGTCCCTACAGTCGACGGTCATCATGAGCATATACCAGGCCTCCGAGGCCATGTACGAGGTAAGGGGCCAACGCTTATCAAGTACGGCTAAGACATTAACCATTCTACAGAAATTCGACAAGGTGACGCTATTGTACGAAGGGCGGCAGATTTATTTTGGTCCGGCGGACTTGGCCGAGGACTATTTCTATCGCCTTGGCTTTGCTAGACCGAGCCGCACCACTACGGCAGACTTCTTGACTTCTCTGACTAATCCAGCGGAACGTGTAGTCCGCGAAGGGTACGAGGACCGGGCACCGAGGTCGCCAGATGAGTTCGCTCGCATCTGGAAACAGGGTGTCGAGTTGACAACACTACGGGATGAGATTACCAATTTCAATTCCGCGTACCCGACTGGGGCTCAAGCAGTGCATATGGACGATAGAAAGGCCAGGTACGCCTTAACCTACCTATATACCTAGAAAGGCTTATTGAGGAGGAGTTGCTGACTCTCCTTAGACTAAAAAAATGCACCTACACACTCTCTCTTTACTCGCAGATCCTTATCTGCATTAAAAGGGGGTTCCTACGACTACAAAATAACTACGGCCCTGGCATAGCTGCGCTCATTGGAAATACGATTCTAGCCATCGTTATTGGTAGCATATTCTACAACCTGGGGCCCGGCACCGACAGTCTCGATAGGCGGGATATCCTTCTGTTCTTCGCGCTCCTGACTGCAGCTTTTAGTCCCGCATTCGAGGTCGCGACTATGTGGGCGCAGCGCCCCATCGTCGAGAAGCATAACTCGTATGCCTTCTACCACCCTGTCGCCGAAGGAGTTGCTTCGATGGTCTGCGACCTGCCGTTCAAGCTTGTCAATTCCTTCATGTTTCATATCCCTATCTATTTTATGACAAACCTACGGCGTACTGCTAATGCCTTCTTCACGTACTGGTTCTTTACCTTCGTGACGGTCCTGACCATGTCTATGACTTTCCGTATGATAGGTTCACTTTCCAGAACGCTCGGGCAGTCGATGCCTCCCTGTTCGACCATAGTGGTGCTTGCTATTATATGCACCGGCTTCGTGATCCCTCCCAGCTACATGGTTCCTTGGCTAGGCTGGTTCCGCTGGATCAGTCCAGTATCCTATACATATGAGAGCCTAATGATTAATGAGGTATGGTTCGCTGCTCGAGCTATAGGCCGAAGCTGACGTTAAGAATAGTACCACGATAGGATATTTCCATGTACTACCCTAGTGCCTTCCGGTCCTTATTATGACCAATTTGGAATTCAGAACAATACGTGCTCTTCCATAGGATCTGTACCAGGTCGAAGTCTAGTCCAAGGCTCGGATTATCTGTCCGTAAAGTATGGGTATAGGACGAGCCATCTCTGGCGGTAAGTCTCCTAGAGACTCTCCAGTTTTAACATCCTAGATTCTTTTTAGAACTGGCTGACGTATTAACAGAAACTTACCAATACTTATAGCTATGATGATTGCCTTCTGCGCGGTACATCTATGTGCCGCTGAGTTTATCCCTGCCAAGAGATCCAGGGGAGAAATATTACTTTTCCCTCGACGCCATTATAAACGAATTTACAATAAATCTGATGCTGGGGAGACGGCAAGCTCGAATTCCTTTGCTCAAGACATGAGTGCGGAAAGTCCCGTGGTAGTCCAGAGAGAATATAGGGTGGTGGCCAGCGAAAAGAATCCAGTGGAGACGTTTCAAAGGCAATCAGCCGTCTTCCATTGGAGCAACCTAAACTACGACATCAAGACGCAGGACGGAAATCGTCGTATTCTCAACGATTTGCATGGCTGGGTAAAGCCTGGGACTTTGACTGCCCTGATGGTAAGATACCCCTTGCATTGATCATCACTCTACAACTCATGACTAACTGTCCACCAAGGGGGTAACAGGCGCAGGAAAGACGAGCTTACTAGACGTATTAGCCGACAGAGTAGCAACTGGAGTTGCAACTGGTGATGTGTATATCGATGGCGAACTGCGGGACGCGACCTTCGGGCGTCGCATCGGTTACGTCCAACAAGAAGATATCCATCTGCCCACAACCACCGTCCGAGAGGCTTTAGAGTTTAGTGCCTTATTAAGACAATCAAACGGCAAGACTAAAGCTGAAAAGCTATCTTACGTCGATACCGTCCTCGATATGCTAGAAATGGAGGCATACGCCGATGCCGTCGTTGGCGTGCCTGGTGAGGGACTGAACGTAGAGCAGCGGAAACGGCTCACCATTGCTGTGGAAATGGTTGCGAGACCAGACCTCCTTTTATTTTTAGGTGTGTCCGAACTTCACATATCCGTATCTGACCCCCTAACTAATGACTATCCACAGACGAGCCTACTTCTGGGCTCGACAGCCAGACAGCTTGGTCTATCTGTACGCTGCTGCGCAAGCTGGCGGATAGCGGACAAGCCATCCTCTGTACCATTCATCAGCCTTCTTCCCAATTATTCCAAACGTTCGACTCCTTACTACTGTTGAACAAAGGCGGAACGCAGCTGTATTTTGGACCCATTGGACCGAACGCGTGTACTTTGATCGACTATTTCGAGAGAAACGGCGCTACCAAATGCCCAGTTGGGGCTAACCCGGCCGAATGGGTCGTCGAGGTCACAAGGAGCCGGGCTGATTCCGAGGAACAATCTACAGATGGAGAGAATCATGTCTTCGTGGAGAAGTGGAACGCAAGCAAGGAGAAGCAGGAGACTCTAGAACACCTCGAAGGCCTGAAGGCAAACGTGCAGGAAAAGACCAGCGTACATGGCAGGGATGGGTATGCAGTATCCGGCTACGAACAGCTTATCGTCGTCACGAAGAGAGCATTCCAGCAGTACTGGCGCGATCCGGGTTACCTCTACTCTAAGATTGCCGTCAGCCTCGGCATTGTAAGCAAATCACCTCTACCCCCTATTCCCTGACATCAATTAGTACCATTCTGACCTGCGCCGCTTTTTTCTAGACCCTCGTCAACGGCCTCTCCTTCACCAACTCCCCCCTCGACGTCCAGGGCTTCACCGACCTCCTCTTCTCCATCTTCCTCATCACACAACTATTCCCGTCAGTAGGGCAGCAGATCATCCCGCGGCTGGCCGCCGGGCGCGCGCTGTTCGAGGCGCGCGAGCGCCGCAACCGGTCGTACTCGTGGGCCGTGTTCGTCGCGTCCAACGTCGCCGTCGAGCTGTGCTGGCAGACGCTCGTGGGCGTCCTCGTGTACGTCTCGTGGTACTACCCCACGGGCATGTGGCGCAACGGCGACGCCTCTTTTACTACTGCGGAGCGCGGCGGGCTGGTCTTCACCCTGATCTGGTTCTTCCACCTGTGGACCAGCACGCTGTCGCAGGCCGTGGCGGCCGGGGTGGAGCACCCGGAGACCGCTGTGCAATACAGCGTCCTGCTCTTCTGGCTCTCCCTCGTGTTCAGCGGGTATGTTCCAATGTCTACTTCCTTCTCCTAGTCATGATAATGTGCCACTTTCGTATCTAGGCACCTAGGTGTATGTGCAGACTTGCTAACATAGTATTCACTCCTAGAATCCTCGTCTTCCCAAACGCCCTTCCGGGCTTCTGGGTTTTCATGTACCGAGCCTCGCCGCTGACCTACCTCTCAAACGGCATCATCCTCGGTGGTCTCGGCAACACGCGCATCACCTGTTCGTCCAAGGAGCTCCTCCGGATCGATGTCCTCCCGCCCGGCTTCGACACCTGCGGCGACTACCTTGGGCCGTACGCGCGGTCCGCGAACGGCTACGTGGAGAACCCGGGCGCCGCGGGCCATTGCCTGTACTGTCCTATCGCGGACACAAACTCGTTCCTAGGAGGCCTTGGAATGAACACGCGCGACCCTTGGCGTAACGTCGGATTCATGATGGTATATATAGTGTTTAACATTCTTGCCACGTTTGGATTCTACTGGATGGCGAGGGTGCCGCGGAAGAGCAAGGGGCCTTCGTAAAATTGATTGTCTTTCCTTTCTTCTTTGGCTTTCCGTGTAACTTTTATTATACTATACCCTGGTAAAATAACTTTGACGTATCATCAGAACTTATCTTTATTATACGTATTTGAATACTTACTCACGATGCTTTCGTGCGGAGGTCGCTTTCAAAAGTTTTCCCCATAGGGGCTTTTTCAGCTGCTGTAAAATCGCGATTAGGGCACTTATCCACTAACACCCCTATAGTTATAGCGTAGTATACCGACTAAGCTCCTTATAAATAAAAATATTACAGCCACAGTGGTCCACTAAAATATAAGGCAATAACCTCATTTCTTTCAGCTGACAGGGCCAATTTCCCTATGGAAAAAACCCTTTGAAAGCGACCTCCGTATTTATATACGATATCAAAAATGTATTTAAACTGTGTAGAAATTATTATATAAATTTTTTCAATCGTCCGCATTCTCATTTGCCTCACTCGAGTTCACACATATCCCAGCTTTTGGTGGGCGCTGCTCCCTCTTAGCAGGGGCGTAGTGCTCTAGAAAAGGGGGATCCGGCCGCCTGTATTGCCAAGACCAAATTCATCTCCGTTCACAAATTCCCCCCTTTTTCCCTCAAGACAGTAGATTATGGGTTCTATTGAGTTTAGTTTACACATGGCTTATAGACTTGCTGGCCTGCTCGTAATAGAAGCGCTTACGAAAAGAAATCCTTCAAGCCCTCACTCATCCAATCTGTTTCGCCCTTCCTCCCCTTTTCCAGAAGAACAAGTGCCTCCTTAATGGGGACTCTTACATCCTTCACATCCTCGACGGGCAAACCGAGTAACTCATCCCGTGTCCGGCCCCACACGTTCCCGTCCCATTTTCTCCGCACCAGCAGCAGCCCCGTCGTAGCCACGCCGTCTCCATCCACGCATATAAAGAAACCCGTATCCAGACCCTCGACAAAACGCTTCTCCCGACAGAACCAAGGAAATCGTCTCACAGCCTCGTCGTAGCTCCACGCAATCCTCTCCAGACCGTGTCCGGGGCGCTTGACCACTTCGGGCGCATACACCAGTCGCTCCTCGCCGGGCTTCCGCTTCGCAGCGCCGGGATCCACCGAATTGGCGCCGAAACCCAGCTCCTTGCCGTGCGTGTTGTACTGGAAGACGACGAAGACGGGTTGGGCGCGCACGTCCTCCGACGGCCAGTCGGCGTCGCCATTCGCCAAGATCAGGAAGCGCGTCTGCAGGCCGTCGTGGCAAGAATACGGGATGCGGATGTGCTGCTGAGAGGTAGTAGCAAGGGCCAATTCCTCCCCGACGTGACGCAAGTCTGTCTTTTCAGCCGTCTCTGAGTGGCTCGCATCCCACGACGGCAGTTTAACCATCAGCATGCCATTTTCGACGGGGTCTGCCGTATCGATGACGAGGAGGTAAGTTTTGTGCAAATATGGATTCTTCGCACAGCGCAGCGGGTGCAAGGCGGCGGCTTGCTGGGTGAGGTCTTGGGTCGATGCTGTGTCTGAGGCGGAGGATGCAGGCGTGAGTTTGGCTTGGATGCGGCAGGCGAAGTCTTCGGGCGATTTATTTTTGAACGCTGGCTCCAGGTTGGAAGTCACTTTATCTTCAGATAGACTTGAGTGGATGTAAATGGGGATATAGTAGCCTAGGGGGGCATTTTTGGTCGGCGCCGGTGGACCATCTTCATTATCACCATCGTCGTCATCGTCATCGTCGTCGTCATCATCATTGTTGTCATCATCTCCATTATCAGGGCGAAACTCATAACAATCTTTTTCTTCGTCCCACGAAGAATTCGCAATTTGCAGATTCACTATACTCAAGCCGGCATCAACAGCCTTGATGCGAAATGAGTCAACGTTGCAATCAAGCTCGTCATCGTCTAGGGTTACCAGTATGACTCCCCTGGTTCGCCAGTCTTTCTCAGCGGCGGCGATAAAATACGCGGGCTCAAACGTGTTTTGGGTTCCCAACTCGAGATGGTAGTCAAAGACGGCGCGCAGCGGTTGACCGACAAAACGTGGCCGCGGGGCGAGACGCACGTTGGTGCCCCGCTCGTTACCCGTGTCGATGCACCCAGTTTCGCACTCGCGCTCCAGGTCTTCAAGCTCTGCGTCCGTCAGGTCGACGAGAGTGTAGAGAGCTGCTGGATGTAAAGACATAGGCTGGTCGTGGTAGCGTGCCATCGACGGTGCCTTGGCGGGCAGGGAAAGGTCTGGATTGTCGGGCATGATTTCTTTTCAAATCTCACAATTGAGCGGCAATGTTTGGCGTTTAAGCTTCGTTGTTCCTCTGGGCGAACAAAAGAGAGCTGTAATAAAGCGGCTGGCGATACTGCAAGTTTTTATTTTATTTTAGTGACAGTTACAGTTAACAAGAAGCGCCAACTCCGATTGATACACCTGGATACCTGAGATTAGGTAAGCAGACCACCATTACCCCTTTTCCAGTATAACCATTGGATGATATGTTTAGGTAGTTTTGACGTCACTCACATCCTCCGGCACAATGCATGGCGTTTTCGAATCCATTCTATCAGCTCTCATTTTTGTGCTACAGTATCATGGATCCTTTAACCGAACTCGAAGGAAAAGGGGATGGGCGGCATAAACATATTTTCCTCCTTCCGTTCATGCGTCCTCTGAGGTAGCATTGCTATCTACTCCCTCTTCTACTTTTCCGAGGAGGGCTACGACTCCAAAACATGACGGTCGAGTGACGACCTATGGGATTTTCCTCTTCTCGTACAGTGTAGAATATATCTTCAGCTCTGTGTAGGTAGTACAAATACCGGCGATCATCAGTAACGCTCTATAGATAGATTTCAATAATATGGATTATATGAAATTTATAGAAGCATGAGGTAGTGGACTGCCTCATAGTATCATGCTTCTAACAATACAGTAGTTGCATTGAGGCTGACAATCTAAATTGCTACGCCTACCCTCTCGCCAGACACGTTCCAGATCAATACTGATATCTATACTAAAAGAATCTGTCACCGCCTCTCTTGAGTGTCCTTGGTTTCATGGATTGCTGATCACAATCTGCATATCCTACCAAACCCAGGCTAAATATCATAACATTCGTGATGTCAGAATTCATCGTGCTATCCACTCACGGGACAGTTTAACAATAGCTCAAACGTTGGCCCCGAGGCTGTCGGTGAGCATCGACATAAAGTGAGCATATTGATAATATTATCTGACTTACCACAGCTTCAGTTTAGCGAAAATCTCATAGCCATGTCTAGACTGGCATTGATCGGCTGTGCGGTTTGCCTGACATGAGATCTCTCGATACGGCAACCTCTCATGACGTGACAGCCCCTATTCTAGGCACCAAGGATCGAGATGTCTTTCGGGACGAGGCACTGGAGCTTGAGGGATGTTGTGGGAGTGAGGAATACGGCCAAGGTTGCATGGATTCTATTATAGAAACTTTGGTCTAATGAAGGCCCGGATGCTGGCAGAGATAATTCTATAAAGTCGTGCTGTTGACGCTTGTTCTCAGTCCGGTCCAATAACTTCATCCAACATCTAGGCTCATCATTCGCAGTTCCCTAAGTTCCAGAGTCCATCTATCATCATGAAGAACCTCAGTCTGCTTGCTTCTCTCCTCGGCCTCGCCGCGGCCTCATCTGCCGTCAACGTCCTTGATACGAATCTCGAATCTCGTGCGGATCCCAATGATCTTATGATCTTCGTGTGCAATGACGGCTTGGACGAGATATGTACCAATATGTGCTACGGTATTAACTAAGGCTCCTCTCTCTTTCCCTTCATCCTTACTATTTCCATGACCTCCCAAACTGACGATGTTCATCACAGGAGCTTTCTGCGCTGGCATCGGCGAAGAGTTGAAATATGACAAACCCGACAAAACCACAAAGGGCAACCGCCGTAAGGCTGCTGGCTGTATCGCGTCAGGCGGCAACCGCTGCTCAACCAAGAAGGGCCACGCTGCCGGGTTCCAATGCGATGAGTACCCCTTTGCGTCATCGGTGCCGACCAACGGTGCCACCACCCGCCTCAACCGCTGCGTGCCGGCGGCTCAGAACCGTAAGCAAGGCGGGATCATTGGCACTTTCTACCAGAGCAGCTTCTGCAAGGGTAACAATGGTGGCAAGTGTCAGTTCTCGGTGGAGTTCTCCAATGCTGGGGATATCGGGTACTGCGAAAAGCAAGACTGCGATGCCGATGACGATAACGAGGTCATTGGGCCTGGTGGTACAGCTAATAGCGGCGACACAGCCGAAGATGGGACGGATAATGACCCGGATGCGGGCCAAAAGAAGAAGACCAAGACCAAGAGACGCAGCGGGTTGGATAAGAGGCTTCCCGGTGCCCCTGTATATCGTACAAGCTCGGGTCTGGAGCTGGATCTTCCCAGAGGCGCTCAGATCGGACAGCGGGCTTTTGTTGTCTTGCCGCGCAACGCGACGCTGTGGGACGAGCAGGCTCAGTTTGGGAACCCTAACCAGATGAGAGAGCTGCACGGTGACGAGGATGAGGACGACGAGGATTATGGGTATATGTTGGCGAACTTGGAGATGAGGGAGGACACAATTGTCGAGGAGATTACTCCGGCTGTCTAAATCAAAGAAGAGCTTCCCATATGATATAGTTTCATAACTACGATCCAAATAGATTTCATAGGAGTTTTCGGGAATTTAGGGTTATCAATTCGAGAGATTTCACTGAGCTCTAGTAGCTAAATCAAGTACCTTATCTTAACCGGAAAGCTCTTCTGGAGATATTGTTGTGTGCGATGACATAGAACAGTTACCTTGGGTCCCGTTTGTACACTTCGTTATAAGATATTCAGAAACGGGAGTTAATACAAGTTTTATGATATAACTAAGCTCTGAAGTTTGTCATATCGCCAATGGTTTTCCTGCGTTTGCTTCTTGCAGTGCCCCCTTACTGTTTTTCACACAAGTTGTCACACGGTAGGGTGTGTGCTAGAGGCGGTGAGCTAAGATCAAACTCATAAATAATATATAACAGTCCCCATATTGTGGATTTCTGAACAAATTCTGCCATTCCTTAACAAGACAGGGAAATTATCATATCAGGTTGGAGAAACCAGCGACCTAGCTAGAGAAGATGGGCAGCGTGACGCCATCAGATCAAGAAGTTGTCGACCTGGTCCAAAGAATCCGACGAGAGAAGCCAGACCTTGGAAGGTCTAAGATCTTAGATATCTTGAAAGGGGAACCGCACCAATGGCGCATCTCAGAGGCCCGTCTGAAGAAACTAGTCCCAAGCGTCAACCAGCTCAAAGGCTTGGCGGCGAAGGAACCTGGTCCCCAGACAGGAGAGCTGTGCATTCCAGATGATGCGCTCGCGGCCCAGCACCGCTACATGGAAGGCAGCAAACAGGCTTTCCGGATCTACGGCCGCGGAAAGTACAACTACGGCGTCTCGCTGAACATAGACATGACGATCCACATCAACATCGCGCACAAACGACTCAGGAAAGCCGGCCGCCCCGTGTCCGACGCCGACAAGCGCGAGTGGGCCGCGGGCTGGTCGCTGCGGTGCGTCTGGGACTACTACGTCGCCGCGGCCGCCAAGGCGGGGGTGGCCAAGGAGGACGTCGGCCGGCAGCTGGAGGCCGAGTACGGCGTCCCGTGGACGTACATGCCGACCCCCGGCCCCGAGCTGACCGGGCCCGAGGCCGAGGCGGCGAAGGCGAGGTTTAAGGAAACGAGTCTGGAACTGAAGAGGAAGATGAGGAAGACGGAAGAGGGGAGGAAGTTGATTCCCGTCGACAGACACGGGAATATCATCTGGGACGAGGAACAGAATGGGCAATTCGTGGTGATAGTGGTTAAGATCGACAAAGGAGATGGCTACCAAGAGTTCGGTACAGTCTGAAAGTACCTATCTAATGTGAAACTTACGAATAATGGTACTGCAATAATGAAAGGGCGCTCCCCAAACGTCTCTCCATCTGTACTGCGTCGTCAAGGTCTAGGAACTGTTGTTTCGCGAAGGTAAACAAAAGGGGTTCCGCCAGGTTTTGATAACGGCCCGCTTACGTAATATACACTACGTAATATGTATTATGTAATCTTTTACGTAAGCCGTGACATACGTCAAGACGTAGGGTAGATGGAGCGGGACAACCTTTTCAAATCATGTCATGCCATGCAAACAGAGACAGTTTTTAATCTGAGGCGCTGCTTGGTAACGTAGAAGCGATGATTGCACCATTGAAACCAATACTGAGAAAAACTACGTAAATGATCAAATTCCCCCTATTTTTCCTAACGAGTCGCGGAGAGAATAGAGCTGGGCATCCCCAGGCGCGCAAGCCGACCCACGACGTCGGGGATAAGTGCTTTTATGGCCTAGACCTATGCGCGCGAGACGACGCTCGCATCGTAGTCGATCTCGATGAGCAGGCTTCCCTCGCTCGGCTGCTTAACATAGTCGAACTACAAGAAGAAAAGAGTCCTTGCTAGCTTGACCTGATTATTGCTCGCCGCCTCACGGACTTGTACGCCTGACCCCAGTGACAGAGGTCGCTGCAGCGAACCCCGAACCCTAAGAAAAAGGGGTTGGAACAGACGGTTAGGCATCATTTTTCGATTCTGCCGCCATTTGCTATCGTTTGACAATCATCCCAAAAAACAACACACAGAGGCTTTTCAATGCTAGGGCAGTAGCACTTTGCCATCTTTTCCCGGTGGAATGCCACCATTGTTTCGAAATCCAGCTCCGGTTTTATAGCCTCCTTTGCTGCCTTGGGACACCACGGCGGGTTCGACATTGCCTGGCCCAATTGACTAATGGAGCAACAAGTATGTTGTTCCGGCTCTAGAAACCTGCGAAATATCAACGCTCTCAATGATTCTTCTAGCTGTTCCGGTTCAGGGTTTGATCCAGGCAAAAGCTTTTTCCAAAATAACTTGAGTTTAGTGCAAAACTCATCGTAGCCAGGTGGTTGATATCGAGATATCGACTTGATAAATATCGAAACAGGAGTACAACCTTCTGGAGAGCAAACACAAGAACAATTATCTCTGTAGCATGTTCCCTCTTGGATTAGCTGCTCGAGATGTATCGTGCTAGTGTGGACGCGCTCGGTTTCGTGACGGAAATAAGCTCCGGGGAAACTTAGTCTTTTGGCGTAGACATGTAGCCCTGAGATCGGCAATTTGCGCTGTTTCGAAAAGGGAGAGGCACCTTTGCTAATGAACCAGGATACCATCTCGAAATCTGCATTGTACCAAGCTGCTAAAATTGGTGTCGAATCTTTAGCACGTGAATCGTGGTCGAAGTAATCATTAATTCGACGAAATCCTCCCACCCAGAGTCTTTCTGCTAATGTTGGTGTTAGGCGGATATCGGAATGAAAGTCACAAGTGTCATATATATCTTTCCCATCCAGCTCCAGCCCCGTAGGGATGGAAATATTGTTTTTTCGAAGTTCGTGAATTACTGTAGGAGCAAGGCTCTCGATCAAACAGCTGTCAGATAGCCTTTGCCGTACTGGGGAGGAATCGGGCAAAACAGAGAACGCCAGGTTTCTAAGTCGTTCATGTCTATCGATAAGGCCATCGATAACTAAGTTTGGGATCTCGATCCGTCCTTGCCTGTATCCGAATTGGTGATCTAGAGCCAGTTGGAGTAGACTGTAGGTGTTCTCCGGCGTGATTAATGCACAGTCCGCCTTGAGAAGCATTTCAACGGCCAAAATCTCATCCAGAGCAACAGCAAGGTGAATAGGCCTACGCCCATAGTCGTCTTCACAATTGACATCTGCTCCGGCTGAAATGAGTTGCTGGAGGGCTGATGGCCACATGACTGCGAAGTGGATAGCACGCAGACCGTTAAAGGGAGATTCGTGATTCAAATCACAAATTTTCAATAGTCGTTGGAAATCTTTCGCCGACTGTTGAATTATGGCCGCAACCAGATCACTATAGCCGCAGACTGTGGAAGATGTTAGCCTGGGATGTCTTCTAATGCAATAGCCTTCTCCTTACTTTCAAGCTGTTCCGGGAATCGACGAAGTCGCTGTACTTGCAGCCGAAATCTCCGGAACCGATAGTGCGGATGTATCCCTGTCAGCTCATCGATAGGCCGGGAGAATACACCCCCTTCGTCGACAATGCTCCTATATATAGTCTCAGTCAGATCTAGTCCTGTTCCAGGTACTAATTCGTAAGCAATTTGGTCAATAGCAGTGCCGTTCAAGTCGAAAGGGTAAGTTCTGTTCTGCTCAGGTGAATAAATGTAATTCGGATTTGCACCACTTCGAAGAAGATATTGTATTAATGACACATATTCGTGGCCGCCAGGACCTACTGTGCTTTGCACCCCACATGACTGGCGGCGCCTATATACGCAGATAATTTCCTAGGCCTAATATTAGTGGTTTGTAAAAGTTGGCTGTTTAGTTAAACTATCGAACTTACCGAAAGAAGCGTATTTCCATAGCAATCTTCGTCGAGTGGAGATGCCTGCTGACTTGTGAACAGTTCCCCCAGTGTTGTCTTTAAAGTATCAATCACTGTTGGGCTATTCTCAAAGCCAGACCGGTCAAGCTGATTCCACGTCCTCTGTACGGCGAGGAAACTTGGCGAGTTCGTTCGATCCACCAGCCGGCTTGTGCCAATAACAAGGGGGGATATAGAAAAGCCAGTGTGCGTCGACCAGTTCCGGACAACGATACTTAAGTTAATAGTATGACGAAGAAGCCATGACGGTGGGACAATCCTCATCATATACTCCAGGCTGTTCTCCGAACATGTGAACTTGGGGCAGTGGCGAGAATGATATCTCTTGAACACCTTCCTGAAATGTAAGAACGACAAAGGTATCATCTGGGCGGTTTGGTTGACTGCTCGGCACGTACATGATGCTCTAAACTGTGGCCCAAGCTTGCCGTTATGCTGATGGATGGATTTAATGGAATCAAGGACATGTTCTTCGTGAATAGAACCATCGACAGCATCCCTTTGATTCATTTCTTGGACTGTCCGAAAAATCGTACGTGCAAACTCGGGATTCTGGTTTAGAATAGCCTTAAAGTTGTGCAACTTTGAACATAGGTCATATACGTTAGCATAACCGGGTACATGAAGTAGTTAACAACCAGAACGACTACGAATGTGCATCTTACAGTAGGCGCAATGGTTTTCCATTCTTGAGTGAGTCTGGAAACATCAGTAGTAGTTTGGGCCAAAGCCGTAATTATCTGTTGTTGCTGTTCAAAGCTATTGTGCATCCCACTAGTTAACTCGTTCGAAATTGTCTCCATTCGATGAACTAAGAGAGGTAGATGGGCATTTGATTTGGAAATATCCGCTTCGAGGGTCCTCAATATCATTGCAGTCTCGTCTTGACTCCTCTTGACCGAGCAATGTATCTGTTGTGACAATATACTATGAATTTGCCCAAGTAAGCAGTCGGAAACTTCAATTTGATAGTACAGACTCACAAATTCGCATTACTCAACCACATAGAGATGAGACCTTTCTTACGATCGAGGTGGTCACAGAGTAGCAAAATTTCGTTCTTCTTGTATATGGCGCGCATCACATTCCATCCTTGTCGGAAGGCGTCCATGCCGTCCCTATTGACAACTGACTCCAGGGTAACGAGTAAGGCTTTCATGGCCTGCAAGTAATCATCAAGAATGGGTTCGAGACACGCGGCTGTCGTATCCGGAGTTGTGGCTGCTGCATTCTTGACATGGGTAGTTCGGATATTTTGTGCAATTGAAAGTTGCTGTTTGAGGTCTTGGTGAAGGCGGCTTATGGTCTTGGGAGTATCTTGCATCTCAGAGCAGAGCCAGTGCAATTTTACGCAGAGCCGGAGCGCAACATCTGCAAACTGGATTATGCCAGCAGAGATGGTCAAAGGGTCAGCCATGATGCAAAATCGAGAGAGAGGGGTGATAGATTTCACGTATTTTATTCTATGATAGAACGATTTCGGCGCATTCTTCAGTGTCTTGCCAAAAAATTTTTAAAAAAAATCAAAACACCTCTAGGTCTCCAGTCCTGACCTTGGGGGACTTAAGGGAGGCTGTATTATATCATATATCAAGTCGAACCGCTTGGCTACCTATCCAATATTGCGACATAAACTTATTAGGGTCTCACAAAACATAGCCACCATGTGATATTACGCCAGCCTACTTTAAAAGAATAACCTCACCAATTATTTTAGCCTTTTCCGGTGTGATAGAGGCAGGCTGTAATAAAATAATATGTCTGCCTTATTATTATCGAAGGACTTGTAAACACTTGCCACACAGCGATAGGTCCTTTGGTCGCAAAGAGCCTACTGAGCCAGTAGTCAGAGATAGGCTGTAAGTTTTTGATTGGATGAAAAGAAGACTGGAAGCTGAGAGCTCATATGCACGGTGATGCAATCAGTCAAGGCCTCTGACTCAGTAGCGCTTTAGGCAGATTTAGTATGGCGGGAGTTGGATAGCTCTGAAGTATACCAGCCCATAAAGAAATGCCTTCCGGGCTAGCTTGCTGTTGCTTCTGTTTAAGAGCTATTTCAACGAATTGCGGAGATTTTTCGGTTGGCGGTAACTCTTCGCCTAGCAGCTCTGCTTGAACCTCGTTCAGTATGATGCTGACTGACCACCCGTCCGCCTAGATACGACGCGCCGAGAACAACAAGGTCGAGAACATACCAGGCACGGTGATCAAGTGGAGTACTTAGGATCCTCGCCCCCAACGATCAGGGTCCTGAGCTGGGTGCATGCCTTGACATCGTGAATAACAATAGTCGCATGTGTTGCCTAACTCTCCAAGTCCGAGATGGCCGACACTAGACACTATCGATTGAGCACCGTTGCGGAGTGTAGCAAAGGTCATCCCTAGGTGTTGGTATTTTAAAAGTATGTCCTCATTACCATTCACGACATAGCTCAGCAGAGAATGATGAGACACCATGACCCCTTTAGGTTTTGATGTCGTCCCGGATGTGAAGATTACTTTGTATGCTAGATATGTCGGCTTGATTCGAACTCGGGGAATGCCATTTGGAGTTTCTCGTTCGCTACCAACGGCTGCCTCGACTGCGGCTTTCACTTCATCGAGTGAGATGACGTCGTACCCGGGGTACTTAGAGGTGCCCAAGTTCACTAAGATGCTTGCGTTGGTTCTCTCAAGGGTCGAAGTAATGCATTCCTAAACCCAGGCCTCGATGTCCATAGGCATATAACAAGCACCAGTCCTCAGCGCTCCCATGAAGATGGCAACCATCGCACAGGTTCGAGTTGCCAACACAGGAACTATATCCCCTGGCTGCACCTGTCTGTTGGATAGTATCCGTGCGATCTGTACTTAAATTGAAGTGGTCTTGGTTTTTTCATTCATGAGTATGCGATCCTATGAGAAAGTCAATACACGAACTGGTTACGCAAGAGAGTGAAAGACTGTTCTTGGTCCGATCATTCCCTCATCCTTTACCTGCTGACCTATCCAGGGAGTAGTCCTCTGGGGATTGTGAGGCCAGGGTAGCCCCAAATGAAATGTGATTAATCGACACACGAAACCTCTGTAACAAGATGGTGCAAATTGCATGTTGTTAGAAGCGGTGAACATGACAGGTCGCCAGAGGTCAATTCAACAATTAATCCGGCATTCGATATGCCAAATGGGGCCGCCCTTCGGTACACGGCATTTGAACAACGCAACTCATACCTTAGGAGGTAGATATCTAGGAGACAGGCAGCAAGAAGGGGCTGGAAGTCTCGTGACTTAATAAAGAGAGCTGACGGAATGCTTCCGCCTTTCCATGCAGGAATGTGTGGTTGTACACGGACAAAAACGTTGGAGGGACGTATGTCTACAGTGCGAAGACATCTTGTCGGACACGCCACGGGATTATATACAGATTTTAATTAAGGCACACCTAGACGTTAGCTTAATCATCCGCACTCCTCTTGGACTTCTTGGGCTTTTTGGACTTCTTGTCCCCGAATGCTTCTTCGTACACCTCCGCAGCCGTCATCCCGGCTTTCCGCTTAGCCTG
The DNA here is from genome assembly GCA_902806565.1 of Hypoxylon rubiginosum. Classification (NCBI taxonomy): domain Eukaryota; kingdom Fungi; phylum Ascomycota; class Sordariomycetes; order Xylariales; family Hypoxylaceae; genus Hypoxylon; species Hypoxylon rubiginosum. The sequence continues at coordinate 424,337 of CADCXA010000065.1, read as the reverse complement.
TTTGGCCTTGATACTAACGACGGGGTTGGATTGACCCTTCTTGGTCGCTCTGAGCACCTGCTGCTCAGCCTCTTCCCAGCCGGGCGCGTCGCCTTCGATCTCGTACCTGAAACGTAGTGTAAGTATAAGCCTTTGACTGCCGGGTATGTGAGGGAAAATCTTACTGGTCAAGAGGGAGAGAGTCGATGAGCTCCCTCTGTTTCGCTCTCAACTCCTGCAGCGCCTCGTCACCGGCCTCATCCAGTTCGGCATCCAAGCTCATCTCTAACGGCGCGTATTTATCATCCACCGCTTCGTCTTCGTGAACTCCCGACGCGTTCTCCCTGCTAACACCAATAGCATCCGATTTCGGCATATTAGCCTCGACGGCGGATGAAATCAGCGACGAGAAATGCGTTGTGATCTTTCGTATGATCTTCATGAACATAGCTAGACCCTGGGACGATTCCAGAGACATCTCAGTACATATAGCCCCCACATCTTTCCGCTGCAGGCCTATTCCTAGTAGTAGGGCCCGCTGCACACCTGTGAGCTTGATGCTTGGTTTCAGAGGACCTGTAAAGTAGAGACCTGCTAGTTTAGGAATAAGGTCTAGGATGGCGTGGTGATCTAAGACACCCCTGGCGTACGACTCTAATCTTTTACAGTCGAAGGGTGTCAGTAGTCTGTCCAGTTCTTGCTTTGTCAGTTCAGGAAGCTTGTTCGACGTGTCTAGTTCGGCGCCCGCTGTGGCGGACTGGTCTATACTCAGCGCCAGGACACATGGAAAATCGCGGAATTTGTAAGAAAGCAGAGCAAGGAAACGGCGATGGAAATCCGTTGCGAAAGCCCCAAGCCATTCCCGTTCCTCTTTCAGTGGTCTGAGCATAACGCACGTGTGCTCGCCGGTCAAGTCATTGGCCGTTTGTCTCTGTAAAATAATTAGCTACAGTTGCCTCGACATGGTACAGGCATAAACTGTTAGGAGTAGAAATGACTTACCAAGTACACTGGTACGAACAAGGCGCGTGACCAAAATTTGTGAAGGGGCTGCGTTAGACCGTAGCTAACACCGACATATTCCAGGTCCTCGGGCTTGCGTTCAGCCAGTCTGGAGAATAGAGGTTGCATCTTATCAATATCTCGAACCCTGATTTCTTCATGAAGGAGATCACGATCTCCGGTTTGTACCACGTCCGTAACTATGCTGCTGGCAGCTTCCTTCATAACGTGATCATGATCTTCTCGCAGATTTATGAATTTGCCCTCGAAGTAATCGATAAGAAGCTCGAGCGCCTTTGTCCCGTATCCCATTGAGACGCAGTCTGGATGGGTCGCTATCCGTACAACGCGAGCACCGGAGAGGGAAGCAAAATCGTCTTGGAACTGTTGGCTGACTAGCCAAGGGATCAAATCGCCCGCAGGCCGCTGGCCTCTGTCTAGGCCGGCCAAGACGCTTTTCTTGCTAATGCTGCCTTCGAACGCGATCTGTATGACGCACAAAGGTTCGGGAAGGCCGCTGTCTTGAATGGTTGAAGAAGTTAGGACGAAAAGCTCATGAGCCGGGGCATCGCTCATAAGTTGGATATCATCTGGGGTGTTTTTATAGTGACTGGTTACAAAAAGAGCCACCATTTGTCGTAGAAATCTTTCCGGTACTGGATGGAAAGAGAAGAGGGTATCACGGTTGACATGTAAAAGTTGGCATTGCGAAAGATCCGGGAACACACTGTTCTTGGGCCTAGATGCTGTTACATCTAAGCAAAGAAGTGCATTCAGCCACTTCTCGACAGCGTCTCCTTTTGCGTAACGTATTGGCTCCGCGAGAGTGACTTCTTTTAGAGACCTTCCACTTCTGGATTCACCATCCTGGGCCACACTAGTCGCAGCCTGCTCCTTGAGTTGCTTAATAAGTTTTAATGAGAGGGAACGCCCAGTACCTTCATAGCCACTTATCGTCGAAGCCATGAAGACTGTGTACGGTCCCAGGAGCTTTCGCACCAGTGCTGCCGAGCGTTAGCGCATGTAAATTTGCTTGAAGGGCAAGTAGTAACTTACGCAGTGGAATAGCCGCCGCTTCATCAATAATTACGAGCTCTGCTTGTCCTAGTACATGGGAATCTTGCGGTCGGATGTATTGGATAGTCTGGCGATGATTTCGGAAAATGTTGACCCTAACAATCGCCTTCTTGAAGTCGGGATTTGTAGATTGAATGATGGAATAATCTGTGTGGTCCTGGTAGCCTAAAGCATCAAATGCCTTGAATACGAATTCGAATAGAGTGCCCAGGTTTTCAGGAGAAGGAGACGTGACGAAGATATTGCTGTAGCCATAAGACACCGCGGCCGCAATAGCAACACCCACTACAAAATTTAGCATCTTCCTTCCATGGCAAGTGAGTAGAATGCTTACGCGCTGCTGATTTACCACGACCACGCGCCGCAGTCAAAGAGACCGTGTTACGCAATGTCTTGGCCGATATAGCGTCAACAAACGTAATAAGAGCATCTGCTTGGTCTTTCGTCCGCGCAAGTTGGACGAGGGATCCTATAGGTTGCGTATCCCTAAGAGACTCTTTAGTTTTCTCCAGTTCTACCTCCTCGGCTGATTTTGTCTCTTCCACAGGCGGTAGGGGCTTCACCCCCCTTCCGCCTGAGATTGGCAGAACGTTCAACTCGTCATCTATGACAAGACAAGACTCGCACCGACCCAATGATAGTAAGAAGCGTTCGTTGAATCTTGCGACAACGTCGTGGTGGGCTTCGGTCCGGTAGCGCGAATGTACATCCATAGAAAGCGTATAGAGTTGCCTTAGGCTGTCCATTCCCTTCAATAAGAGCACCACCAAGCCACCTCCTTCGACAGTCTCGATAGTGCGCGCCAGGGTATTCGGCGTAAGGGCTTCAAAGTCTTGTAGGATACACTAACGCATAAATATTAGTATAAACTTAGCATGCAGCATCCATATAGGCTCCTTACCATGCCAAACGTTCTACCTAGAATCTTTTCGGTCTCCTTATAATAGACATATCTGACGTCGTGCAGCGAAACGAAGAGTTCGAAGGGGTCTTCCGAGTTCGCCTCTCTGATACCGCGCTTGATCTGGCTCTTAATCCTGGCTTCTCGTTTCTTCCGATGACTGGTGAAGCCAAGGAGTTTGTTTTTGTAGGCCCAGAGTACGGATTTGTTCTGGCGCAAGTCCATATTTGACATGATATAATGCAATTTGACGATGGCATCTTTGGATCGGTCGCCGACCACGACGAAGAAGCTTCGCTTGTGCTCGGAAAGGCCATTTCGGATTAGAGTAGGGATGCGCGAGTCCCTAGTAGATTTAGAAATTAGTATATTATCAAGGAATTGGTGATAACTGGTTGAATTGAGCGCTAGTTACTTACACGGCCTTTCGCGCCATACTGCCACCCTGCTCCTTCGACATTTTCTAGAGTCGCAAACCGTGTGTTCGGTGTCTGTCTGAATAGCTTGAATAGCTTCTTACCAGCGCAGAAAAAAGTTCCCAGAGAAAAGGTTATCTGTAGGATGATAAGAAATTCTGCCAAGCGGTGATACAAAATACTGGGACTTGGGTCCACACCCCACCATAACTTGCATATGTACATGTAGCCAAGTATTCGATAATAGCATAACCTTTTTGCTACATAGCATAGAAAGGTAACCTTGAGTTCTTTAGACGAACTCTCATATGTGATATTTACAAGCAGATATGTAGATAAGACGTGTGCTTTCTAGTAAGTAGCTTGAGGCAGTAGAAGTTGCTGTTGTCTTTAAAGAACATCTACTAGTTCACTCATTGTACTCAAGGACACTGATAGAGAAAAGTAGAGGCCACCAAAGTTGGACCAAAACCAACAAGTCTTCCGAGTCAAGAAACATCGCACTCATTAAATTTCAGCCGTAATCTAGGGTATGAACATTCCAAAGTTTCGCAGTAGTTTTTTCCGCACTCAAAACATATAACCGACATATAACCAACATAGCGCTGAACCGTGGTCCTCCCGAAATCCTGTATGCCCCTGGAATATCTCGTACAGACAACGCCCAACATCTCCACAATCCCAGAAGCAAAGGCGGGGGAAATTCGCTACATGTATTTTCAACAAGAGGAAAAGAAGAACCGGGTATGACATCATGAAGCCGAACCCGAGCTATGGCACACAGACCAGACGCGTAGGTCTAGCCATTTCTTTGTTTCGTCATCCCCGACGAACCTGGGCGTAATCTGCCGGGTTGTAGGCGTACGCCGAGCGCCCGCGCGAGTCTGTCGTGTAGGAATTCAGGTGCTGGTGGTACTCCTCCGTAGTCTCCAGATGCGTAGGCAGTTCCGCCGCGAAACCCTTGTGGTCGAGCGCGGGAGACCCATAGCCGGCGCTGCTCGCGTCCGAAGAATACGAAGTTGGCCGTGAGCTCTGGAGCGATGGACTCGGCTGGCCCTGAGACCAACCCCAGGACTTGTGGTCGGATGTGTGAGACTGGAATGATGACGGTGAGTTTCGGCCTTGGTGGTGCGGGTAGGTCGGTGATGGATGTGACGGCGGTTGCAAGTGTGGCGACCCCTGTGGGTGTTGAAAGTCGCCTGGTAGCTCCATGATGATACCTTGATCAGCTTGGTTATTTGGGAGCTCGGCGTATTGTTGGTGTATCTTGTTCTGGTCATACGAATTCGTCTGCTGAAATTGCGCCTGCCAATGCGCCGGATAGCTCAGTGAGCCTGCTGTTCCGGGCCTGCTCCCCTGCTGCAGCGAGAGTGGTCGGGGTATTTGATATGGTGTCGACGGTGACATTGGCGGCTGGAATGGGCTCCCTGGCGATAATGATGGCGACTTCATCCCTCCGCCGCTCAAGCCACCGGTGTACGTCCTATCATTCGGATTGAATGTCTTCATCTTCCCATCTTCGATCATTGCTTGCAGCACACCAGCATCGAGTAATTCCGCCTTCTTAATGATCCTGCCTACCATCTCTTTGCTAGCCGCCTTCATCTGCGCCTTCACTAGGCCGATCATGGTAATGTTGCATCGTATTTCGATGTCTTCTCTCAGGTATAAGCCATCCTTTGGCGCGCCAAGCGCAGCCAATCCAATCTCCTGGTGCTCCGGAAGTTCAACACCCGGCTGGTTTCCTGCGATGCGATACTTGTTTCGGAGGTCGACGCCCATGGGCGCGTAAATGTGCGTTTGAAGGCCCCAGGGGAGGTCATGAAAGCAGCCGTTGAAAGTAATTTTGCCGGACCCCAATCTTCCCACACCAGGGATGTACTGAATGCGCTCTATGATCTCGTACCATGTCGAAAAATATTCGTCGGATGCAGCATCGCGAGGTGCTTTGATCTGCTTGTATTCGAGAACGAGGGGATTCAGTGTGATAACTTCACCATGGCTGTGGAGAATGTCGATAGCGAGTTGGCGGGGTATAAAGCCAGGGATCGGCGTTATGACCGTGTATACCTCTTTCTTTTTGAGCACCATCGCGGGCGAGCTGTGTGTCTGCGTGTGTATCTGCGTGTCTGTGTGTCCGGGTTTTCTCTTTGTTGATTCTTGTCAACTTCGATGTAAGACGATGGTAAAAGGGAAAGGATGAAATTTGGGGAACAATGTCCCTCAAATCAATTACACGTAAGCCCTGTTCAGGTCCATCGCATAATTATTGCTGCGCCAAAGCGATAGGTTGGGAGATTTACCCTCGTACAAGGCAAGAAAAGTGCCTTACAAGGTGGTGGGCGCTCGGCGTCAGCACAGCTAAGAGCTAAGAGCTAAGAGCTAAGAGCTAAGAGCTAAGAGGTATGTAGCGATCCCTTAAGGGGAAGCGATACCTACCGGACTACGAAAGTACCAGACTACCAGACCGATTTGGATTAAAACGGCAACGTCTGCTGATGCAACACACACCCCGGGTGGTATTTGATAGCCAAGATAGCTTTCGCAGGCTTCCATTTTTAGCCCCCAGCGTACCCAGTTGCCAGTTGCCAGTGCTGCCAGTGCTGCCAGTCCCCTATCTGAGACTAAGAATTCTTGGCCCAGTTCGACCCGGACTTCTTCTCTCCCGGCCCTAACAAATCGGTCCTGTGAGCCACACCGCCACGGGGAACCAACATGCTGGGCCGGGAGTTGGGCAGTTGTTGGTTGGCCTCCAGATCGCAGAACGGAAGACACGGAGAATCTCGTGTTCAACCACTTATAACAAAGAAGATATTTTGCCAGCGATATCTTCTACCCTGCGCCCTACCTACATGCGTAGGTCCCTCACGTAAACTCGCTGTAGAGTTGTGCCATCCCTTCACTCTACTTACAAGACTTGCGATCTTAATACATACTACATACTACATACATAGGTCAGCCTGGCTAGGCAAGAAGTGATAATGATCGACAAGCTGAACTAATCCGCAAGCCGTAATCACACGCAAATGCCGTCAGCATATAGACACATGGTTGACAGAAGCAAGAGCTAAACCACATCGGTAAGGTAGGACTTTTGCTTAGAGGCTAACAACACAGTAATAGTAGAAGCATTATCACAGAAAGGCAATAATTCTGATCATAGGCTATCCAATTATGTACCTAAGTGCTTATGATCGCATTCATGTATGCCAATCAAAGGTGCATCCTTTCAGCGAATCATCACCCCTAGCCACTGCCACCGTGGAGGATCTGCACAAGTTCAATTCAACTCGACGAAGCCGAGAAATGAGACATTTGTTCAAGCATTCTTGCCAAGTCGTCAAAAGTCCATATAGCTAGACGACCTTCTAGTCTAGAGACGAGAAAGCAATTTTCATCTACATAGTAGCATGCATGACTTTTCATTTCCAATCCTATGTCATCACTCTATTCGAAACTTTGGTCAAGTCGTCGTCCGTTCTTTAACTGCCGGGACCTTGCAAGCGTCCTTTTTCGCTGAGAGTCCTAACTCCTCTCGCTGTACTTCGTACTAATACCATCTCAACGCAAGCTCAATGCCCCCGAATGCGACACGTGCACAGCCAATTGAATAGGCTACGGTTATCTATTCTACGCCCTACTATATGTGTAGGAGACGCACTTCGAGGGCTAGACAGTTCTATGAGATGATGCGCTATAAGAAGCTCAGATATAGCAACCCTCAGTTTTGTGCCACCCAAATAATTGGTTTCAATTGTGTAATGACGAAATGCACAGGTTCCAAAATCGCAAATGAGTTAAGTGCGCCACCGTCAGTTCAGATTATATCTACAAGGCTTTATAAAGTCTTAAAAAAACATAGCGACTATCTCATATAAGTATCATTTAGTTACATCTATAGGAGGTTATTTGGTGAAATTTAACATCGTCAATAGTTATCCCAGACCAAAGCTCTCAAGCTAGAAGTTAAGATGAAGCTTCTCACACATTATACCTCCTCATCTAAGTGCCGATCAAACCGAACATACGGGAATGATTGTCCAAATTGATGGCGACTATAAAAGTAACGTTGATGCGTTTTGTTGAGAGTTATGCCGATGTGGTGAGATGAGCAAAGGCAGCCAAGAATTGGTTTTCATTGGAGCACTGTCAAGATATTGCACCAATGAAAGAGTATTTCTCTTCTGCTGTCGATACAATAACACGGCTCAAGTTTCTTGGGGGAATTTGAGTTCTGAGTTGCTCTATTTCAATAGCCGAGTTCATATTGTTTACTTCGAAACGGCCTACATGACGTGTTATGAAGAGTTTAAGAGGAGGGGGGTGGTTGATACAAATTTTAAGAGGTAGGTGGATTGATGAATAATACGAGGGCTTATAATTTGAAAATAATAAACGACTGAACTGCTATATTCTTCAAATCGTTTTGATCAGACAAACGGTCTTTGAGAAAGGAATTAGACAAGTATAAGTTTACTCAGGTACCTAAAGTATGGTGCGCATGATCCGGCTTTACAGTAAGTTCTAGAAGTGGTTACTCGTGGAGGCTATTAAGACTCGAGCATATATGAATCCATACCACTACTATATGCACTTTACCTAGGTATTCTAGTCTATAGTTGCTAGTAGTTAGAAAACTAGCAAGAGTTGAGATGGCCTGGCTAAACTTTCATAGAGATTTCGTGAAATAGGTTCAAACTCAAAACCCTTGTAAGACATGATGAGATTAGATGCCTATTGAAAACCCGTATATAGCACCATCCTTTTCGGGCTTCACACTCTTGTCGCTTCTGCTATTATGATTCTTTCTCGTTTTCTGACCCCTTGACTTACAAGCGCTCCGTAGCTCACTCTATCTTCGTGATATCGACTGTTTCGGCGTTGCTCTCGACATAACTGAACAGAAAAGCATCTAAGGCTTTCACGGCATCAAGTAGACTTTAAAGTTACTGCCCTCCCTGCGTCCCACTAGCCCACCAGCCGATATATAAAGCAGCGAGCCCAACGGTGCCAAGGATAGACACCACGAGCCCCGCTATCATGCGTCTATGATGAGTAGCATATGTAATGCTCATCGTTGACCCTACGTACAATACAGTCTAAGTGGGGGCTTCCGTAGATATGTCAATGGACAGGATCCCCCTTGAAGGGCTTGAGAGTTGTTACCTTTGCGTGACCATGTCGGAAAATACAGTACTTCCATGGTCGACAGGAGATAATGCACTTGAGCTGAATCCTTTGCAGCGAAAAGAAATTCATCGATAGCTGTTGAGTTACTATTCAATGCTCATAGAGACTGGTCCTCTTTCCGGATAGTAACGGTGCTCATTCGTCATGATAATTGGGTATGCCATAATAGACGGCTGGAAGTGACAGGTCTAATTAACTTAAGTAGAATTAACCCAACGACGTGATCACATTCGGAAATGAAGGCAAAGCAATCTATAGTGCCATTTTACCATTGTGGGAGAAGGCAGTTTTCGAAGATGACTTGTTCAGGGGGCACGAGCGGTCGAGAGCATCCACGCAGCGAAAGTGACGGCTTTGAGCAGTCCAGCCAGCTCTACTTAGACATCGTTATTGTCGAGTGGATAACTAACGTAAGATAGATAGTTTGACAAAAGCCAAGATGCCAGAGACCATAAATCCAATCCAGAACCCCCCTTTCTAAGAATGACCGTTACAGTAGATGTAGGTCGTTTCGTCGTCAACTAAACTGCAGAGTCTGAAATCTGTTCCGGTCTGAGTCACGACCTCTTGGGTTTGGGAGAGAAACTTAAGAGGTAGGATAGACATGGTGTAGATAGTAGTCTATCGGCGGAGAGGACAGATCCTCCTCTCGGGTGTTGTAACATCTCTTTGAATTCGGGTTCAAATTATGTAACAAATGTGTGGACTGGCTAAATAAAGAGTATTCATGAAGAATACCTAGGCATAGTAATAATAAGTACATAGCACCGTAGTTAATAGTTGACACCTAGCTGAGATATGCTCTCAAAACTGTCGGCTTAGGGGTACTAGACTAACTAATCTGTGTAGCCATACCAGTCCGTGGCCTCAAAGAATTGATACATATAGATCTTCCTTGGACATACATTAAAAGAGCAGTGGTTAGAGTTGATATATCTCAGTCTATTAGGACACTTCGCGCGATGTCGTAATGATGAAACCAGGAAGCTGAAAATAAAACAGATCACTGGCGGTTAAGGCACCAATGGAGATAAAACCCTAGAACTTCTATAAATCATCTGAATCTATAGTATAGCAACAAGACATCCTGGTTCATAGATAATCAGCTTTATGAGGAGCTTCAGCAACGTAACTTTTCGCTCCTCAAAGTCGAAACTCGCTAGGACTTCTGGGGACTGATACGACCCCCACTCATCGTTGCAGATAGTCCGTGCCTTGAAAATGTTGCTTTATCGTAAAATTAATAAAATTACTTAGGTATCTTAAAAGGCAATACGGTCTATTTTGGAGTGGCCACTCTAGTCGTGAACCGAATGAGATACTTGAGGCTTCATAAACGAGCTAGATAATACACCTCTGGTGTAGCCAATGGTGGATGACATAATCACAGTAGGAAACTTGTCAAGCTTGCGTACAGGTGCTTGCTTACCTAGGGAGTAGTTCACATAGGTCTCTCCGAAATGAGGAAACACGAGGTTCCGCCCTATTCGGAATGGCTCACGAAAGGGTGGTCTCGATGAAAGCCAAGCTATCGACGAGCAGCTTCTTGATGGTGTCCACATAATGAAAAAACGTGAAATGCGGTAGCCAAGCAAAAAAAGCCATATCTGACATGCAGGACGTCCACGTGTGCCCGATGTTTCGCGATCTAGATCAGCTGAAACTCGCACTCACCTTCCCGTTACTGTTTCTTGCAATCTTACCTAGGTCTAGGTACATACCTATGTACATACCTGTTCCAGCTAGACCTCCTCGTTGATAGCTTTGGGGCCGAGAACCGTCCGCGTAGATATGTTGCTATTATTAGAAACCGCTCTTTTTTGGCCAATGCGTCCCTACAAGATCGACTGAGAGCTTGTCTTGTTAGTTCGTTCTGGCAGATTCGAGATTGGTTGGTTTGAGGTCCTATATACCGACATGATTATTATCCCGCATGTACACTACCTAGAGCTGTATCTTGTTGCCTACCACGAAGAGTTCCGCGTGGCGAGGCTGCTTATGGCGAGGGTGATCGTCGCGTGCGTCCGGGATTATGGCGCTTACTTACCCCTGGGCCAATCGCCGAATCGGGCGCGAGTTCACGACAGCCAGCCGGGAGAGCTAAATTAGACTCCCGTTAAGCTGAGTAATGATGCAATTGCTGGTTCTTTAGGTAGACGAGTATGCCTCCAGTATAATGATATGAACGCATCAAATCTTTTGCGAATTGCCATGTTGGACCCTCGTTCCAAAAATTCGCCGACGATGTCGGTACGGTCCGGGAATAGCCACCCTCGTATCATCCCCGGAAGCGATCCTTTCTCGATCGAGGCCGAGTCGAAGGATCAAATTAAGACATGCAGTTCGTCTGAAACGGGCTTAGTACGCAAAGCCAACATTGGCGGCCTGGCACCTGGCTTTCTCAACTTCGAGTTCCCCCCACGGGATTCTTTTAAGAGCCGGGTCAGTTACATGCATAATCGAGACGTGATCAACAATGTAGAAAGATCGGATGACGGCGAGAGCTGGCTGGCTGGCGGGCCTTGAAGCATGTGCGTCGATATACAAAGCTGTCGTGGTATCGATTCGTCCAATTTGACCGCGCCGCAGCCGTACCGTTGGAGAGATGGCTTTCGGGGGTTTTGCTGCGTGGCTGGAGGTTCCACCGTCAGCGCTGTCCCCTGATTGGTATGCCCTGACAGGCATCAAGCTGCGCTCTTACGGTACCTGATCTTTTACTGGCGAGGTCTTTGATCCGATCCCAACCCCCTGTTCCATTGCGTCGCCGTCGTCGTGCTGTTGTTGGGTGGGCAGTTCATCTCATTTATTATAAGTGACCAACAAATCCTGTCTGTATGGGTAGAACGAGTTTCCGCCCCCTTCGCAACGGACCGGGTGCGTAGTAATTTGCGTAGAAATATAGTTCGGTCTGCCGGTCAAGTTTTGAGGTGGTAATTTTGCAGGACGTACAGAGGCGACTTGGAGCTGACTGATATCCGTGGACTGCGATGAGGTTTTGCCACACCCAAGAAGGAATCCTGCAGCTTCTCGCTTCCTTCGAGACCCCAGATTACTATATTCTCGGTTGCGTTTCTCACAATGCTTAATCTTTCCTCCTGAAATGTCAAACCGCCCCAATGAAGGGCTTGTGCTCTCCTTTGGTGCTGCTGCTCGCGGTATTGGGACGGCTTGGAGAAGGTAGCTGGACGGATGGGCATAGCCTCACGAGGCGCGGCGCCGACAATTCCGGTCTTGAGAGTTTCGTCCGGCACAGGTATCCTACAGGTCAGGCAATACCTAATGGCCCTGAGAGAGCGGATTTAGTCTAACTTTCAAGCTTAGTTGTGGCATTCGGCGACTATCTCTACGTAGACGGCGGCGAATTGTTACAACAAACCAATGGCACCGAGACAAATAGTACTCAATTGGGTCAAAGCTACTCTTTATCCGCCCGTATGCCCGTCCATATCGACGCATTCAACAGGCACTCACTAATAGATAAGTAGTGAATTCGACGCTCTCCTTGAGGCTCGACGAAGCATGGACAAACGAAACGGTCAAGTTTCGGTCTATTCCCAAGACGGCGCCGCTCCTAGATCAGCAGATATACTGGACGGATACTCCCATTAATACCTTTTACACCTGGGGCGGAATGGCGGTGGGAACCGCGACGCCACCTGCGAACGAGCTGTGGCTGTTTAACGCCGACGGTACAGGAGGTGGAGCGTGGTCACAAGTCCCGCAAGGGGACTTTCGCGACTTCTCACGACTCCGGCGCCCGGTTGGTTCTTCCTTCACGCAAACGGCCCGCGTAGGCTACGCGCTTGGTGGCCAGGTCACTTCGAAAACCGACCGTTCCATTCAGAAGGAAGACCCAGGATACGCCGTGCCCGGCCTCGTGTCGTACGATTTCCAGACCGGCCAATGGACCAACATTTCGACGGCCGGATACCAAGGATACGGGACAAACCTGAACGGACAGGCCGAATACGTACCGTTCGGGCCTAACGGCCTACTGCTCTTCTTCGGCGGCGCGGAGGCGCCCGTTGACGCGACGGCGGGCAGTATCGTACAGCTCAGCTGGAATATGCTCACGCTATACGATCCGGTGACGGGAAAGTGGTACACCCAATTGACGAACGGAATGCGTCCGCCTCTGGTTGAAAGAGCATGCAGTGTTGGTGTTGAGGGACCGAACAACACATACGAGATGTGAGTTTACCCCCAGGTGGTGAACTAATTGGAAACATGAATGTACTAATAGCAATAGATTTATCTATGGTGGCACATCAGACCAATGGGGTGTTGTATCTTCTGATGTCTATGTGCTCTCTTTACCCGGGTTCATATTCTTCAAAGCGGACTCTCTTGGAACACGGCGTGCGGATCACGCTTGCGTCGTCGTTGGCAAGGGCAAAAGACAGATGCTAAGCTACGGAGGCGTCGACGGTGGATCTGGACTTCGTTCTACTATGACAACTCCTGATCCATGGAGACAGGGAATTGGCATTTTCGACATGACTGAGATGAAGTGGATGGATTCATACGATCCGAACGCGACAAATTACGATGTCCCCGCCCAAGTGAGTAGTTGGTACGTAGAAGGAGGCATGAATAACGTCATGTGGACCAGCGATGAAGTAAAGCAGCTATTCCTAAATGGTAGCTCCATTACGTACGGCGCGACTAGCAACTCTTCGTCAACGGAGAACTCGGACAGCTCGCATTCGGGTCGAAGGATTGGTGGTATTGTTGGTGGTACTGTGGGAGGCGTGATATTTATCAGCGTAACGTGTGCCGTCGCATTCTTGCTGCTGCGAAGACGGCGCCGTCGCCAAAGCGCCATAAGCGAAGAGATAAGCGAGTATAGGCCGGAACCCTGGCCGAAAGACACGCCTCGGTTGCGATCAACTACGCCGGGGACGATGATGACGCTTGAACCAACACCGATAGAACCGGTGGAGATAAGTGGTACGGCCAGAGGTGAGCTTCCTGGCGAGGATGTGGATTGGACATATGAACTTCCGGTTCCTACGCCGCGCACAAGGCCTGAACTTCCGGATCGAAAGTATACATTTTAATATATAATTGTATCATGAATGCTGGGATATTTCTCGTCTTATTAGATCTTAATCTTGTTAGTTTAAGGTGCTGTCCGGTCGAGTTGCTAGACAAACTGTACCGAAATAACTCGGAACTGAGACGAAATTCGTCTTCTATAGCACCATTTAGACATTTGTCTACCTGGCAACGAGGCAATGAGTTGTCTATCCTCGCTCAGAAATAGACTCTATATATGCAACCTAGTTTTCGCTGCTGTGCATCTTTGAAGCGAGGATATTCGTGGTCAGACGTTGGTAGGTTGCCCATCTCGGAATAACCTCCTTCTCTTTATTTCGCCTACCCAACTAGCTTCTTGACCTTCTCGAGCAACAGCCCACTCTCCCTGCCTAACTTGCGCTGACCATCACGACCCGGGGTTCGCGCCTTTGCTAGGGCCTTTCGAAACCTTTCACGCTCGGCGATCTTGCGATTCCGTTCCGCATTTCGTGCCTCGATCTCTTGCGCCCGTACGTCTGCTTCGGCCTGTTTGCGCTCCGCCTCGGCCGAAGCTTTGTCGAAGTAACCAGGCTTCCGTTGCTTCTGCTTGTGCCGGTGCGGCTTGTAGCGCTCGGTTGATGACGGCGGCGGTGGTGGAGACGGTTCAGGCTCTTCATCCTCCTCTAGCATCGCCTGCCTCTCGGGGTGAATGGTCGGTGATTGGGGCGCTGCACTTGCATCGTCGGTTGCGGTCGTTGTGTCGGCGGTGTCAGGTTTAGAAGACGTCTGCTCCGCAGCTTTGATCTTTTTGTATGCCTTCTTGATCTTTGCCTTGTAAATGATGTCCTTTTTTATTTTATCAACTAACAGGAGGGCAGATGTTAGCGACTGGGTATAGCGCAAGCAATGTCTGCCGAGGTGGTCACAAACCTTTTCTCTTCCAAGGACCCTCTGGCAGATTTTCAGGTCCTATTTTAAAACCTTTCCGAAGCTTCTTTGCTGCTGGCGTAGCTGCGCCATCCGATTCGAGAGGTCTTTTCGGTGCCATCGTTTATGAATGTCTCATAGAAGTAGAATCTCTAAATTCGGGCTAGCTGACGAGAATTGAAAAAACGATGAATTAATTATCGAATGTTATCGATAAGCGGTTACGGGTACAAATGGGTATGGTGGGCAGCACTAATTGCACTACCGGATAGGTCGATTTAGTGGTTGCAGGCAGCTAGGCCAGTCTAGGGTACAAGTGACCTTCCATTCTCGCCCTGTCATGCCTGTCAGCTTGCTATCCCTGCTAATTCGGCCCCAAACCGGGCATCCTTTAGGCCTGTTTAGGCGCAATAAACGGGCGCTAATAATGACGCTGGACTTACTGACTTACCGCAGTTTATTGCAGCTGTGCAGTCATAGGTTTGCCGGTAACGGGTGATAGCGGTAGGCGATAGGTAAATAAAGTCCGGATGATCAAGGACGAATGGATCCCTTTTGTTCCTTAACCTACCAACTCAACTTTCTACCTCTTCCTACATGTCTCATGCTAATAGGCCCTCTACGTGTGTATTTCTCTCAACTCCAGGCTAGTTATTTCCAGTTGAAATAGCAAAGTCACTGTGAATGTCTAGTTGAAAACTCTCAGCGAAGATTAAACGCTTACTATTCTATTTCCAACTTCCCAGTCCTCCGAACCAATGAAGCGGACGTAACGAGCGTAACGAGTCAGGACCTGATACTAATCCATTCCTTGAAGGCCAGAAGACTGAGAAACTAGAAATGTTTATAACATAAAACTACTCCCTGGTGGCTCTAGACCGACTGCCGCACAGTACGATGCCAATTTTTCAGATAGATCTGAAGCGGAGGGAATCCGCTGAGCAGCCATCCGCATCGACACCTACATCTATGCCCACGCCAGCTATGGCACCAACGCCAGACGGATTTCACCACGACAATTTACTGAGAAGGAAACAGTCGGAGGAAAGCATTCGGACGGAACTGTGTGAAGGCCCAATATCCGATAGCCCAGCACCGCCAACATCGCAAACACCCGAACGAGACCTCACCACCGCCTGCTCTGATCGATCTGAACTGATTGAACGATTGAAGAAAGGCGAGAGCCCAACTTGGAGACCGAGCCGACATGTTCGTAGCTCCTCTTCCGCCCCAAGATATATATGGCCCATTCCATTTGCTAACTCTTGGGTTTGTAACCAGTTCGGGTCAATATGGAGTCAACAACCTACGTCACCAACTCGCGATTCTAAATGTCCATCTACCACCTCCCCGACTTTACTGCCTCCAGCCAACATAACACCCGAGAAGCGAGATGCCGATCTTGACGATGAGGGAAGACTACGAGAAGGGCTGAGCATCGAGCGCCCGCGTTCAGCTCTTCATAGCGGAGATTTCACCCAAGATGAAACCTCCCAGAATGGTAGTTCCGTACAAGATGGCCAGCGAGCTCAGAGACACGAGGATTTTAGTAGCATTGGCGATTCGTGGTTTGCTACTTCGCCCCCAAGAAACTTTACACCCTTCCCATTCGAAAGACGGCACGCCACAACACGACCCGATGAAACGCCCCTGGGCTATACTTCGCTATCCTCTTCTATTTCCTCAAGCTTCGTCTACAAGCCGCCGACCAGTCCTTTGGTCCAATCAGAGAGTAACGACGATATCGATTTGACTTCTCCGATGGATGGTATCGACATTACCTCAAGCTTTCCCAAAAATACGCGTCGCCATACGTTGATGTCGTCTCATTCAACCCCGTATGGAATTGCTCATAGCCCGTCGCCGAGGCCGCCGCCGTCCCATCTACGCCAGGAGAGGACATTCCCTTACCAGGCACATCAACCTCGACGGTCTCTTGCCTCCACTCCTAGCTTTGCTACCTCTGCGTCCTCACCACAAACTCCGGCGCTGCTGCGGTCAAGGAGACCATCGTATAGTTCGGATATATCACCGCTCCAACATGCTTCCATGGTAGGGTCCTACGAGGAGAGCATACTGCGTGGCCGGATGTCAACTACTCCCTCAAAGCCTCTCGATTTCTTGGCTCAAATCGGGGTGCTGGGATTGGGTAAGTGTAAATCAAGCCTGCGGTGTCCGCCTCATGTAACGTTACCTTTCCCTGCCGTGTTCTATAGTTATGCTAGCTCCTCCCATGGGCGGTCGAAAGAAGAGGACGGACCAAGCCCGTATGTTGGTCAGATTGACTTAGAGAATGGTCTTCCTAATCAGGACGAAGACGCGAGGTCAAAACGGAAGCTTCAGAGTCGGGCTTTGGACGTTTTAGACAAGATAGCGGCGGAAGACGAGAGGGCCGGGGCGAGACAACGCCCTGCAATACCATTAGAGCGTGGCCCGAGCAGAGCTCAACGACCGAAACGCAGGTCAGGTTCTCCAAGGGCACCTCCTGGTGGAAGTTACCGCATTCCTGAGAAGGGACAGATTCAGATTATTATTAAGAACCCCAACAAGACAGCTGTCAAACTATTTCTAGTTCCATATGACCTAGCAGGAATGGAGCCTGGCACCAAAACATTTATCCGGCAACGGAGCTACTCTGCTGGCCCAATCATTGATAATATGCCGGAAATGAGGGATAACGGGACAGCAGATCGACCTATCCTTCGATATCTCGTCCATCTACACATATGTTGTCCCTCAAAAGGTCGGTATTATCTATACAAAAACGTTCGAGTTGTATTCGCAAATCGCGTGCCTGATGGCAAAGAGAAACTTCGAAACGAGATCACCTTACCTGAACCTAGGTTCACTAGCTACAAACCGATCAGAGTGATGCATCCTCCCATATCAGGGGGCACAGGACCTGGCGCCAGTCTAGCTGCCGACAAGGCATTCAGGCGACGTAGCTCGGGCTTCTATTTTGGTGGCTCGAGCCAAGCTTATGATACTACTGACGGGCTGAACACCATGAGTGCTCAGAATCAACCTTATCCTTTCTACCTTTCTAGAGACACGGCACCGATTGAACCTGTTCCTCTCAGAAATGATGGAACTAGAAGTATACTAAACGGAAACAGCAACTCGAGCCACGCCGCACCTCAATCGCCAGATTCTTCTCAGGCGAGTCGGCCAACGACTCAAAGTTCGAGTAACATATCAAACTGGGATAGCCTAGACGGCCAGATTGGCAGATATGATAAGCTCAACAAGGGCGACGTAGGCTACGGAGGCAATGCATTCGCCCACCTAATTAATGGCAACACTGGCGTCGCAGAGAGTTTGCTTTCACAACGGTTGCGATCCCTTGGAGTTCAAGGGCAGGCAGACAAGGGGTCTGATACAATGCAGGAATAGGTCTTTGCGTTTGGTTGCATTCATGCTTTGGCGTTAGGAACTTGAGGCATGGTCATCATTAAGCTGTCATCTACAGGCGTTCGGGTCAGCTTATAAGGGTGCTCTGACATTGGCCTACCCTAGTGCCTTCATGGAGCGATCGATTGATCATAATTCAGATAAAATTGAACTCTTTACTCCATTGTATTTGCTCTGATTTATTAGCATTAGGGCAATTTTCCACGTTCACTGTCCAGATCACCAGTAGGGTGTCTCCTATAGATGTAGTAAACGCTTGCAGGCTCTTAGAAGTCATCTTCCTTGCTATTTATAGGCTAAGCTTTCAGTCTCAAGAGAGTTAACTGCCATCTCAAGTAAATAGAAATTTCAAGCTCCATAAAATCACTTTAAATCGACGACCTTCATAACCCCCTATCGCAACATGAAGACAGCACACAGTGCCTCCAGGGAGGGCCTCTAACGCTTGACAACTTTCCAGACTGTCTTTCTTGAATTAAAAGGAGTCCTAGGCCGTGATATCGTAAACTAAGTTTCCTAATAGAATTAGGAGTGTCGACTTGAGAATCTCGGAAGACATGCTTTCGTTTAAGCATATCATATCCTAATAGTGTGCCTACGTAGATTTTGCGCTTCGGCTCTACATATTTTGGGTCTATATTGAAAGATTAGCTACTATGTAGTTTGCGAGTTACGGAGAGACTATGATGCTGTCTTTCTCCTTCGACGCCCCTTACTGCAACTTATTCACCGAAGATATCGAAAGCACTCGTAGAAGGAGACTCGACTTCAAGGGAAACAAAGAATTTGGTATAATAGCCGCTCCCTGACATCATAGAACGCGGGCAAGGCTTAGTGGTAGTGCGTAGCAACATTTTCCTTATGCATAGGCTAATACCAACTCAACGGCCGTTCCCGCATGGATCTATACATTGCCCTCTACCGCCTTGTGCTATATCATCGGTTCTGATAGTTGACATGTCATACTGAGACATCCAGTGTGCCTATGTACCTAGCCCTAGGTATGCATGTACCTAGGCATGTACCTAAAACCTAGGAGGTACGCGGGTACCTACATGTATGTTACGCAGGTGTTGGTAACACGATATTTGAACCTCGGCCATCATAATCACAGCTTCTTTATTACCAAAGGAAACCTCGCTAATTAAGTTCTTCACTTCAAATACCTAACACTACCTATCGGGGAACCATTAGGGATGTCTGCGTCTAAGTTCAGGAGCCTCTTTAGCCAATACTATCCACCCAAGGCCACCTTCACGGAGGCTAACCTCACCCCCGGCTCTCAGAATGGACGCGTCTTCATCGTGACCGGCGGCAACGCGGGTATTGGTTTTGAGCTATGCAAGCTTCTTATCACCACCGGCGCCACCATCTACATGGCCTCGCGGTCTAAGGTTAGTTAACTGGTAGAGATTGTCCTGAATCTCTCGAAGCAAACGGTGTAGCCTTCGTCTCTGCTCTCATCCTCACCACGTCCTTCATCTTTTCTTCTTCTACAGCATCTAATTTCAGCATATAGGACAAAGCAGAAGCAGCTATCAAGACCATTTCAGACAGCATTCCCCTGGACAAGCCCGGAAGAGGCCAGATCAAATTCCTACATCTTGATCTAAATGACCTCCAAATCGTCCAGGAAGCAGCTAAAGAGTTTGCGCGACAGGAGTCCAAACTCGACATTCTTTGGAACAACGCCGGTACCGGTGGCAACGCCGTGAAATATGGCACCAGGACTGCGCAGGGCTTCGAGCCGCTAATAGGCATGCACTGCATCGCAACATTGCTCTTTACTGAACTCTTACGTCCCCTGCTCCAGGCCGCAGCGGCTAGTAGTTCGGCACCAGGCGCTACGAGGGTTCTTTGGTTGACGACTAACCTAGTAGATACTAACGCGCCACCTAACGGTGTCGATTTCTCCATGCTGGACCGCGGGTATGAGGACGGAGCAAAGAACTACGCGGTTTCGAAAGCTGGCACCTGGATGCTAGCTCACGAGTTTGCGACACGCTACGGCAAGGACGGCATCCTCAGTCTCACGGTGAACCCCGGAGTCGTAAAGGCTGGAAGCTACGCGGGCACTCCGAAGGTGCTGATGGCTGTTTTGAACGCCACCATGTTGCACGATACCATCTACGGGGCGTACACGGAGCTATACGCCGGCTTGTCGCCCGATATCAAGCCAGAAAACTACATTAATCTCATCCTGCCTTGGGGAAGAATATGCGCTGTTGATATCATGTGGCGTCCGGATATTGCTAAGGCCATGAAGTCTAAGGACGAAGGCGGCTTGGGTTATGGGCAGAAGCTGTGGGAATGGTGCGAGGAGCAGTGGAAGCCACACATTGAGGGCCTTTAATATATATGCACATATATTAATTATAATGGTTTAATTTAGAAAAGCTTCAAACAAGTTACATTTCAAAGATAAAAGGCCTTAGGGGCTAGGTACCTATATACGTAACCTTTGATACCTATATGTAATAAATTCGTAGTTACTTACTTGCACCATAGTGTCGGCTTTCCTGCACTTTTTAAGGCTACGTCGTGACATTTACTACAAGGTACCTAACGTATTAATTGACGTTAACTCATAAAAGAGCGAATCAGTACATGTACATAGATACAACGGTGATTCCATCTTCGATTTGATTATACGGTTGGCGGCGGGAACGCAGTGATTCAATTTTCTGCCGGTTAACCCGCCGTCACTGAGCAACGTTGGCTAGTATGCCCCTATTAGAGAGCGCAATCACAAATATACCTGCAGACACCGCCTAACTTAGGGTTGATTTGATTATTCCACACGATTCTAAGCCATTGATTAGCCGGCAACGGTGAAATCTATTTAAGTCTGCAGAATTCGAGCACTCTTATCCTGCATCCTCCATCTTTCATTTTCCGTCGTCGTCCTCAGTCTTGTCATCCACGTCCACCACCACCACTACACATTTTCTTCACTACACTACACTACTACACTCTCTGCACTGTGCAGTTCATTGATCTACTCGTTAGCATTCAGTGATAGTTGCTTCAAGCACCTGCAACATCCCTCGTCCCAACACTTCGCCATTACTTCCCCGTCTTGAGCAAACTTTCCGGGATCGGCTTCACATTTTTGCAGGGGCGGTTTACGGGGGCGCCATGTCTAAGACCTTTTCGCCCCTACCCGCCATACCTCCTTACCAAGAAGAATACTAAGAAGAGAAAGGACATTATATCCATCACGTTGGTGATAATTCTTGAATAGTAAGTAACCTCTTGCATGTGCTTTGTCATTTACATATTAACTTGACTCCTTAGACAGACGACCTGCTTAGTGTTTGGATTGTCTCAAGATATCTCTATCCGTCATAGACTATCACCATTGGGTTAGCCCGAGTGGTTGGTATCACGCGACAAGTGACTATCAGCACAGTGGACTAATCCCAAGCAACCTACAGTCACACGACACGCCAACTCTAGTGAAGAAATTTTCATGAATACCTTGTTGGCGGCAAATAGTAAGTTGGGTACTAACACTAACAAGGCGATTGTTGTGGGTATACTAACACAAATAGAGCGATTGCTAGCAACATACGGGGATCGAGGGGCGAGTGCTATATACCAATACACCTTCACTGGTGAAGTGAGACGAGCACTGTGAATTCTTTGGCAGCAACTACTAGGTAGTGAGGTGGGTCTAACTCCAACAAGTTGATCACGATGAGTATACTAACCCAAATAGGTCGATTGCTATGAGTATACCAACGCCAGCAAGGTGATTGCTGTAGCACATCAGAAGCAGCAGCAACAACAACTACACCCACACCAATACGAGGATATCCCCAGGTCCCATGCCCTGCTATCCCCACGAAGTCCATCAACCCATCATTCTTCTACAAACCCATCATTCTTCTACAAACCCATCATTCTTCTACAAACCCATCATTCTTCTACACGATACTCATAGAATCACTCAACTCATAGCATCACTCAACTCATAGCATCACTCAACAGTCATATGTATCAGGTCATGTCAGTTGTGTCGACACTCATCTATTTACCCACTAAGAACCCTCCACTCTAGGTCTGTATTCATTCGCTCAATGTCAACACAGCTGCGAAGAAGGTCAACTATATCCGAAGAGACTTTATTCGACATAGTCTGCTATCACGAAAACCCAATCAACCACCACCCACGGATAACGTGCTCCTAATTTCGCCTCAACGAATACTTTCCTTGGCATTGACTTCTTGTGTCCTAACTGAGACATGACCGACATACCAGAGTTCCTCCCTAGTAGGGAGCGGTCTCCTCGTTGTTCTGCTAAGAGACCCTCGGTCATGGCTCAGAGCGGCAATAGCTGTCGAGGCCCTTTCACTGCGTCGATAGCCGAGGAATTTTCGAACGAAGACACGGTACCGTTCCAAAATTTTCGACGACCCCTACATGTTTTAGTCGCAGCCGACCGAAAATAATACAGTTCGAAAACGTCGGCGATCGTCTACGCAATTTTGCGTGTACCTGACGATGAGGACATCACTATGTTCAGCCTGAGGGAGTAGATGGAGACTTACACACACATCCACTGCACATACAGCTGTACCAACATTACCTATACAACTAGTTATCCTAGATCCAGCAGCACGGTCTGGAGCATCCCATTCGAGGCCGCCTCCGTCTTCATTCGTGGCCGGAGCATAAGGTAAACGGAAAGAGCAAGCCCTGTGCTCCGGTCACGAATGAAGAATACACCTTGTCCTCAGCAGTTGCATGTCCGGCTGCGGCCGCGTCTTCCACCAGCCAGGCTACAGCTGGGTCTTCCACGGGCCCGTTATCGCGGTGGGCCTCCAAGCCTACAACAACTCGAGGGCCGTGGTGCGCCCTATGGCTCACTCTAGGACTTTAAGGTAGATGGAGATGGAGATCACACCTTTACGAAACGAAGACGAGCCCAGACTGCCCCATTGCGCCCCCGATACCCTTTGGTGGCGGGTGGTCTCTGGTCTCACCCGCGGCTAGGGTACAGGAGGCGTTGGCAAAGGGGATGTCCTGTGCCCTGGTCATGGCGGCCTTCAAGATACGTCATGGTCGGCTAAACATACCGCAGGCATGCATTTTGCCGCATGCATTTTGCCAGTTTACTGTAAGCACTATACCATTTCGCCGAAGTTTGTCTTAGAACATGGCTGATCCAAGAGTACTTAGGGGAGAGGCGACGGCCACGACAACGACACGCCTCCTGTGTCGGGTCTTTCACCTAGGCCCCTGGCACGGTGTTCTCGAAGCTGTATCGGCAAGATGCAGCGGCGTGCTTTCGCTGGCCACAGCATCTTTCACAACATGGTCTTCGTGAAAATCCACTGTGGTCGGCGAAGCATGTCGTTCGCACTTTGCCAATACACCGTAAGTGCCATACCATTCCATTCCATAGAAGTTGACCTTCCCTAAAACATGGGTCGGCTAACCAAAGAGTAGAGAGACGAAGAGGCCTGTGGGGCGGCCGAATTTTCAACCGGATGTTCACTACACCACAGGACTATGACTACACCTTATGTCCTATGCCAACGTCATGGCTGAGAACCCGTCGGCACGCCCATGCCGGGTCTTCCATTGGCCCAGGCTACTTGGTTCAGGGGCCATATTGATAAAAGGCGGGCGTCATGTTTCGCTGGTCGCGGAAGCTTTCAGCATATACGGTATGGACTTTGTCAAGATTCCGCCGCGACCAGCGCAACTTCGACGTTCGCCTTTTATTAATATACGGTAAGCACGGTTCGTTCGTGCTCCCCGACGTTCCCATGCTGGCCGACGACCCCGACGGGACCGGCCACCCCGCGGACTTTGCCATCATGGATGGCCGGCCCTGTCAGCCGAAATGGCCTAGGCAAATTGTAAGTCAAACCCTTCCCATACATCTAGGTACTTCAGGTATGCTAACCGAAATATAGGGGCATTCGTGCTCTACGATGTTAGCTCCAATAGAGCCCGCACGAGCGGCGAGCTTGCCACTACAAACACCGAATCAACTATCGACTTATACGATGTTGACCCTAATAGGGTTGGTACGAGCGACAAGATTGCCACTATAAACACCGAATTAAGTACCCATGGTACATGTCCACCGCGGACAGAATAACTGTCCTTATTGCCTCGCCCAAGGTCCTCCGAGGCCAGTCAACAGGGGGCAACGGGCAATGCCTATGCTTCGCTGGGAAGCTAGGGGTGGAGAAATGGCAGACTGCCACTACCTAAGTGGCACCCCCGTCCAGGGGTAAGTTTTTGATATTCTTCTTTCTTTCTCCACCAAAACATCTAGGTATGAACATAGGACTCTAACACGTTCTGATCTAGGGTCTGCTCTCCTGACCTTCGGCGCATATGCTGCGTCGCCGTCCCGCGCCCGGCCATCCTTAACGTCACTATCGGCCTCCAGCGGGAGGCCGTACAGAATGCTCGTCCCGGTACCGGCGCCACAGGGGTGTTCTAACCCCGATTCAGGAGTGCCGTCGGTTGTGCCTTGTGCTCTAGCCGCGGCACATCCCTACGACAGACCGTAGCCGGCGATGGCAGCGACGAAACGACCCTCCAGTTTGGCTGGGCTAAGACTACCTATCTCCGCCTCTTACGCCCGGCCCGGGACTCCCGCGCTTGAACACAACAAGGCGGGGGTCCCTGTCTACGCCTAACCTTGCGGGGGAAGATACTGCGCCTAAGGACGTAGCCGCGGACGGGACTTGAGCTCCCAGGTCTGTTCCTGGCGTGAACCCGTACAGGTCTGGCCTGTCGGCCGGTGACCCTCGAGTTCTCCGAGCCACGGGGGGCGGCCCTCGAGTTCTTCGAGCGAGGGCTGCCGCCTGCTCTCCTGGGTCGGACAAGAAGTCACGGACTCATAATTTCACCTTTTCTACGACAAACCGCAAGCAACTATGTAGGTACCTCGCCTGCCTCGCCTGGACCGGTGGTCATCGAGGCGAAAGTAACTAGCAAGGACGGTGCGGCGGCGCGGTTGCGTTCTTTACTGTGGCCGGCGCCGTGGCGCCGTCCAGATCACGCAGCGGCAGAAGAGGAAGAAGAAAGCAGACACGGGGTGTGGCGGGTCCCAGCTTACCAAAAAAGCGACAGGGGGCTGCCCGCCTGGTCTGCTTCCAAATCGACACAAGAAGTCACGGACTCATAATTTCGACTCAAAGGGGGGAGAGGGGGGGGTCATTCCGAGATCTCAGTGATTACCTTCCTCGCCACAAACCGCTTGCGTCGCCTAGTCCGGTGGCCCTCGAAGCTAAAGCAACCAGCAAAGACGGTGCGGCGGCGCGAACATCCTGTCTTCACCATGGCCTACGCCATGGCGCCCATGGCGCCGTCTAGATCAGACGGCCGCAATCGAGACGTGGCGGTCCCTGCTGCTGAAAAGCGACGGGCGGGTGGCTTACCTATCTTGGGCGAGCGATGGTGGAGGAAAGTTTCAGACTGGGTATTTAGGGGGCGCCAGCCTAGACGAACTCATGGTTACGCGAGACGGGTGCCTGCCTGCCTGGTCTATGGCTCAGCAAGTTACATAGCCTACCGCGACCGTCTCTCCTTACCTAGGACTATGGGCTTCCGTTCAACGTTACGCATTCGAGTATATACTATCCCTCACGATGTTAATCGAAGCTTCGTTAAGCTTCATCGGATGTATAAATTAACTAAACACCGATGTGCTAATAATAGAACTACAAAGTAGCGATATCTACCTAGGTAGTCTAGGTCTGAAAGTTCCTAAGTTAAATACGTTCCAATTAAAATACTTGTTACAAGAAATTGATCTGCAGGCGGTGGGAGAAATAAAATGACTTGATTCAGAGATCAGATAGAAGTGAACGTGGGTATGTCACAGCCAGCCATCTATCTGGAGAGCTGACGGAGAAAAGGGGTAAATTTTTCTCACGGCCAACTTAGCCCAGCTGCTGTTTGGGGGCGATGAGTTTATCTCGTGCGCTGTTATTTTAAATGTATGACAGATCAAGAAGTAATTGCCTACTGCAATGAGCGCGACGAGTTAAGGGTAGCCAAGTTGGTAGCTCTCAACTGATCTCGCTTGTGGCGTGCTCACGTATGACTGGCGCTGCAATTGCATCCAACTCACATAATTTCCAAAAGCGCATTCGTGACGAGGTCCCTCGTCTTCGGTCCCAGCGATGTGTCTTATTCTTGTCCATTAGAAAAGTGAGGCTCGGAGATGAGATATGGAGTAGTCATCCCGTCTACGTGTTTTTTAAATTCAAGTTTGCAGTCCTTTTCTTCTTCCTTTTTCGATCCCTTTTTATAGCAAACAACCACACGTAATCCACCGTGGTGTACACGCACCCTAATCAACGGCACCCCACCGCACCACACCATGAAGCCATCGTGTGTGTAGGTGAGGTGTGGTTGCTTAAGTGTAGACCCCCATATGTGGAGACCTGAGGTGGCTACATATAAAGCAAGGGCAGATACCAGCCCTATTATAAGGTATCTACATAGCCAAGATACCAATTCAGGTTACCAGGGGTCCTGATTCTGATTTGGAAAGAGGCTAGTTAGTGATATCTTCACTTGCTCATAATGGCTTCAGTCCCTACTCAACCCACTTTTTGCCCTATTCAGACTTATACACCTAATACACGTGGTGTACACGCACTACACCAGAGGACCTTGGTGCGTGTATTATAATACACACGCTAAGGGATATTGGTGTGTGTGTATATATACCGAGGGGTCTTGCTGCGCTTAGTGTAGTTTTTTGCAGCTCTGTTTATAACCTACCTCTTATTTTCTCTCTTAACTTGAAGCTACATCACTTTATTCTAAATCGTTATCAGAAGTGTCCTAAAGTACGCGGAAGATGCCATCTCGTTATGGTTATACCGTCGCTGTGGTTTGTGCCATGAGCTTTGAGATGCAGGCCGTCCGTTACATGCTGGACCGAAAATACCCGCCCCCGAATATTCCCCCGAAAATTCGGAATGGGAGCGATGACACTTATGGTTTCGGCGAGCTTAGTGGACATAACGTCGTACTCGCATACCTCCCCGAAACTCGAGGAAAGGCATCAGCTGCTACCGTGTTCACGAAACTGAAGCGAACCTTCCCTTGTATCCAGTGGCGATTTCTCGTGGGTATCGGAGGAGGGATACCGACTGCCAACCACGACATCCGCTTGGGCGACGTGGTCGTAAGCATGCCCAACGAATCGTACAACGGCTTGGTTCAATATGAGCTGGGGGAAGAGACTACCGACGGCGTCGTCCTCAAAGATTCCTTGTCACATTCGCCGCTTCTCCTTAGAGAAGCCATCAAGGCCATGCACCAATCCCACGGGAACGAGGTCGATAAGTTTCTATCAGCCATGCTGCGAAAGGGACGACACGCTGGCAACTACAAACGGCCAACTACTGAGATAGACGTTCTGTTCGAGGAGGATTATCCACATGCCTCCGCCAACGTATCGTGCGAGAATTGCGACATGTCCAAAGCTATTGAAAGGTCACCGCGCCCATCCAATACACCCGAAATCCACTACGGTTTGATTGCTTCAGGCGACAGCGTCATTGAAGATGCTGCTGAGAGGAACGCTATTCTGCGCAGTTGCGGCGATATTCTCTGTGTCGAGACAGAGGCTGCCGGTTTGGCGACGGACTTCCCTTGTATCGTCATCCGTGGCATTTCCGATTATGCAGACTCGCACAATAATGACGACTGGCAAGATTATGCGGCTGCGGCTGCGGCCGCTTGCAGCAAGGAACTACTTTCTTATATAGAGCCGGAAAACAGTACTAGTAGTTCATCGGACGGGAATGGCAGGTCGATTGTCTTCAATGGCCGAGGCGTTCAAAATTCTGGCACTGGGAGTGTCTCCATCGGCGGGGGTATGCACTTTGGGCAAAGACGGCAAAGACAGCATCAATGAGACGGTGTAGCTACAGCATGCAAATAATATATTGTTCGTTTGCCAGACACAAGGCACGCATTCTAGGCTGAGATCGACCAATTAACAGTAACCGTAGCCACTATGATGTATCTGTACCCAGGTACCTCTCAGGTATTATTGCAGTTGGGCACTAAGTGGCTGCTTATATAGACATGCACTGAGCTGAACTGATCTCAGCCTGCTTCTGCCTATTGCTTCCGACGTATTTATGATGGGCAGTTCTCCAGACTTGGAAAAAGCACCTTGCCAATAACCCCCAAGCAGCACAATGGCTGGCCATGCCAATTTAACCAATTTCCGTGGACAAGGAATTCAAAACTCGGGACCTGGAAATATCACAGTCGGAGGAGACGTGAATATTGGTATGTAACAGGTATTGGTTACCATCTTTGTTGCTAACAGGCTGAAGGGCCCTTAAACAACAAGTGTCTCGCTGACTTGTTCTTGACCGACCCTCGTCACGACAGGAAACGCATTGAACAGGCAAAGGGCGGCCTCCTACGCGACGCATACTGCTGGGTCCTCGAGAACGATGATTTCATACGATGGCATGATGGCCCTAGTGGTTTACTTTGGGTTAGAGGCGACCCAGGTAAGGGCAAGACCATGCTACTTTGCGGCATCATCAACGAGTTAGAGAACCAGAAGCAGACCTCCGACACCACTCATCTTCTGTCCTTCTTCTTCTGCCAAGCGACCGATCCGCGGCTGAACAATGCGACGGCTGTATTACGCGGTCTAATCTATCTCCTTGTCAACCAACAACTATCACTCATCTCGCACTTAGAGGAAGTGTACAATCGCACAGGCGAGGCATTGTTCAAGGGTGTAAATGCATGGGTTGCGTTACACGATATCTTCGAGAACATGTTGCAGGACCCCAGCTTTCCGGATGCTATCTTCGTCGTCGACGCCCTTGACGAGTGCGAGAAGGATCTCCCACTACTTCTCGATCTGATCATTGTCCCCTCCCGGGTTAAATGGGTCGTGTCTAGTCGTAACCGACTAGACATCGAGGAACGACTATACAGTGGTAAAGAACATATCAGGCCACTATGCCTTGAACTCAATGAGTTGTTCATCTCGGAAGCGGTTCGTCGCTACATCCAACATAAGGTTGACCAATTAGCCGAGCAGAAAAGGTACAGCATTGGATTGCAAGAGGATGTCCAAAATTACTTAGTATCGAATTCCCGCGGTACGTTCCTTTGGGTAGCCTTGGTGTGTCAAGCACTTGCAGATCCTAAAGTTAGGCTACGCCATACGTATGCCAAACTGGAAGAGTTCCGAGCTGGACTTGATTCTCTCTACGATCGGATGATGGGTCAGATCACAGAGTCTTACGATGCGGAATCTTGCAAGCAAATAGTAGGCATCATGTCAATCGTATACCGACCCCTTTCTTTACAGGAACTAGCACCTCTTGTTGAGTCACCAGAGTGCTTGAAGCTAGAAGACCTGGAAGAAATTGTCAAACTTTGCGGCTCGTTTCTTATTCTTCGGGAAGGAATCATCTACTTCTTACATCAGTCAGCAAAAGACTATCTGCTACGAAACGCAGCCAGCACGATATTCCTTTCGGGCATGAGAGGCGGACACTACACCATTTGTCAAAGATCGCTAAAACTTATGTCTCAAATCCTTCGACGCGATATCTACAACATGGATAACTGGGGGATACCCCCAACCCAAATCACGCCGCCAGATCCCGACCCGTTAGCAGCCGTGCGGTACTCGTGTGTCTACTGGGCTAACCACCTGGCGGAGTGCCAACCCAACGAGCAGATACAGAACAATAGCCTCCAAGATGATGGAATAGTCTACAGATTCCTACGAGAGCACTATCTTCACTGGCTCGAAGCTCTTAGTATCATCGAGAGTCTGCCGCAAGGGGTCTTAGCAATATCGAAATTGAAGGAACTGGTTCTGGTAGGCTGCAATCATGAAATTTATATGAAATATTATTTAACTATATGGGACAGGGAAAACCCACGGAACTTGGCAAGCTTATCCACGACGCATACCGGTTTATCCGACATAACATGCTGGCGATCGAGAGCAGTCCACTGCAGGTATATGCGTCGGCGCTTTTTTTTACCCCTTGCCAGAGTCTAATACGAGAATTATTTAAAGTTGAGAAACCTTCGTGGCTGTCTTTAAAACCGGCTGTCGAAGATCAATGGAGCGCGTGTGTGATGACATTCGCAGGCCACAGCAAAGAGGTCATGTCATTAGCTCTTTCGCCTGACGGGAACCGCTTGGCGTCGGGCTCGCAAGACTTCACAGTGAAGTTATGGGATACAACGACGGGTGCGTGTCTATCAACTCTCACAGGCCATGAATATGGCGTTGAATCAGTCGCCTTTTCGCCCAACGGGAACTTACTAGCGTCAGGCTCGTATGATAAAACGGTGAGGGTATGGAACATGGAAACAGGTGCATGTGAAGCAGTCCTTACAGGCTATGGAAGGTCTGTTGAATCGGTCGCCTTTTCACCTGACGGAAATTCTCTATCGTCAGCCTCACTTGATGGGACGGCAAAGATATGGGACATGCGAACAGGCGCATGCAAATCAACC
This sequence comes from Hypoxylon rubiginosum, assembly GCA_902806565.1. NCBI lineage: Eukaryota > Fungi > Ascomycota > Sordariomycetes > Xylariales > Hypoxylaceae > Hypoxylon > Hypoxylon rubiginosum. Next base: position 393,907 of record CADCXA010000065.1, on the reverse strand, counting down.
TTTACAAACCATTACGGACGGCTATGTGGGGTCGGTCACCCTTTCGCCCACCCTTTCGCCCACTGGGAGCTTGTTAGTGCTGCTCCCAAGCAACGAAGCAATAAAGGTGTGGGACATAAGAACGGGCGCGTGTGTAGTAGCCTTTACAGGCTATAGGTCATATGTTCGTCCAGTCGCCTTTTCACCCGACGGAAGTCAGCTGGCGTCGGGCTCAAACAGCGACTCCTCTACAGTAAAGATATGGGATACAACAACGGGTACGTTTTTAAAGACCCTTACAGGCCATAAAAACTCTGTAAATTTGGTCACCTTTTCATCCGACGGGAGTCAACTAGCATCGGCCTCAAGCGACCTTATAATAAAGGTATGGGACATAGCCAGTAGTGTGTGCTTAGCGACCTTCGAGGGTGACGACGCCCTCTGTTCAATGGCATTCTTACCTAACCACCGGATAGCGATAAATTCATTCAACGGGGCAGTAAAGGTATTGGACATAATGATGGCCGCAGACTTAACGGTGGTTATAAAGCATAGAAGCTATGTCAGGGACATTAATTTTTCGCCTGATGGGAGCCTATTCGCATCTTCCTCAGGCTTTGATGTGTGGGTATGGAGCACGAAAACCGGCGAGTGCTTCAAAACCTTACAAGCGCCCCAACTTTCGACTTCGATAGCTTTCTCGCCTGATGGAAGCCAGGTTATTTCCAAAGACTTCGAAGGTAGGGTACATTATTTGCCCATATCAGTACCTACCGGACGGCCACCTACCACTTTTTCTCAGTGGCTTCGTATGACTGCCCATGACAGGCGACATGTGACACCTTCTCGCGCGGAATGGATCATCTGTAACGAGGAGAAGTTGTTTTGGCTACCTCCTGAATACCGGCCTAATAGCTCAGCTGTTCACACGCAGACCATCGCAATCGGCTGCTGGTCTGGTCGAGTTTGGCTCTTGAACTTTTCTTTCCCAGAAGAAAAATTGCCAAAAATCCAATTCACCGGAGATTGAAACCGAAAGGCGACTCGGAGACTTGACACTTGAGTCAAGGAAGATAAGGGGAAACAACCTGTATGTATCAAAAAGCATCCATCATATATACAGTAAATGGTTCGTCGTCCCATTAGCGATGGCGTCGACATCACTTATGACCGTACTATTTACTATTCTTTGTCAAAGGGCCCCTAATTTCAAAACACGGACATAATATATAAGCAATTATTTCCAAAGAGCACCCATTAATTTATAACGTATAAGCATATACAATTCAAAAAGCTGTATCAACTTCTCTCTTTTCAATACTTAAGTTATTATACTTTGCTCCGGCTGAGACATCAGTAGTGACGTTGCCTTGATGCTCTCTTGTGGGGTCGATGAAGCCTGATGAATCTTCAATTAACATTGTGAGGAAGAATAGGGAGTTACAATCACACCCATAACATCTCAACCCCTCTCCCTCCCAACTGTCCTATACACACCCCCCCCCGCCTCATCAACAGCTACAAGCTATCTCGCAGTATCCACGCCCTGAGCTGGAACTCTAGCACGTAGTCGTCGTCGTTCGACAAGATGGGAAGCTGAATAGCGTGCCTCGAAGGGACGAACCGCTGCGGCGTCAGTACGCCCACGACCCTGCGCCCGCCGTCGCGGTGCTCGCGCACGAGGGCCTAGCCCGTGGCGGTCCGCTCGAGCGTCTGCCCCGGCGCCTGCGCCTGCCCCTGCCCCTGGGACAGCGACAACGACTGCGACTGCGAGGGCGCCGCGGACCCGGCGCGGCGCGGCCGCTTAAAGCACGCGAACTCGCTCCGGGACTGCTCCCTAAGCTTCTTGAGCACCTCGCGCATCCCGGGGAGCTCGTCCTGCAGCCGGGCCCGCGCCTGGTTGTCCGTCTTGGAGTCGAGCATCGAGTAGACCTCGCCCTGGATCCCCGACGCCCGCTCCGTCGTGTACTGGCTCAGCGTCTGCGCGAAGAACTCGACGTCCAGCGTCGCCTGCATCAGCGCCCCGAGGTCGAACTTGGGCCGCGCCTTGAGGCAGTCCAGCAGCTCGCGGCTGATCTGCTCCAGGAGGTACGAGAGCACCTGGTGCGTCATGCTCGGCGCCGTCGTCGACACTTGCGTGTGCACCAGCACGAGCGTGAGCAGGGCTTCGTAGACGTACGGCTTGACCTCGGTGGGTTTGGGGGGCGCCCACTTGGGATCGGCGAGGCCGGCGCGGATAATCTTGCGCAGGCTGTCAAGCGACGGGCGGGTGTACGTCTGGAATAGACGGGCATCGATCTGGCCGAGTACATCCTTGATGGTCTTGGATTCATCGGTAAGCTTTACGGAGAACGCGTTCTCAAATTGGCCGTTCAAATTGGGCACAACTTTAGTGCGCAGCGCATGAAGGTTACCAAGTGTTAATAGCATACGAACGTTCTGAAACTGAGTATTAGCCTGATCTTTCGAATCGTTTTCAGAAGAACTTACTCTGTCACCAGGATCGACGGTCCCTGAGCCGACATTTAGAGATGCTCTATCGTCTCCGGATCTCATAGACATATCCACGTCGGTGGTCCATTCATCGTCCGCTTTCTTAACAGCGCGCTCCGCATTTTCAACCATTCCGCTAAGAGCTTTATAGAGCGTCGTAACATATTGACTCCTTACCGACTGTAGTAACTTCGTCGGCGGCGCAGGGATAATATCCCCGGCACCTGACTTAGCCATGGCCTCTGGGATATAGAGGATCTTCTGCATTCCGGAGAGCAGCGCACCTTCGAACGAGGCAAAGCTCGTCGGCATGCGCGTGACATCTCCCATCTCCTTAGAGCGCTTCCAATCCTCGACATACTTAATGTTCTCGGCATCCTTATTCCAAGCAGCGCATAGCGCATTAACACACCTCTCACGCGCGGCACCAACTAAATTTCTCAGCAATTCTACCTGCTTCACGTCGCCTTGGCTAACGGGAGCCACGCTCGCCATCTCTGATGCGCCAGAACCGACCAACGTAAGCATCTTAGACAAGTAGTGGACACCGCTGACCGAATTGGAGGTGGGTGGCCAGAATGCAAATTTCTCCCACGTCTCCCCTTTCCTAGGCGATGGCGGAGGGAGGTTATTCGCATCAAAATTGAAACGAGGGTCTCGCGTGGGTGTCAACCCTGCTGACGGCGTCCCAGGAGAAGGCGGCAAGGGGGAGAAAAGAAGTGAGATATCTTCGGGAGGTGCGCCGGCAAAGAACTCGAAAACGTGTGCACGGAGCATATCAACAAGCTCTGTAGTGCCTTTCTGTAGATCTACAGTGCCCTGCTGCGAAAGTCGATGGTGGTCGCGAGACTCGCCATTATAACCTGTTGGTAATGACTTTTGCGCCTTTCCATCGATGAACCCCTCAACCGTTTGCCAAAATTCTACGACCTCCCCGAGAATACCTTGTGCAGATAAGAGACTCGATAGGAAGGAGAGCATCTTCTCCCATAATTCGATAACATCGGGTGAATCCAGCCCATTGACCTTACTCTCAACCGACTGCCGGCCGAGGTTTCGGAGATGTGTGGCCATCATTTGGGGTGCTGGTTTTTCACCGCTCGCTAGACGCCGTCTGAGCACTTCGATCTCGACTTTTGCGCGTTCGCCTGTCGACGAGATCTTTCCCTTGAGATAATCATATCGGCTCAAGAGCCAAACCCAGATCGGATTGTCATCCACGCCAAGTTCTAGCAATAATCCAATTAGTTCCATGTGCTGGTCCTGCGGCTGTCCAGCCATGGCCTCCGCCTTCGATACGGTATGAAGCGAGGTGAGTTTTCTCCACACGTCGCGTTTAAAAAGCTGGATTTGCTCTTCCACGTCGTACCACATTCTAGCTGCAAGTAGAATCTGGTACGTCTGAGTCTCGCTCGGTGGAGTTGAGCCTAAATCTTCAACGAGTCTACGCGTCTCGTCCGCGAATCTCCGAGCACGCACGTACTCGTCCACCAATGCCTCATAGTCCTTGCGCTTAATACTATCGGCAATATTAGAGCTTGCCTCGATATATTCCTTATATCGGTCAAGAGAAGTCGATACGGTCTTCAGGTTCTCCTCTTTCTCCCGACCACCAAGTGCTGGGCCCCAGACGTCTTCGGCTTTAGCAGCCACGTCTAATAGAGGTGTTTTGATACCCATCACTCCGTAGTCACTCTCTTTGATAAGCGCGTTCTTCTTCCTACTATCGTTGGCGAGAGGTGACGCTAATGGGTTGGTTCCAAGAGCGGCGCCACCACTGCTGTTTCTGAAACTGCTCTTGCTAGCATGTCGCGAGTGTGCGCGAGCGCGAGACGAGGATGGAGGTTCGGCTCCTCGGTATTTCATCTCTTTGTAGACATTGTCTATGGTAGCTTTGGCCCGTACGAACCTCTCGAAATGCGATTCGACAAGGACCTTTAGGGATTCGGACTTTTGATCGATAGATCTAGATAGAACATCGAGACCGCTTAGTAGGGACTCGGTATCGGCGGTCGCATGCATCTGAGATAGGAACAGGGCAGGCGAGAAGCTAGTGGAGGACAAGAGGAAGCGGTTCCCTGGAGAGCGCATTGGTAAGCTTGGATATAGCATGCAAAATTAATTGGTTCTATGAAACGTACGTAAACGGATATCATCTTGGACTTGTACTCCCAACTGCCTCAGTGATCTCACAACGCTATCCGATGTACCTAACGGGTCGGGTTCGTCTTTCTGGACCAAGTTGCTCACACCATTAGCTGACTTCTCGGATCCCTGGACTATGCTAGCCCGGTTGCTGACGGCTCGTTCAAGTGCCTGGTATCGTGACTTTCTGCGGTTGATCTTTTGCTTCTTCTGCTCCTGTTCGCTGTCCGATTCGTCGCTCTTATCGTTCTTCTCTGCGGGCCATTCTGAGGGGTACGGCGTAGATAGCTGGTAGAATTCCAGTACATTTCTGTCGAAGTCGGCCATGACCACTACGAGGGATGCCTTTCGGCAGTAGTCTATGGCTACGTGCCGTAATTTATGCCTTTCCCATCCGTCGAGGTGTGTAGGTTGTTAATATCGCATGTTACTTGGTCGTATTGGCTGTCTGCTACACACTCTCAGAGCGTGCTGAGCTATGGTGGTTTCTGGATTGGATTCATACATTTATTAATTAGATCACGGACCAAACGAAGGTTGTCGTGCTTAGACGCCTCCAAAAGGGGTACGTACCTTTTGTGGATTCACTTCAACTATGCAATATGCGACTTAACTCATTTAGGCATAGCTCCCTGCAAGCCACTGGGTAAGCCACAAGGAAGAGAGCCTGAGAGCCAAAGAGCCAAATGTTACGTAGCTTATCGGCAAATCTATGGTGAAAAAAATCCCGTTTCGGCTCAAGGTCGTTATCAGATCTTGCAGATGCAACAGCCGTCCGTCCGATACCACCCGAGCCTCAAAATCGCTTTTCGCGAACTCCCACGACAACCTTCTTCTATCCGTGCCAGCATTTCTATTCCTTTTGGAGCCTCCCCCTCATACTAGATCGTTCGCTCCCTTTAATTCTATATAATGCTGACCATTCGAGCGGTTGCCGCGCCTCTGCGCCGCCAATGCCTAGCCGCGGCTCCCCGAGCTGCCGCATCTCTATCTTTCCAGGTGGGCACCCGAGTGCGAAGAGCTTTGGCCCTCCATGACCACCGTCGCTAACCAACCCGACATTCATTAGAACCGAAGATTCTACTCCGACAAAGTCGCCAAGTTCACCGGTACGAAGGGTTCCGATGTATGTGTTACGATTATTTTCTGCGACTTCTACCTACCCGAAATCCAGCCGAGGAAAATCACTCAATTATAGCGCCGACTAGCCCATTGTCGCGTGTCTAGACAAAATCACTAACGGGTTGCACTATAGGGACGATACCTAGTTAGCATTATTGAGGGTGATGGTATTGGACCTGAGATTTCGAAAGCTGTCAAGGATATCTTCGAGGCCGCCCAGGTTCGTTTACAGCGATCATTCAAGGCCCGGATTGTCAATTGCTAAGACTTCTTAGACACCTATTAGCTGGGAACCTGTTGATGTCACGCCGAGATTGGTAGATGGAAAGACCACCATTCCTCCCGAGACCATTGAGAGCATCCAAAAAAACAAGGTTGCCCTCAAGGGTCCTCTCGCTGTAGGTCTATCATCGAGTGTCTCTGCGCATGATTGCAAGCTAACTTGGCCTAGACCCCCGTTGGCAAGGGCCATGTTTCCCTTAACCTTACTCTCCGACGAACCTTCAACCTCTTTGCCAACTTGCGACCCTGCCGATCCGTCGCTGGCTTCAAGACTCCCTACGACAATGTCGATACCGTCCTAATCCGAGAGAACACCGAGGGCGAATACTCAGGCATTGAGCACGTTGTGGTCGATGGTGTGGTGCAGAGCATCAAGCTCATTACCCGCGAGGCTAGCGAGCGCGTCCTACGATTCGCTTTCCAACAGGCCGAGGAGATTGGTCGCAAGAAGGTCCGCGTGGTCCACAAGGCCACTATTATGAAGATGTCCGACGGTCTCTTCCTGAAGACCGCCCGTGACGTAGCCAAGGACTTCCCCGGCATTGAATTCGATGCCGAGCTTCTGGACAACACTTGCTTGAAGATGGTCACCGACCCTCTGCCGTACAACGACAAGGTCCTCGTCATGCCCAACCTGTACGGTGACATCCTTTCCGACATGTGCGCCGGTCTGATTGGCGGTCTGGGTCTTACGCCGTCCGGAAATATCGGTGACGAGTGCTCCATCTTCGAGGCCGTGCACGGATCCGCGCCCGACATTGCTGGCAAGGGTCTGGCCAACCCCACCGCCCTGCTTCTCAGCTCCATGATGATGCTGAGGCACATGGGCCTCACCGACTATGCCGACAGGATCGAGAAGGCCACTTTCGACACCCTAGCGGAAGGAAAGGCGCTGACGGGCGACCTGGGCGGAAAGGCGAAGACTCACGAGTTCGCGGGTGCCATCATTTCCAAGCTGTAGATACCAACCATTCTCAATCTCCTCCTTCTCCACCATCCATACGTAATGGCGTCCGTTAGAGAGAGCTGGGCAGTCCCGCTGTAGAGTGTACAACAATGGGATCGATTTTTTGCATGACTGGAATTGAGTTGAGGCGGAGATTAGATTCAATGAAATGAGCATTATGATAACAGAAGCGTAAAAATCGCTATTCCTTTTCTATGTTGAATTTATTACGAAACTTGAACCAGTAGGAACGCCTCCTGTTCGGACTATATTGTTTTCCTGGAGCACATTTCAACCTCAGACTCCCTAGAGCTATACGTGCCGAGCCTTACTTAGAGTATAGCTTCCTGCTCTATACTATAGGAGAAACCCTTGGGTTTATTATCGCCTGATGTTACTCGTCTTTGCCACTGGGAGTGCGTTGACACGATCTTGGATCGGTCCCGTACCATATACAAGCTACAGTCAGGTCACTTATGTACTTTCCACCGTGACCAAACCTGATTCAAGAGGCAGAATCTTACAATCCGAGCGAGTATCAAAATTTGCTATACCTGTCAGCTGTAAGGGTTATATGTACTTGTACTGCCTACGATCAATATCAATACCTAGCCTAGGCACCAGAGATTTGCAACCTATTGCATTGCCGTGCCGAGTTCACCTGCACTATCCATGCTAGAGGTATTATATAAAGAAGCGCCACAGGATGCCATCCCGTCCTCGTTATGCGTGATCCTTGAGGCATTTTCTCAGATAGGAACTGGCAGATACGCAGATGATCTCTTGGCGAGGGCGGATAGGAGAGAAAGGAGGCGAAGAAACAAGGCAGAATTCAGTAAGATATGGCGGATGTTTGCAGATGTAGAGTATGGGGGTTGAGCTACACGCTTGAGCAATGTGAGAGGATAGAAGTGAGATGAGTAGATCGCCACTATCATGTTTTCCGGTGTTCGGCATTGTCTCTGTTCACGTTATCTCGTGAATTGCAGCTTATCGTACACTCTGAAGATGTTGGAGTTGGGTTTCACATGGGTGGCAAATCACGACTCCTCTGTCATATTATTATGAAAGATTGTTAGACTATAATTTTTTTGGCCTTTTAAGCCACCAATGACTCGAATAAGTGTATCGTGTATGCTGTCAGTGTCCATACAGATAACACCGGCGTATGCGTATCGACAGTAACAGTTTTGACCCGTGAGATGTTGAATATATCACCCTTCCAAAAAGAAAAAAATAGCAGAAAGGGCTGGCCGCTCTAGGAATTTGCCATCTCGGATACGGTGTCCGTTTTCCGTAATTTGGAAAAGGAGCGGAATAGTAAGTGTTCTCCCCGGACCAGGTAGTCAGATATCCTTGGCCTACCTGCATTGCCGCGAAGTTCATGGATTATTTTCCGGCATGTTGGCATACTTACTGGCATCCCACATCCCCAAACGTAAGTATCGAACCACCAGCTTTGGGGTAGGCCAGTCTTGCTCAACGTCGGTTACCTACCTGGGTAGATATGTAAGTAAGATCAATAGAATCTTGACTTTTGGTCGCAGCGCCGAATATGTTGCATATTGCCTCTCAATAGCCTACGGGGTGCATACCTAGGTAAGCAACGCAGCTTCTCTCGCCAGCTGACAGCTCCTAAATCGAAGCACTTTCGCCGATAATAACGACCTTGGTACCGATCGAGCCAATATGAATGACTGCTCACATGTCGTAAATCATGTCGACGAACCACGCGAGGAATGTCATCCGGGGTTCACCCCTCGAGTTCACCCTTCTGGTTCACAGGCTTCCAGATCGTGGTTGGATCGCTATTTTTAGGAAATGCCGCAAAGGCAACTGTACCGCGGTCCTTTGCAAAGAGATTGAGATGAAACAGAAACGCCACGGGCTGAAAAGCTAGACCACCTTATCAGCTTGGGTGTCACCTTAGAGGAATAGCTTCAACTCTTTATCAAACTCTTTTGCTGCTTGGATAATATCTCAACTGACAGTCTGAATTCCCTTCGCAGGCTCGCCTACTTTAGGGCCCGATCCAGGTCATGATATCATCCACCATCGGCCACGGTCTAGGCCGTCAGCCCGAGATGCGACGCAGGAGAAAATTAATCTATGCAGTTTAGCCTCGTCAACATCTTAATTGAACAACATCAACAGTGAGCCGGGGAAGGAATTACGAGTAACGTATCTGGAGATAGCATCTAGCATCTAGGCTCTAGCATCTAGACGACAACGAAGCAAACTGCAAACTCGAATCGTTCACCGAAATTTGTCATCTCTTCATTCGTTTCAGGGATGTTGGTGCGGCAATATCACGGAGATGTCGGATAGCCCCGATAGTCGGGTACTTATCTAATCCTAGTGAGGCTAGACTCTGTTCCCTCTGAGACATGCCATCCAATCATCGTGTGCCGGCTGTACTGTTTAGGGAAATCGCTCGCAGGGTCAAGGGTCAGCGGCGTACTGGGTCTTGATGAGTTGCTGGTGGGGAGGCCAGGGGAGGCTTGAGAGGGTCTGGAGGGTCAAGCAAGACGCAAGAAGACGCAGAAGAACCGCAGGCCGGTGAGATCATCCCGATTGTGCGATGGAAATGGTGGACACTGCAGGCGATCTACAGAACTTGAGGCTTTTCTAGAAAGAGACTTGAAGGGGAGTCAGGGGGGTTTGAAGGAGGGACAACGGTCTGACGGTGAGCTTGTCTGTACCTGCCAAGGAGACTTTCTCCAGCACCATCAGCACCATCAGCACCATCAGCACCATCAGCACCATCAGCATGTTAAGTTAGATCCGAAGCAAGATCATAACGCCCTACGAACCTTCTTTTCTACGAGTCTGGTCTCTATACATGTAGCATTGACTTCGGTTATGCGTTGCTCTTGGAGGCGTCTTCGTGAGGAGGAACTTTCGATGGCTGACGACCAACACCCTCCGTAAAAATTAGGCCGTAGTCTGAGACAATTTAGATACATTTTCTTCATCTACTGGTGAGGTAGGTAGATTAGAGACTTAGTCTTAGTCTTTCTCTATAGCGGGACCTATTATATTACCAACTCTAGCGATCGTGATTATCCCACGCACCCTCGGCCGTACCAAAGACCGTGTACATGCCGCCTTATCGATGGTGTGGGCGTGGGCGTATCACGACCTGTCGCCGACCCTTCTGACGGGCCTCGATACCAAAAAGTGCAGGGCGAGAAGGTTGCATCATGCATGACCTTCACACTTGTCGCGTGACACTTCTGGCAACCGTCTAGTTATAGACATCTCGCATAGAGCGTGCGGTAGGCGGTCTGACAGTTTCTGAGCGCCGTAACTGCTCCTACTATGTAGAACCCACAAATGATGGTTGTGGTTATCCTTTGGATCTTTGGACATTGTGGTCTTACCAGGATATACCGACGACTTGGGGAAGCTTCCACATTCCACATTCTCACATTCTCACATCCATGTACCCCATGCCCACCCGACTTACACACGTATGTGGTACGCCGCGAAGTAAGTGGCTGCTCGAGCGGAGCCCCTTCGAGCCCCAGGATACCCACTGGAGAGAGGCTATTTCCGAAAGCGTTGGCCTGCGTTTCGACACAAAATAACTCACCGGTGCGATTTAGTATTACGGCCTAGGTGTTATCACTGGAGCTTATGAGATAGCTCGGTAGCTAAGTAACTATCTGTCAGTGCAGATCAGGGGTCCAACTTAACACTACCCGAAGGTATGTATCTACATCCAAGGCTTATGCACGGACATACTAGTCGCGGGATTCGGTTTCCTTGCCCGCTTCACACCCGCTTCACAAAATAGTATATATATCTGTCTCGTCGTCTCCTCTACGACTCCTCTCAACTTAAACTTTGAGTGTTCTCAAATCAACCGCTCCCTAAAGACCAATCTCTACTCTCAAACTCCTCGCTTCTCGAACTTGATCAGTTCTTCCAAGGCCTAGTCCTTTATTAAAGTCAACATCTACTATATATACATCCACTTTACAAAAGAGACACTTCGTCAACATGCCTTCCGTAGACATCAAGGAAATCGTCACCACCAAGCCCCTCACCTTCACCCTGAAGACTGCAGGCGGCCAATGGAAGTGCCAGCTGCACAGCGACAGAGCCTCATAGTAAGCGTCCCATATACACAGTAGCCCTTCCCACTGCCCAATGGCTGACTCACATAACTAGTGAGCGCTCGCGAATCGTAAAGGCCCCGGGTATCTCCCGGACCGATTCGAGCCTCTCCACCTCGACCACCTCGTCGACCTCGTCGAGCAGTTCCGTCGCGTCTACCTCGTCGCATTAAGTTTCCTCACATCGAGGGAACCCTGCCGCAGATCATCTTTTCTGGGTACACAAGACGTTTGCTTGGAATGGGTCCCAATGGCAGAATGGTTTCGACGTTTGGCACCTGATGATGCGGCATTATCTAGAAACGGGAGCTGATCGGCTGGGGCGCGAGGAAGAAAGCTTGTCACATCAGCTTGTGTCACCCCAGCTGCAATAGTACCACACAGGATATTAGGGGTATAGGAAAGACTAATGCGGGATGGAATGATGGCCATCTAATTGGACGGACTGGTGACAGCGAATGACCGGCCAGTTGAAAGCCGCCTCAGACGTACTCGAACAACGCACGTGGGTGGGCAGAAGCTAAACACACCCTAACCCCCTTCCTAATCAAAGAAGTAAAAGAATAAAAGAATAAAAATACACGTTGTTTCTCTGGCATCTTGATGGAGTCCGGCTTGGCCAAGATGGGTATCCCGATCTGACATTTTCTGGGGGCGAATCGGATCCGGAGCGGAGGCTTTGCGGCGTTTCTTCATGTACCTATTTCCTTATTTTACATACCCGCAGCCCAGAGTGGGAGACTATCGAGTGAAAATACCTAGTTAATACCGTTACAGCTTCATGCAATTACTACACACATGACTTGTCAAATGATCCAACACTATTCGTTCCCGGGCACACTAACCTCAGATAAGTCACAAAGCTTGACCGCCTATATACTACCCAAGCTGCCAGGCTGCCCGTCTTCGGGACCAATGCACGCCGCTTTGGGAGGTTTCCAGATCGCAGATGGATGCTCTACGTTGTAAGCCGCCCGATTTTCACGTCGAACGAAAAAGAGTAACGATGATTTAGGTATGATCCGAATCAGATCATGAGGCGGCCAATTTCTGCTGGCGGAAGCCAATCATGGACTTTCCCCTATCTAATATTACGACTTCACGCGGCTTGAGCGCCTAGGTAGGTGTGCATTCAAGAACCGCAATCGAGTCGGCATCATGAACTCAGAGCTGTTTTCGGGTTCCCCCACTCTGATCCGAAACAGAGTGGACTTGGAGGAAGAATTGCTCGCTGCCACCACATCCAACGATGATATCCACTCCGGGCCGTGTCGCCCGAGTTGGGGGTCGAGTTGGCCGAGAAGGCAATGCCGGAGCCAATGAGCTTGAGGTCGGCACCGCTATTCTATGGCGGATGATGTTAGTCTGCGAACTGCTACTACACAGCGTCGTCCTCTAGCTAGCGCCAACTCTGATAACAAAAGGATTCGGGCAACTCTACTTACTGTGAAGATTGCCGGTGCCCCTTCGGGCTCGCAACAGTCGAGAACGCCGGACTCGGCGATGCAGGTGCCGTAGCCAAAAGCCTGGAGGTTCTTGTTGTCCGAGCCTTCGATACCTTGGGTGCGGAAGGGGTAGGTAGCATGCTGCGGTCGACGAGATGAACTTGCCTCAGCCGTTCACGCAACTAATACGCTAGCCGTCCCAGAAGACGAGAAGTTCGAACGTCATGAGCAGGATAGCCAGGGCCGCCCAGAGAACTGAGAGGAAGAGAGCAGCGTTGTTGAACTGCATTGTGAAAGACGACGAGGCTGGACTGGCCTATACTCGAGAAACTGCGCAACATATGCTGTTCAACAAGCCGATCATTTCCAAATGGTATCTATGCCGCGGAGCAGCGCTCATCACCGTTCATGTTGTCTCACGAAGATTTCGTATAGTCCGCACGTCGTACCCGTTGACCTCGTACGATGAGATGTGCGGGCTGCATAGAGGGGAGGACTGAGACGCGAATTGTTCTTCCTACATCATGATAAGTCAACTGAGGATATTCGATCGAGATACTAGCTTATTATAAGGGGAACTGGTATTCAAGTTTTTGTTGATCGTCTCCGAACTATTCTGTTTCTCACGGCAAACTCCAGATATCCCTCGTCGTCTATCACTGTCATACACAATATGAGGCCGAAGACTAACCATCTCCTCTCGTTCTAGATAGCCACCTGCCTGGTACGTGAGCTATGGTTAGGCCTCACGAAACTAGGTAGTAGACTGTAGGCCAAAGGTATGGAATACCTAGACGTAAAACAAGCTTCACGTGATGAGATGATGAGAAGATCTTTGAAGCCGCCGGAAATGTTCGAAATCCTAGTGTCTGTGGAAGTTTTACACAACAGGCCTAGTTGTTCTGCGTGAGATACGAATAGGAGGTTTCCACTGCGGTACCTTGCATTGGACTTTTTATTAGCGGCCTGGCGGAACAGCTTAACTAATACGGCCGCCAAGCTTTCGTTAGCAATACGCTAAAGCCGCTATCCGTGGAAGCCGAGGCTTGTCCAACGCTTCCGTAAAAGAGAACTTTGATACCTAAGTATTTATACATAGCACGTAGTAACTCGGACTTTGCGCGAAAAACTAGATATGGGCAGTGTTTCGATGTTTTGATTTCACTCTGTGGCTAAAAAGATTTAGTATAAAAGTGTGTACAATGAGGGATTACGTTCGAAACTCCACGGATAACCTCTTCAGGTTATCAATATAGAACATATCTAAGTGCCTAAGTAAGATTCGACATAGCCTAGAGATGCAAAGTCAGCTAACTCGCAGGCCTCAAGGCGTAGCTGACTTTTAAATAGTTTATGCAAGGGCCGGAATTTGCCAGCTCTGGGTTCGTGGACCCTTGGAAAATAGACACAGACAGAGCAAGTCTTAGACAAGACATTTATGTAGACATACATATGCGGGGCAAATTACCCCACTATCTCGATATCGATAACTTTGGTAGACGATGTTCACAGGCGTTTAAACAGCCCACCTGCGCAGTTTATGATTGAACTTTGGAAATTGGTTAAAGTATTTTGATAGAGGAAAACGGCAGCCTAAATATATGTATGCTCGACCGATTACGTACGGTGGGCTAGAGTTGACATCTAACTCTGCCTCTCACCGTGGACAAGTCTTATTGGTTTGCACTGACTGCCGCAGCTGTACTAACATTACGCAATGGGGCGTTTTAAGGGAATTTGAGTTGTGTTGGGAATCAGCCGGTGCCTTCCTTACCTGTTTGCCCAAGTGCTTCTTTTTCACCTCCCAACTCCGAGGTGCCTGCGAAAACCTTATCTGAGGACGCATATTATAGGTCGCTTTCCTGTCGTAGCCAACCATCAACCATCAATCATCCTTCCTCCTTACCTCCTCTCGAATCCCGCATCCCGCATCTCGCATCTCGCATCTCGAATCTCACATCTTCTCTTCTCCTCTCCTCCCTTTTATTTTATTCGCAACCTCCAAGCCAATAGGCTTGCATAATTCGCGGGAATCGGTCTTCTGCTTTTCTACCAGCTACTATTTAAAAAAACATGCCTGTTCCCGTTATCGCCAAGGGTAAGTCGAGACCATGTCATTTGATACATTCCCGCTGCCCCACGTCCAATCGTTTGTAGATCACTTTCTTCGAATGTTGCGTGCCTGCTGTGCTGCCTCGAGCTCGGTGGCGAATACACACGTACGAAGGGACTAACGAGCCACGCAAAGCCGAATCCTGTCTTGTCTTGTCTTGTCTTGCACTATTTCGTTGGTTCTTAGGAAATAGGCACCGTCTTTTCTTCTATTCATATTTACCCCCGATATCAGTGTCACAAGCTACGCATCCCTACTACCTATTACCCAATCTTCTATCACCTGCATTGTCTCCTTAGTCTACCGCCATTTGCATCATGCCTAACCATCCTGCCGTAACAGTCGGCATCATTGCCGCCTCGGTAGCTGTTGCAGCTGCCGTCGCAATCTATGAATCACCCGAGATACAGCGTATGGCCAACGATCTTCGACGTCGCATTGCCCTTGCACTCCGCTCCCTTGGTGACAACATCAGCCCGGAGGAGCGGGAGAACCTATTCAACAGACCCGAAGATGCCGAGGGTTTCCTACGCTCCCGAGGCATAGATATCAATGAATTAGGTGTCGATGCCGATGACGAGACCCGCCGACGTCAACGCGAGGAGCTCATGTACTGGAACGCCATACGTGAGGAGAAACAAGGAAAGGTATCCAAGGACTCGGAGAAGATGGGCCATTCACGCCCACATTCTGCAGCACGCAGTTTCGACGACTTCATGCGACAGGATGACAACGCCGAGAAGGGTACCTACGTTTTCCACACCGGCTCAGATGCCCGAAATGTCGAAGGTACAATACGACGACGTGGAGATGGAGCGCGAGGCCTCTCTACATCCATCTACACGAACCCCTTCAGCGACGAGCACGGAATTGACGAATACGTCGCTTTTGAGAACAGCTTGATGGATCCCGAAAAAGACGAGATAGACACGGACATCTATAGTACTAGCACACAGCTCGGTAACAAGGATGAAACGTCGCAATCCGACTCCCCATCACCTTCAATTCCCCAATTAATCAAAGTTGACGATGAGACTCCCGCGGCGCAGGCTGACTCGGCTCTACCTTTGGAGCGAGAGTTGGGACCGAATGAATACATGACCGCCGGCCAGGATGACCGACACGACGTTTTCAGCTCCATCCAGGCTTGGACCCAAGACGCCTCGACGGCTAGCTTCTACTCGCCGCTGCCAGTGTCACCCGCCGCACCCTTGTCGGAGCCAGAGATCATTAGCGAGGGCATGCTGACGCCAGTAGACTCTGCTTCCCTGGCAGGCTCCGGCGAGGACATTGGGGACGAAGCTGCATCTGCCCGGTCGTGGTCAGGGAGTCGGCCTTACGACGTGATGAGTGATGACGAGGGCATGATGACCCCAGCAAGCTGGACCGAGGTTGGCAGCGTGGTAAGCGAGAGTGAAGCTGGCGGCGCAACACACGCATGAAGATCTACATCTCTTTCCAATTTTGCATTTATCAGTACCCGGGGTGTATATTGGCATGGCGTCTCGGGCAAGGAATCTAAGCACCTCTACTAGGGTGACAAGTTAGGGATGGACAAATAGGATAAGAATCCCTATATACGGCACATTGATTTTGCTTCTCATGCTAGACAGCGTTTAGGTTTGCATTTCAAAACATGTTATTGCGCGCAACGGGGTATCTGCATTGTAACTCGTCTCAGCATGTAAAGAAGTTCAGTAGCCACTAATTTCCCATCGAGCAGGACATATACGTCTTAGCATCTCGATGTCTCTACTGCTTCTTCTCTAGAGTCTCCTTATAGTCATCAAATAATTGCTCTATTGGTCTCCCAAGGAGCTCCGTCCAAAAGGCCTTCTCCTCGTACTTGTCGCGTCTCAGCTTATCGTTGATCTTGCGCACCGTGCCCTCACCAAACCGATCCTCCAGGTACTGAAGCAGATAGGCCGTGTGCTGGTATCCGGCATCCCACTTGCCAGCCACTTCCCGCCGCCAGTGGGGCGGGGCCAGATCGCACTGCAGCCGGACCCAGTCGGCGACACCCTCGATCAGGCCGCCGGGGGCGGCGCCCTTCCCGTTCCATTGGTAGCAGTGGACGAGCTCGTGGGTGACGACGCCGGCAATCTCGGCGGTTCGCCGCGAGGGCGGGGATATGGACTTTATGTACCGCAGGGAGAAGTGGATCTCCTTGTGGTCCGAGTCCAGGTCCGAGCCCGTCGTGTAGGCGACACCGTCCATGTCCCGCAGGATCAGGGTCACGGAGCGGGTGGGAGGCGGGTACGGGCGACGAGGGAATGCGGAGGTGGAGGTAGGAGTGGAGGTGGAGGTGGAGGTGGAGGCGGGAGAGGTAAAAAGGCTCGAGTAGAGGTGTTTGTCTATAGCTTGTATACTGGAGCGTAGGACGGTAGATGCGTTGACGGCCGAGAGGAAGACGGAGGACCCTTCGTGAGCGATGTCTTGGATGTGCAGGCGTAGGCGCGGGAGCTCGATGGATGATGTTTCTTTGTCTGCTTTTGTCTCGGTAGGCTGGTCCGGTATCTCGTCTTCCTTTGGCGGCGGGACTGGAATGGCGGAGGAGGTCGGAGCTGCTGGTGGTGGTGCTTCTGTGCGGTGAGACATGCCGGGCATGAACACCGGCTTGGGGGCCGGCGTGGTGTTGGGCGGGAGGGGCATCGACGGGGTGGGTTTCGACTGGTCTTTGTTCTTTTCTGCGACGCTGTCTTCTATAGATACTCTAAGGTGTATGTCCAAGTTGTTCACTCCGGATAGGTTACGATCTGAATCAGGGAGACTCATGGGAGGGATGATGTTTTAGAGGATGATTAGAAGTGAATTTGTAGTGAATTAGCTGGAGTTACAGTGTGTGTCGAATGTTTGACGACTTTTATATGATTTCGAGTTGGCTGGAGTTACACTATATATTTATGTGGTCGTGATACCTGTGGATTCGGCTGTGACGTGAGGTGAGGAAGAGACGGCTGAGATGGTGAGATGATGTTTACTTGCTGCTTATTATGTATGCTATATGCCCTTACGTATGCCCCTCCTACGCTCCCCCGTCGCCCTGCCGCGGGGCAAGTTTGGTGCGATGCAGTTGGGTGGATCCTTAGCCCCTGCCCCTGTTGGTTAAAGCAACGAATGGGATTCATTGCAGCTATTCTTTTGGCGATTCTAGCGATGTGTGTACTACTATGTTAGTGCTCTGCTAGTGCTCTGCGAGCCCCCACAGAAGTACCGTAGACTGCGTGGAGAGCACTAGAGAACCCCGAACCCGCCGTTGTCGTGGTGCAGGTAATCTTTTCCCGCATCAACAAGCTACCAATTACTTCGTACTCAAATGACAACAACACAGGAGAAATCATCTTCCAAGTCATTCTCGTCATTCTCGTAACATTACCAATACCCGTACCATATCGCATACAAAAATCTCCCTCGTCTTCGTCCTCGTCCTTGCAATCGCAAACTTGTTGACTAGTACCGGCATTGGCACTGGCACTTCTAGAATAAGACTGTTGAAACACTGTCGCAAAACACCAGGTTCCTAAACATTTTCAACTTTTCTGGATCCAAGTCAGCCGGTATATCACTCTTTGCCCAACCGCGATAGCCAGACCACCCCGACCCCTCCATATCCGATTTTGAGCATACACAAGACAACTTGGCATAGACGAATTGGCAAATACTGCAGAGATCTTACGACCCGTTGCCAGATCCTCGATTCGTCTGAGCGATCATGGCCGAAATGCTCACTGAGGAGCAAGTTGCCGGCTTGCTGGCAATCCTCAGAAAAGATGCCTCGGTCGACGCGAAAATCCAGCAAATCACGTCTGTCAAGTCCGCCATTAAACATTACAGCGTACCCGATCCGTGTGTCGCACCTCTCTTCGAAGCCCTTCGGCTTGCTTCCAGCTCGCAACACTCGGCCCTCGTGAATGCTGGCTTCACCACATTGAACCACCTCTTGACGCGCATGTCGCTACAAGAGCCCAAGTACCTCTCCAGGGAGGCAAAACAAACCCTACCCCTCATCGTCGACAAGATGGGCGATCAGAAGGACAAGTTCAGACAATTGGCCATACAGGCGATGGCGACCATGTATAGTCAAGTGCCCGTGGAAGCCGAGAGATTCGTGCGCAATACTGCCATGGTTGGGAAGAACCCGAGGGCCAAGGAATCAGGCATGCAATGGCTATTGCAGGTACGCGCGCATTCAATAACGGGGCTGGCGTGATACAGACTAGACCGGCTAACAATCTTCAGATGAACAAGGACCAAGGCTTACAATTCCGCGCCTACGTGCCCACATTGATGGAGTTATTAGAGGATGCTGATGGCATGGTTCGAGACGTAGCCAAGAGCACGGTGATAGACTTATTCAGGTTGGAGAAAATATTGCCTTCGTATATGCAACATATATTCTAACATCATTGCGCAGGGATGCCCCGAATGCGGCCAAGTCGGATTTAAAGAGGCAGTTGAAGAACTTCAAGGTACGACCAGCTATAGAGCAGGCTATCGTAAAGGAACTGGCACCAACATCCTCGAGGGGAGACCCCGAATCAAGACCAGCCTCGGCAATGCAGACGAGGCCGAATCTTGCTGCAAGTGTCTCGTCCCTTGCTAGCGAACGACCGATAACGCCAATGCCTGAGGTTAAGGCTGAATCGGTTGAGCCTTCATACGTCAATACTCAGAGAGAATTGGACGATATATTCAGGGACATGCACCAATGGTTCGAGGGCAGGGAGACGGAGCAAAACTGGCTGAAGAGAGAAGAGAGCACCACTAAGCTACGAAGACTACTTGCTGGTAATGCGCCGTCGGATTTCCCTGACGCATTTATAGCTAGTTGTCGAGGGTTGCTTGACGGCATTATCAAAGCCGTCGTCTCTCTGCGAACCAGCTTATCTAAAGAAGGATGTGCTCTCATCCAAGATCTAGCCAACACGTTTGGGCCTGGCATCGATCCGATGGTCGAGCTGCTCATGCAGACATTCATAAAGCTGTGCGCGGCGACGAAAAAGATCGCCTCTCAGCAAGCCAACACCACGGTGGATACCATCATTGGAAGAGCCACGTATAATGCTAGGATCATGCAACACATATGGGGTGCCTGCCAGGATAAGAATGTCCAACCAAGGACGTATGCCGCGGGGTGGCTGAAGACTTTGTTGAAGAAGGAGTTGCATCACAAGAACCACCTTGAACATGGCGGAGGCTTGGACGTGATTGAGAAGTGTATGAAGAAGGGTCTGAACGATGCAAATCCTGGAGTTCGTGAGAAGATGCGCTCAACATACTGGGCGTATGCCGCAATCTGGCCGGCAAGAGCAGAAACGTGAGTCTGGCGATCCGCCCCTTTTCTAGTGAGGCGACTAACTTGAGTAAAGAATCATGGATAACCTCGATTCTACCGCTCAGAAATTATTACAAAAAGATCCCAACAATCCGAACTCGCCAAAGAAGTCCGACCCAGCTCCACGCCCAGGTTTGGGTCTTTCCAAGAGCACTATGACCAGCTCGAAACCTTCATTGAGAGAGGCAATGTTGGCACAGAAGAAAGCTCTAGGTTCAAGAAACTTGCCCTCTCGACCAGGATCCGCAATGGCGACCATATCGCCAGTGCGGAACGTATCTAATTCGTCGAACATGTCGTCAGTTTCACATGCGACTGCTCCTGCAACGCGAACGCGTCCAGATACATCCGCGAAATCTCACGGAGGCATGTCGGTAGCTCCCATGCGACCAGCTAGGAGGAGACCCGATATAGCACCTCGACCTGCTACCGCGGGGCCGTATTCAGTTAGGACGCACGATGGGCCATCGAGAGAGCAGACAAGCCCCTCTGAGAGCACGAAGTCAAAAGCCGTGACTCCAAAGACCATCTCGGGGTCTCCTAGAAGGACAGCCCCAAGAACTCGTCCTGGACACGTAGCAACTGCTAGCGAATCCAGCGTTCCAACTCCTTCGAAAGCGGCGCCAAGTAAGGCTGTCGCTTCTCCGAAGAATAGTCCGGCGAAGGTTAAGGCCTCGGTGATCGACCTTCCTCTTAGCAGCCCTACAAACGCGAATGAAGACCTCACGCTTGTTGTGCCAAACATTGCTCAGTTGAAGGAGAGCTTACAGACGATGCCGCCCAAGCCGACTTCACCCAAATCGACTTCACCTAAATCCTCCCCTCAAGCGCCTGTGCCTGCGCCTGCGCCTGCACCTGTACCTGCACCTACACCTGTCGAGGATGAGAAAGCCAATGTTGTTCCAAAATCAGCCACTCCGACGCCGTCCAAAACATTACAAGTCTACGAAGACCCTTTTACAGAGGAGGATCAACCTACACCTCGGCCAGTCATGAATGGTATCGTGGAGCGACCGGTGCTTGAGGACAAGCCGATTAATGAAGATGCTGCCATTCTCTCACACAACCCTCTAGACATGGATGAGGTACCTGGCAGTCCTCTTTCCTCGCCTGACAAAACTCGCCAGAATTCCCGCCTCATCGAAAGCGGCATCGCTCGCGTGAAGGCGCAGACTCTTGATGTACATGGCTTCCGCAAGTTACAGAGTCTCCTTCGCGATAACAAAGTGCTGCTTACTGATGACAAGTTCGATCCCCTATTAGTCGGACTGTTCGAGTACCTTGAATCTCCTCTTGACAACATTGCCCCTGAGAAGATTCAAGATGTAAAGGCGCAGATTCTAGCCACCATCAAGCTATTACTCAAGAAGTCTCGCGACAGGTTCCAACCCCACGTTTCCCGCGGACTTGAGGCCCTGCTTGCCGCGCGGACTCGTTACGACGCCCGAACACATATCGTAAGTGGACTCGAGCTACTCGCGGACGAATTGGTAACGATCGGGGACGCGGACGAGATCACGGTCACCATGACAAAGGATTTGAGCAAGATGGATATGAACACCTCGGGCCATCGCAGTTTAAGCATGGGCCTCCACGTGTTGAAGGAACTCGTCGACTCGCGAACAACGTTCGCACCTAGCGAGAGCGAGATTACGGGTCTGTTAGGCCTCGCGAGCAACTGCCTCGAGAGCAAGGAGAGTGGCGTGCGAATGGATGCCGTCCAATTGTGTGTTGCGCTGCACGCCCGCTTGGGCGAGACCAAGTTCTGGGAGAGTATGAAGGGCATCAAGGAAGACCCGAAGAGCTTGATTACATACTACATCGTCAAGAGGCAGCGGGAGAATGGAGTTACCGCCTCCTAGATGTTGACTCAGGTCTTTCATCCTTTGTCGTTTTTACTAGGTATCTAGTGTTTTGTATGGTCTTCTTTTTCCGCTGCGGACACTAGCTAGGCGCTGGTGGTCCCCGCACGTCTCCAGCATCGCAAACCGGTGTTACACGTCTCGTTGTATACCCAAGGGGGAGCTCCATGTACTTTTGTTTGCGGGTTTAGTGCTCTCTGTTCTGGTGTCATATAAACCAACGCTTGGCGTTGGATGGGGGTTTCGCGAAAAAGGAGGGAGGCAAGGGGGAGGGACATCGGACGGAAACTGCACATACTACCCCGTTTACTGTACGCATTTTGTAATTAATAGTGTACATCGTCACATCGTGGCATGTTTGATAATTTCAATAGGACGAAGGACGATATTTCGTCGAGGAACCGGTAGTTCATCGTGCGAGTGCCTGGTTAGGAGCCAAGTTAGGAGCTGAGTACATTTCGATGCCTGTAATTAGGCATCTCTGTGATAAGACATACCTTATTAATGTC
The DNA here is from genome assembly GCA_902806565.1 of Hypoxylon rubiginosum. Classification (NCBI taxonomy): domain Eukaryota; kingdom Fungi; phylum Ascomycota; class Sordariomycetes; order Xylariales; family Hypoxylaceae; genus Hypoxylon; species Hypoxylon rubiginosum. Next base: position 371,555 of record CADCXA010000065.1, on the reverse strand, counting down.
TACCAATGTGAAATCAGTAAGGCATTAGACAACCAGAATCATGCCGCCGTCTTCAGCCTCGGAACTTAGCCAGTCCTTCTCGAAAATTCCCCACCCTGCCCTATGATAGTATTCACCATTGCCAGGCCCGGGTGCTCCGTTGCTAGCCCCCTGGACAAGAGGTTTCTTCTCTACAAGCAATACCAAGCACTTGTCTCGGTCGCCTACTAGGACGTCTTCCACCGGGTCCCCGAAACGGCTAGCAGACCCGATCTCGACAACGTGCAGCTCGTCGCCGCGGCCGTACGCTTTCACGTAGGTACTACTCCTATCGTAACTCAGCTTTCCCACGCGCATCCGTTCGCCGTTTCGAACGGCGGACACCTCGTTGTTATCCGCAACGGAACTCGCCTCGTCGAGCTTCTTCGTCAGAAGCTTAGCGTGCAGCTGCAACTGCTTCGTCCCGGGCGTCTCCGCGAGCTCCTCGTACCTGAAGCCCAGCTGCGCGGGACGGAACGTCGCGAGGTCGTCGATGCCGACGTAGTCGATCTCGCCCGTCCGGCTCATCCAGGACCACGACGGCGCGCGCTGGGCTAGACCCGGTCCGTCGTCCCCCCAACTGATATCCGCTAGACTCGCGCCCCGCCGTCTCCACGCCAGCGTCTCGTGTAGACAGGTATCGCGGCGGGCGCGCGAGGAGTTGGACGCGTTCGGGTGCAGGACGCCGAAGACGCCGTAGCATAGGTACCGCACCGCGAGCCGGTACTCGAGGCCCATGACGGCGACGGGCCGGTCCGTCGCATGCGTGAGGTGGCGCCGCGAGTAGTCCTTGTAAATGGTCTTGGCGAGGTCGACGTCGAGGTCGGCGCCGGAGCCGAGCTGCGGGAATTGGGAGTCGGCGTACGGGGTCTGGTCGTCCGATCTGCAATAACTAACGTTAGCGAGCGAGCTCACGGTTTCATGAAAATGGTAGATCCATCGCCTTTGTTGTCTACTAGGTATATGTGTGTGGGTAGGATAGGATAGGAGGTAGATAAGTTACCGGAAAGACCCCGCCTGCGTCCCGCTGACGGTCGACTCGCCGCACTCCCAGTACACGTGGTCCCCGGCGAAGTATATCGTGTGACAAGCCAGCGCGCGCTCCTGGAACGTCCAGCCGCGCTCGTTCCACTCCGACCGCAGCACGTCCCGGTCGAAATCCGCCCTTTCCCTCTCTCCGCTCACGATCCGGAGCGACGGTTCCGCGACCCCGCTCGGGAGGTGAAGAGACGTGCCGTCCTCTTCGTCGTGTCCTCCTCCCCCGAAAGAGGGGGAAAGAAAGCCGCGGATGGGATGGCTCCGGATGACGGCCACGACGCAGTACGCCTGGCTGTAGATCAGCTCCATCCGGCTGCACTCCATGGCGCGCTCCTTCTCCGCCCCGGGGTCGTCGCGCCGCTGGTCGATGCACAGGCTGTCGACCCACAGGTACCGCATCCCGAGCCTCTGCGTCACGGTCACTGCATCCGCGAACTTGGCGAGCGCCGGGTCGGTGACGATCTCGATAGACTCGTCGGGGTCAGGTTCTTCGCTGCCGCGTTTCGGGAGACCGTTCCAGAAAGTATCGACGGCGATCCGCTCCTCGGACGTCCACCGGTGCGAGAGCGCGACGTAGTGGCTCTTGGTCCTGTTCCGCACGATCCGGATGGGCCTAGCCTGGACGTCTAGGAGTCTCAGGGGCGCCGCCGGCATACGTCTGGAGGCCGCGCTGCCCGGCTCGATCCTGTCCGGCAGCCTCGATAGCGGGGGCGTGGCGTGGGCGTGTTCCAGGTGGCATTTATCGAGCCAGCTGTTGAGAAGCTGGAAGTAAATCCAGCTGTTTACCTGGGGACGAACTGTGTGGCTTTAGCCCCTATTCCGGCTAGGGGCTTCTTTCATATACATACCTGTACGATTACCATGAGTCATTCCCTGCTCGTTGAAGATCTGGCACATGCTGCACTCGTTAGGAGCAGTTGGTGTCCTGCTTTCAGCGTGGGCCTGTTGATTCCCATCCATGGAGCGTATTAATTTGATCACCGGTATAAGCTCGCACGACTCGCAGAACCCTGCCGAAGCGAAGAAGTTTGTCACCGCCGTTATGCTGCCTGGCGCAATCTGATCTTCGACGGGTAACTCGTTTCGCCGTTCTCTGTCCAGCTGCTGGATGCCATGCCTGTCGCTTTCGCGAGTTCTATCTTCAATCGCCTGCGCATCCCTGATGTACCTATCATATTGGCTGGCGAACTTGAAGCCCCCCCCGCGTTGGACTCTGGAAGCATAGGTGGTATACAGAAGGAATCGCTGTTTCTATTGTAAGCGCATGTTTATACCCGTGGTAGCATGAGAGTAGTAGGGTACCTTGTTGAACGCTTCGAAGGTCATCTTTAGATAGACGGCAAGGTGTAAAGCGATTGAAGATTAGAAAACGGTTCGATTAGTTAAGGAACCTCGGCCTAGACTATTCAGGGGTAAAAGACTGTAAAAATGTTTTTTTTTTAATATTTGCGACGATATACGATTCTGCAGAAATATTAGGTCTAAAAGTTACCTTAGATGATGGATGCCTTAGATTTTATACACAGCTAACTTTATGTAGAGCCTCATTTGCGTTGGTTATTGAGTGTTTTATTGATATCCATACTCAATCACCTAATAAGAGGTAGCATGCAGATGAGTCTGCCTTACCTTGACCTCTTCCAGTTATCAATTTGAAGTAAGGCGCCATTGCTTGCTGTGTGGTATGTGATATAACCTACCTCATCATGCATCACTTACAGCCGAGTGGTAGCAGAGGGCTATGTCCAGGATCACCAGATAGCATAGCCTCAAAAACGTATGTGTAGGCCCCCCACAACATCTATGTAGCGCCTAGGCTACCCCAAGACTGAGAGCCAAACTTCATGTACATCATCACTTACGTAGGTAGAACGTTGACGACTATAACTTCGTCCTAAGCAGCCCTGCGAGGCTGTGTAAAGAGTGGGCGAATGGGGAAATGGGGTTGTGCATTAAACAGGCTCTGGAGCTTGGCTCAGGTTGACCGGTGATCGCGTTCCTAATTGGACGGATGTAAAGACCTCACACCCATTGACAGGTTCGTGAGTGGGATAGGTAAATTTACGAGGCTCTGCGACCCCGAAAATGGCCCGGGATGGGCCGGAGCGGTGCTGGTAGACGTGAGGGTTAGGCAGATCAAAGAGACTACATGCGAGGCGACCATCAAAATGGATCCAAGGCCATACCTTCCATGCTCACATGTATGCCAGTTGAACGTCGGGACACAGTGAACTTTATTCAGACCACAGAGGGTCGTAATTAGTTGGATCACGCAAGAATTCTGCAAAGCAGCGTTTCTCATGGATCAGCTCTATCTACAGATGAGCAGTTGTAAAACATCGAAAAATAACCACCAACGCCAGTCCATGCTCATGTCATAGTCGTCGTCGTTGTGGGGGTATATTCGTCCAGGCAAACAGAATTCCTTTTACAGTACTTTTTCTCAAACGCCGGTCCCGATGCAGAGATTAACAATCATCCTAATATCATCCGTTTCCCGTGTCGTGAGACACTCTACCTTTTCTGTTTTTCTCTCTCTATCCATTCCTCCCGGCAATAATGCTAGAAACTGCATGTAGAGGAATGCATGCTCTTGTTATACACTCGTATATATCGTGAGTCGGTCATAAGTCGCGTTATCGGATTCGTAAGCTTCATGCTTAAAGGTGTTGGAAATGTGTACAATCCATCCGATAGGATGGAAACAGTACGTCCTATAAGTACATATATAGGACTGAAAGCGAATGCTTTCAATTGTCGTTGCTGGTAGCGACGGTGTCGTTCTTGTTGAGTAGAAGAGGTGCACAGAACAGGAACTCAAGTGATCGAGAGTCAGTGGGTTGAAAGTTGCTATGCTCGATGCGCGTTTGTAGATAGCTCGGAGTGACGTTCAAGTGCTGGAAGTATCTCTGAATGAGAGGATCATTGTCATCGGCCATAATAGGCGAATCTTCGTCGGTGATGATCATCTTGGGGAGAACATGTCGAATGGCGAGAAGCATTCGCAATAGCTCCGTAAGCTTTTCTCCCTGCTGAGTGTAATCACTAGGCGGTTTCTGGAGCGGCCACTTTGGTCGCAGGTTCTCCTCGTCCCACGCCTTGAATGCCCACGTGGTCTTCTCCATACAGTTGAGGAAAAGCATGACAGTGAGGAACATGGCGAACCCAAGCTTAATCTTGGCATCTTGCAGATTATGCTGGATACCCTTCAGGAGATTCTGGCTGGCAGTGTCGGCCTTGCGCTCAGCTGCTGCGGTGAGCTGCATGCAGATGTTGGTGTAGGCCTCGCTGTCGGAATCGTCCTTAATCCAGTAATCCTCGACATCATCTTTGGGCGACTTCACCAACATGGTCCACTGGCGTTCGCGGTCCATCATCTCCACGATTCCCCAAAGTTCAAGGGATCTCTTGAGAAGCTCGTCGTTCGTCTTCTCTGCCACCATTGTAGCAATCTCCAAGGTCACGCGAACATAATGAGACGGCTCACGACTGATGAGCTCATTGAGCGTCTGTCTCATATATGACTCCACCTTGCCCGAGATATCCTCGTTGCCATAGTCCAGCAATAGGACACGACTGGAACCATTGCTGTCGGGAAGGGTGTTCTCTCCTTCCTTCTGGGTTCCCTGCATCACTTGAAAGATGGCCTTAAAGCCAGTCTCAGGGAAGTGGGAGGCCTCCACGACAATGCCGGCATTCTCGAGTTGGTAACTACTCTTATAGTTATTGATTCGTTTCTGCGACATGACAGCTTGTACCTTTGCCGAGTACAGGTTAATGTAATCGCACAGCTTGGTACGAACGCAACCAGCGAGCCACACTCGTGGTTGCAAGACCTTCGAACAGGTGGTGCAAGGATTACCCCTAGAGCACGTCTTTCGGAGAATTCGGCATCGAATGCATGCGCCAATGCGACGAACCTCCTGGACTTGCTTTCGTCGGCTCGAGTCAAATCGCGCACGACTGTGGCGGTGACGAGCTCCGTGAAGAACGTTGCTCGTGTCCATACGAAACCCACCCCTGTTCAATGTCATACCCAAGTGCTGACCGTGATCATTGACGGTCGCAGGTGCGTGAATGCCCTCTGCCATGTATGTCATGCCATCCCAAGGTGTAGCAGATGTGGTTGCTAGGGTCGGGGCCGGGGTCGGGGCCGGGGCTGGCTGTTGTTCAGGAGAAGGGGGATACTCGATCATCATGTCAGTAGATTGAGACTCAAGTTGAAGCTGAATTTGAGGCTGAGGTTGAGGCTGCGGCGCCAGCTCAGGAATTGCTTCGTCGGGAATGAGATGTGGGTCAAGTAGAGAGGGGTTAAGACGCGCAGTTGCAGCAGCGGCAACGGATAGTGCGGACTGTGAAGGTGAGCCGGCATTCTGTAAAAGTTGTCGGAGTCTGTCCTCTGCGGAGAGTTCGGTCTGAGGAACATCTGCAAACCCCACGTAGGGGAACTGTTGGTACATGTTTACGTCCCAATAGTCAGTTAAGGGCGTACCTTTATTGTCATGAAGGCGGCTGTCAAAGCTCATGGGCGGGTTCTCTAGAGTGAACTGTTCGTGTAGTTCAAAAGGGTTGGTGCTGGCCATGACAGGGACAGCAGCAGCTAGAGTAGTTCGAACAGCCTCAGCTGTAGGATCCTGTGAGCTGGGTACATGCTCATCATGTTTCTCGTTAGCCTCGATCTGGCGCGAGACCTCAGCCAGTGTCTCCAAGGGTGTCCAGATCTGGTTCTGATTCTGGTTCTGGTTCTGGCTCTGGTTCAGGTTCTGGTTTTGAACGAGAGCGGAGGGAGGGGGAGGTCCGGCATTGGGACCTGTGTGCAACAGACCATCGAATCGTGTACGGTCTGCTCCGTTGGGAAGACCGTGGAGTGCAAGACAGGCGTGGACTCGGTCTTCCTCAGAGATAGCCGGACACTTCTTGGTTAAGTGATTTGTAAGGCTGTCGATGCGGCCCTTGGGAAAATCCTCACCACAGTTCTTGCAGCGGTGATGGTAGCGATTGCTGTTGTCATTCAGCTTGGCACCGCGTTCAAAGAACTCGAGGATTAAGGGATTGGGTTTGCGACCCATGGTGCTGAGTTGACGATGTCGTCACAGAGAGAGGGTCAAAAAGAAAGCGACCGGTGGCAGAATTGAATTCAGGTCCTCACCGCCAAATCCAAATCGCAATCTAGAAAGTATTGTCGGCTAATTGTAGTAATTTTCCCGATTTCTTTTGCCCAGGTTTGCTGCAGAGGCTGAAAAGTGGGATGGTGGGAGCCTCGGAATGGCTCAATGACGGAATGAACCGAAGGGCGGAATGAACCGAAGCGCGGGGTGATTCCGATAAGGGTAAATTGGGCAAATCGATTGTGACCGTGTGAATTGTTTCTTCTCGAGACGGTGGACTTGGGTGAGAGTGGGAGGAGGAAGAAGTGGCGCAAATTTTTTAGACGAATTTGATTGTGGCGTAGACCCATATATAGCTGATTACGTGTGTGAATTATTATTGGATCATTGACGCACAAGCGAGATCGAGTATTGGTACGTACCGAATCAAATCAGCAGGGGTCTAGGTCGTTTCGGTTAGAAGCATACTGATCCAAGTTCTTTGATTCGGTTTCCATGAATATTACAAATATTATCGGTTAATTCACTTAGTCAGTATAGTCTTAACAATAGTCGTAGACCCTAGGTACACATGAAAGAAAGCTTCATTCGTCCTACCTTCCATCGTTCAGAGTTGAACTAAAGACTCATCCCGTAGTCTCACCAAAAAGAAACACATTGGGAAGTGTAACAATGCTTTCTTAGTCTTCGTAGTCTTCATATTGTATACACTCAGTCTTCAGACGATTTCAACATCCTCAAAATGTAACTCGAGTTTGTGGCCAAGCTAGAATTCGGGATATCGGCCTATGCAAGATCAACACACCTGGCCAGCATCGTCGTCTTGATTGGCAGATTGTCTTGAAATACAGCTTCGAATTGCGCTTCTACGTGTGATGAGCTACCCCAATCGTATCTAGGATACTACCCTTCGACTCTTCAACTTTCTAGGTAGCAGGGTAGGCATAGAACGAGACCTCCCGTTCTCGGACATTGGAGATTTGTCATGCAATAATAGTCTAATCCTTCGTGTGGCTAGTGTCGTAGCACAGCAAGTTAAGATGAAAATGACAACGGGTCAGCCGAAGTGTGTCGGAAACTAAATAGGTACCTAAAATACTAACCCCTAACCCATGCCGATCTCTGAAAGACTAAGGTACCGACAATATATAGCACGTGCTGCTAAAGGATAGCATGGTTATCCCTCCAGAATCGGGTATAATTCGCGAGGAGCTCGATATTCTCCAAGAGCTTCTTCTTTAAGAGTTATACTTTCTCTTCAGCAAGCCGACTTTACATAGTATTGGCAACATGACACCACAAGATCATGACATCACAAGATGGTACGCGAAATATGTACATAGCAGCCTCATAATATACAGGTGCCAAGCCTTCATCTTCCAGGTCCTTTCCAAGGTTATGATCGTCGCTGCGCCTCACCCTTGCTCCACCGGCGACGGCCCTTTCATAATAGACGCAGGGTTTCCCGCAAATTCGTTCAACGTTACAGCTGCGGCTACCGATTCTCACTCAGCAGAATGGGTAATGGTCCGCTAGGATCCCCAAGGGACCGTGGCTTGGGCGCTCCTTTCGATAGGTCCAAAATTAGGTGCCTCGGGTGCCTTATGTAGGTTCGAGGGGTTATGCATGGCTAATGGAACATGGTTATGCATGTCGTCAGGATCTAGATATGGCAGTATGGGTATGGGTATGTTAAACACAAAACATTCCGCTGTTCTGGCTGTCTGGTAACCAATCTCTCTATTCATCGTTTTGGTTCTCTACGTAAAATCACCTTCTTTTGGTCTTTTCCTCGAGTCTTTCTTTTAAGCTATACGGTATCAGTTATCATATACCTACCACTTACATAAAGGGCAGCTTGATATGTTGGCTTCTTCGATGTTTCGATTTTACCTGAATTAGATTGTAGGTATCGGTATCGACCAGCTCGATCGGCCTCAACTCCAAATTCCCATCGTCAATATGCGTCCTTCAGGGACGGCCGGCACATTGCTGAGCCTGGCTGTCACTTCTGTTCATCGCATCCATACAGAAGCGCCAGACTTGAGCTCGTATGTGTTACCACTCGTACGTGAACCCAACCGGTAAAGAATTCGCGAGTTTTCTCAAATTAATGTTTCTCAAGACCGGCTCTATAAATGGAGGCAATACCTTCCCCGGTGTTAGCTTACCATACGGGATGGTAAAGCTAGGGCCTGACTTGTATACCGGATCCGATAGCTATTCGGGTTACCAATCCACCGGTAATTTCATCGGCTTTAGCCTATTACACGAAAGCGGTACCGGCGGCGCCCCTAAATACGGAGTGGTCGCGCAAATGCCGGTCGCCGGCACAATTGACAATCCCTTGACTGACCAGAGCGTCAACCGAAGTCAGGCCGATGAGTCTAGGCTCGGCTACTACAAGTCGTGCCTGTTCAATGGTATTACCGTGGAGATGGGTGCGACTAGCAAGGCGGGAATGTTCAAGTACCAGTTCCCAGATGATGCTGGCGATTCGAATATCATTGTCGACGTCTCTCATGTACTCCCGTCATTCAGGGGTCAAGGCCTCGGCCAAAACTACCTGGGCGGCAACATCTCGGTAACGACAACAGATGCCGGTATCCAATACCAAGGATCTGGTTCTTATGACAATGTGCGTCGATTGGAGCTGTGAAAGATTGGGTATGGAACAAGCTTTCTAACTTCGTGCAGGGCTGGAATCGTGCGCCGGAATGGACAGTTTACTTCTGTGGCTATTTCGATCAGGCAGCGACTTTTAAGACGTTTCTAGGTACGGACGCGACGGGCGAAGATCTATCAGACTACAGCGATGCGACCAGCCAGGACTCCGAGTCCCGACTGGGTGCAGTTTTCACCTTCGACGCCACCGATGTCACATCGAGGGTAGGAGTATCGTTCATTTCGTCCGAGCAAGCCTGCGCAAACGTCGACAGGGAGATACCAGCAGGGACAACCCTCGATACTTTGGAGACCAATGTGAAGACTGCCTGGAACGACCAGGTACTATCCAAGATTACAACATCGGACACCACCAATACGACGAGACTCCAGCTTCTCTACTCGTCATTGTATCATATGTCCCTTATCCCAACAAATAAGACGGGGGAAAACCCGCTCTGGTCATCGAGCGAGCCGTATTATGACGATATTTTCACGTTCTGGGATTTGGTAAGTTGATTCTTGTTCAGGTCACCGGCTTCCTAGAAATCTAATCACATCCAGTTCCGGTGCACGACACCTCTTATGCATATTCTGCAACCTGTGGCGTATGAAGAACTCATTCGCTCTCTCGTCGATATCTGGAGAAACGAAGGATTTCTGCCCGATGCTCGGTCCTCGTTTTTCAATGGCGCGACACAGGGCGGTTCCAACGCAGACAATGTACTTGCCGATGCTTATGTGAAGGGAGTCCGCGGTGCTATCGATTGGGAGGACACATTTTCTGCCATGGTTACGGACGCTGAAACAGAACCCCCGAACAACAACGATTCGAGAGATACCTCTTCCTCGACGAAGGAAGGGCGGGGAGCCTTACCGGACTGGATAGATCGCGGCTTCATCACCACCAAGTACAGGCGCTCGGTAAGCCGAGCTGTCGAATAGTAAGCAACGCCTTGAATTATGGATATTCCCTAGATTAACTGTTCATAGTGCCGGGAACGACTTCGGCCTCTACCAAGTAGCAAAGGGCTTAGGCAAGGACGACGAAGCGGAAAAGTACCTTAACCGATCGCGCAACTGGCGCAATCAGTGGAACCCGGATCTCGAGGCGTTAGGATTCACAGGTTTCCTAGGCCCCATCGACGAGGACGGCAACTTCGTGGACCAGGACCCACTCAGCTGCGGTGGCTGCTATTGGGGCGATGACTACTACCAGGGCCTGCCGATGGAGTACTCGTTCAACGCGCACCACGACATCAACAAGCTGATCGAGCTCGGCGGCGGCGTGGACACGTTCACCGCGCGCCTCGAGAAGCTGTTCGAGGGCGGCGTCAGCTCCGGCAACTCCCAGTTCAACCACACCCTCTTCAACCCGGGCAACGAGCCCAGCTTCACGTCGCCGTACCTGTTCAACTACGTCGGCCGCCAGGACCTGACCGTCAAGTACAGCCGCTACGTCGCCAACAGCTACTACGCGCCCACGGCCGCCGGGCTGCCGGGCAACTCGGACGCCGGCGCCATGGAGTCGTGGATCCTCTGGTCCATGATCGGGCTGTACCCGATGACGGGCCAGACGACGTTCCTGGTCGGGTCGCCCTGGTTCAGCGACCTGACCATCGACCTCGGCGGCAATAAAAAATTGGTGATCACGACCACGGGCGGCAGCGACACGGCGTACTACGTGCAGTCGCTCAAGGTCAACGGGGCGGCCTGCGACAAGGCGTGGGTCACGTGGGAGGACGTCTTCGCCAACGGGGGCACCCTGGACTTCGTGCTCGGCCCCGAGCCCGCGGACTGGGCGACCGGCGACGCGCCGCCCAGTCCGGCAACGGAGAGTTCGTGAGCCGGGTGGAGGGGCTGTTTGGTTTGCAAGTATATAAGTGCAGGTAAGTACCTAGTATATAATAGGAAGCGTGTTATATTGTAGATACGAGACGCTGTTGTTCGTGTATATACGAGGGATTTTGATATATGTAATTATGGTCGATTTGGAATATAATTTGAAAGATACCGTCGAGACGTTGCTGACTTGTGTAATCGTATGGTATCCTGATTCGACCAAGGTACGATCCGCTTGGCCTGGTCGTAAATTTAAACACTACCTAGGTACCTAGGTAGATTTAGTCAAAATCAGCGTACGTAGACAACGTTATATTTTCAAGGCAGACTCAACCAACCCCTTTTCCTAAAATGTGGCTCAGGGGGATCATATCCCCTGGCTTAATACATCCAAGAGCACTACACAAGTAAATAGCTCGTTATAAATCTTACTGTCGACGGTGAGGGACCATTGGATATGATCTCATATAGGTTGGTTGTCTGCCATCTAACCAGGATCTACTCTCCAGCTTCACAGTGCCTCGTTCACCATGGCAAGTCCATGGGTCTCTAAATCACGGATCACCGAATCCGGACACCAACTCGGAATCTTCCTGCTAGGCACGAATCTGTCTAACCTTTGAGTTGTTAGAAACGACTAATCGTAACCGTAGAGTTAGGTAAAGATGATCAAAGTACTAGGCGCTTGCATGGTATATATATATATATAGGACACATTCTCTTGTAGTTACCCAGGTGCCTACCCCTGAAGTAGGTTTCCATTTCTTCTACGATTTCACCGTTCCGTACTACTTGATATTCGTTCTTTGAACTGTGTGTAAGCTATTCGGCGATTACATCATTGTCGTCGTAGTGTCGGTAGACACCCCAGTCCTGGTACTTCTGTCTTCTGCTGCTGGCGAGGTACGCGGCTATATTTGGCCGGGCCTTAACGTCCTCCCATAGCTTGAACACCCTGTCGTATTTACTAGTGTCTCTGGCCTGCCTCATCGCCTTGGGGAAAGCGTAATGGGTGCCATCAAGGCACTATACCGGGTGATCAGTCGAGGCTATACGGCCATACAGGGGGCCTGCTAAGGTAAAGAGGAAATCGCAAGAATAGGACGGGCATAAGGATATAGAGAGAAAAAGTACCTGAAACAGGACCAAATCAGCGTACGTGAATGTACTCCCTAAGAGACACGGCCCCGATCCCCGCTCCTCGTTCTCTACCAACACCTTCTGCCAGTACGCAAGGTGGGAAGGCAGGCGACTCTGGACCCACTCCTTGCTACGCCGTCTGCTTTCCTCCCTCTGGTCTTCGTACGGCAGCATGACGGCGATGGGGTGGTGTGCGTCGTGCACCTCGTTACTCAAGCCATCCAGCGCGGTGAGCGCGAGGGCGTTCACCCGGTACACGTCGTCCTCCCGTTCTCCCGCGAGCCCGAGCCGGGAGCCGAGGTACAGGAGGATGTTGGGGGTCTGGGAGATGACGAGGTCGCCGTGCTTGAGGAGGGGCGGCGCGAAGTACCGCGGGTTCCCGTGTCCGCCGCCGGCGAGCCAGGTCGTGACGCGTTGGCGGGCTTCGTCAAAGGACAGGAATTGCGTGTCTTGGTACGGGGCGCCGGCTTCCTCGAGGATCAGCCGGACGTGCTCGCCGCGGCCTGGGACGCCTGCATAATAGATGAGCTCGTAGGGAGCAGCCATGTTGATATAACGATATGCCGATATAAATGTTGAGATAGATGGCGCTGGTTTTTTTCTTCTTTTTGGGGGGTGCTGAGCGGGGTTGTATTATCTGGGGGGAAATGCTTTGATCGGATTTATCTCATCTCTCTTGCATATACGCAAAGCCAGGGCTGCGCCACTATTGGTATATCGTGGAATTTCCGTGTCGGAGGTCTGGCTCCGTTTTATGAAGTTAGGGCTTATGTTCCTCGACCGTAATGATGACAACTGGGCCGGTCATCCTGCTTGAACGGATTCACATATTCATGTCAGCTGCGCCACGCACTTGTTTCCAGGTGGACATGTTACATTCTGGGGAAGATCAATGTCCTCATGTATTTCATCGCCATAATGACCGATGCTATATCCTTCAAACCCCGTGAATACTGGCGGGACTAGACGTTCGAGGGAGGCAGCTGTATCAACACTAGGAAACCCTTAATCGTTATAGGCACCATCAACACCATTTCAGATCTGTAAACCAATGCAATTAAAACTCCGGACCGATGCTAAAACCCCTATACCAGTTTACCCGCCCACCGTCGTCTATCCAAAGACATGCTATGCTTCCGTCTATCCAACCCCCTTTTCCCATTAACCCATCCATTCTACGTATTGTAGTAAGAACTCCCCCAGACTCTTAGTTTTTTTCTTCTTTAGCTCTTTACTCAGTTGCTCTTGGGGATATTGCACTTCTGGAGGCACTTCTCGACGCCGAGGGCGACGTTGGTGCTGATGATGCCGCGGAACTTGTCGACGTCGGCGCCCTTGATCTGGTTGCCGGCGGCGGCGCGGATGGTGTCGTCCTCGAGGGCGAAGTAGGCCTGGGCCATGGTGTTGGCGCCGAAGTCCTCGCTCGAGAGCGGCGCGACGAACGTGACGTTGCCGCAGTCCGGGTTGAACTGGGTGTGCAGGGCGCCCATGAAGTAGGGCGTCGCCTGCAGCTCCTCGATCGTGTTGGTGATGTCGCGCGGCTTCTTGCTGTCGGCGTCCTCGACGCCGTTCTCGACCACCATCTCCGACACGACGCGCCCCTTCGTCACGATGAGCAGCTCCGTCGCCCGGTTGTGCACGTGCGGCGTGTTGAACCCGCACGGGCCAAGGAACCCGACCGCCATGCCGATCCCCGTGCCGGTCAGCGCCGGGAACGCCTTGCGGTTGGCCTGGACGATCTCGCCGCCCGCGCCGGGGCCGAACTTCCGCGCCTTGTTGAAGTCGAAGACGAAGTCGGAGTCGTCCTTGAGCACGTTGTTGATGGCATCCGCTCGGGTGTCAGAAAGCAGGATCTGCGCGACCTTGCTCAATCCCGTAGGAGTAGCGGGACCGGTGGCGACAGAACTACCAGAGTTGCCAGAGTTGTTAGAGCTGCCGGTGTTGGAGTCACCAGAGTCGGGCGAAGCCGTGCATTCTGGAACATCAACTGCAGTAGAGGCGGATTGAGCGTAACTCAAGGAACTATAGTAGCTTGAAGTAGTAGCCGTCTCGTGATGATGATGCCACCCCGTAGCGGTTCCGGGGACACTCGTGGTCGTGTAGGAAGCTGAGCCGGTGTTAGCCCAGCCGGATGCCTCCCACTTCTTGTTCAGCGGCTTAGCCGAAGAAAGGGAACAGAAAGCCAGGATGGCTACGACAGTGCCGGTAGTAAGCATTGTGATAATAGTAGGAGAATTAGACGATATAAGAAAGATCGGTCCAAGAGAAATAACCACGACGGTAGTAAACGAGAGCGGAAGGAGATCAAGGAGATCAAGGAAAATAAAGAAAATAAGGAGATGACAGAGGAAATAATAGTAAAGAAAAATAAGAAGATAGGAAAGATTTGTGATTGTTTAGTGATGGTGATGATAGAAGAATAATCCTCCATCATGAGGTTCACTCGAGTCTTTATAACCATTCTCGAAGGCCATCATAACGTAGGTAGGTAGGCTATGTAAGTAGGCCAATCGCTATCTTCCCCATTCTACAGCTTGCTGACGACAGCTCTTTTCCATGGAGCATGTGAGTTCCGTGAGGCTGAGCAACGGCGGTTACCAACGTCCCGGGTCGCCTATAGGCAATTAGAGAAACACATGATTGGGACATGCCAAGGCGCAGGGACGCAACGTGGGTAGCGGGCCTTAAAGCTTGTCATGATGAGGCCTTAAGGATATAAAAAGATTGACGTTGGTAGCTAATTGGTAACAAAGCTGAAAGCGATGGGGCGTTGATTCGAGTAAGCCAATCATAGAAGGAAATGTGCTTCTTTGTGATTTGGTGCTCACCTAAGATCTTAGCTTCGTCCAGCTCACCGTAATGCTACCAACCCACAAGGTAATAATCTAGTCTTCTCGTTAGGTAGGTCATAATGGCTAGAAAAAATAAATCAACTTTAGCAAATCCCAGAGTCTTGGTTGGTGACTGGTAATGAGAGTTACCGTGCTAAAAAATGATGTAAATTAAAATTGATACTGCTAGGTGTTTGTTCATAGACATGCTCATAGAAATGGTCCGCACTAGGAACTCGTATCATACTTAGAGCTAATCAATAGAAATGTATCGCTCGTAACGAGGCCGGCCTTTGTTGTTTTCGGGATGACAAGCAACCGCAAGACTTAACTTCATAGCCACCAACCCAATACTTACACAAGTTGTATCAAGTAACCTGGAGATTGTGTCATCTGGTGAATCAGACATGAAGTAATTAGAATTAGCATTTACTTACAACCACATAAAGCTAGCTCGGGGTTAGGGTCGGGGACTTTTTGCTCTGACTCAGATATGCCTTTCCATAGGTAGTTAGACGACGATGCAAGCTCAACGTGAACCCGCAAGCTTGACGCATTATATAATCGCTTCAGTTCAAACTACCATGAAAAGCTGAAAAGCTGACCGGGGAATTTTCCAGGAGGACTCTTGGATGACGCTTGCTGGCCACGCATAAGTCAAAAAGTATTCTTCGATACCCTTGATATGCTGGGGTGGGCTGAAGGACAAAGACGTCTAATATGGCGGCATACCTCCAGACCTCTTGACTATAACATGCTGATCGAGATGACTTCGGACTAAACAAGTAGAACCCGAGGTATATGATTGGACATCCGCGTATGAGATATGAAGTCGCTCTATGCTATAAGCTCATCTCGGGCATGGATGCTTGTTGTGTTACCATATGTGGTAAGACGCACGTGAGGTCGCATTCTGTCGAATCCTGGCTGGGAGCATCTTAACTCAGCACCATGCCTTGCAGCGTTGCAATATATAATGTAGCCTCTTCCCGCCCTGCAGCCCGTTTTCCCCTCTGTTCCTTGAGCTAGGCCGTCAAAGCTCAAGCTCGTGCTCATAGGAGCACCTCGAGACGCGTTCGTCGCGCCAAGGCTGATATTCGCAAGACAACTCTGTGTGCTGGCATTTTACGTGGACTTGCATTTCGAAGGACACGTTAAAGAACCAGTTCTGCTGGCCAGTCTACTGTTAAAGACTATGACTGCACTCGCAGCCAATATCCAACCAGCAAGTCTTGTTGGCACGCGTCGGGCATCATCTACATCACCTGCGCCTGCATTGTCGCTTGTTGTGATGTTGAATTTTGATGGTGGGTTACGCCGATCCGAAGTCCACTCCGTTTGCGCTTTGGGTGCCTTTTCTGTTCCTGCATTAGCGGTTGGAATTGGTTGGAGCGTACTGGAGTTGGAGTCGATCTCGGGGAAAGATTGCGATAGGTAAAAAGGCGATAAAGGGAAATTGAGCAGCTCCTTTCGGTAGTTGGGTACTTGCACTTAACCAAACGTGGAAAGTGGAGCCGTACCTGCTTTTAGCTCATTTAATCCAAAGCTTCTTATTGGTCAATCTCCCAAGAAATTACAATATCCATCGCGCTTCTTCACCAATCCCCCCTGGAAAACGGTGGCCAATCTGCTAATCTGCTTCTAATGTGCCCCATTCCTTAGCCCGTTTTCCTGTTTTTTCTTTTCCTCCGCCAACCCCCGTCGTCTCCCATCCCATCTCCGCTGTCTTTCCTTCTCCCTTGACCCTTTTCCTGGTGTCGTTCCTCCGTCTTCGTGCAACGCGGCCCCAATTCACTCATTCTTTTGCTTTTGCAACTACACTCGTTTTCACTTGCTTGTGAATAGTCATTCTTTACGTGGAGATCTTTTTATATCTCCTAGTCACTCTTTACAGTAAATATCACGCTCATTCTAGAAGCTCGTCAAGTCAACCTAGGAGCTAGGCTCGGTTTTTTGCTCATCCCGCGACTAAAGCTCAACGTCCGATCGATCGTCGTCTCCAGTGTTGATCCTGCTGTTGATCACTCGATGCGCTAACAGAGGGGCATTGGTCTTCAGCTTCAGCTTCTTCAAATCGAAATATACACTCGTTTGACACGAAATCGTTCCCGAGCTTCTATAATGAAGATCACAACACAAGCCGCCATTGGGTCGGCAGCCCTTCTTTTATCTATCCAGCCATGCGTCGCAACTACCCAGCACCGCCACCACCACCTCCACCTCGAAAAGAAACACAGTCATGTTCATAGCCATGATCTACTCCAAGGTCGCCTACAAAGCGACCTCCAAAGCAGCTACAACCCGAACTACAGCGCTCGGAACAGCTCGGCGCTTGTGTCGCGAGATGGCAAGAAGAAGTGCAAATTCCCCACAGGAAAGGGTCTGTTTGCGGTTACTCCCTCTATGATGAACGGTGGCTGGGCTTTGGCCCCCGACCAGGAGTGCGTATCAGGCACATGGTGCCCCATTGCTTGTCCCCCAGGCCAGGTCATGGCGCAATGGAAACCGGGCACAACCTACTCCTATCCTGAATCAACCGTCAGTATTCCCTCCTTAAATTCGGTGTGTTCGATCGCTAAATCTAGTTTAGTATGGTGGTATTTATTGCAATGACGACGGTGAAATCGAAGTTCCCTTCAAGGGCAAGTCTTGGTGTGTTGACGGCACTGGCACCGTGGAAGCTGTGAATAAGGCTGGGGACGTGGTCTCTTTCTGCCAAACTTGCCTGCCAGGCTACGAAGACATGATTATTCCCACCGACGTCTATAGCACTACTACGCTAGCTGTTCCAGATGAGTCTTACTGGGACGCAACGGCAGCTCAGTAAGTATTTACAAGTTGACTATCTGTCATCATTAGCTAACAAACATAGTTACTACATCAATGCTCCAGGAGTCGATTCAGCGGAAGGGTGCCATTGGGGGGATGATACAGTTCCAATTGGTAATTGGTCTCCGTATGTTGCCGGAGCTAATACCGTTGGAGACGGCTCGACCTACGTCAAGATTGGATTAAACCCAGTATGGCAGGACTCTGCACTTTTCAACACGAAACCCGACTTTGGACTCAAAATCGAATGCCCGGACGGAGGTTGCAATGGCATCCCCTGCGAGTGTGACGGGAATGGCGTTAGGAGCAACAATAAAGCAACCGGCGCTGGTGGTGCAGACTTTTGCGTTGTGACGGTTCCGAAGGGAGGCAAGGCTAATATCGTCGTTTTCAACCTGGACGGTTCTGAAGGGGGCGCGAGCTCATCAAGCGCACCCCCCTCCTCAGAGGCTCAATCTACTTCTACTCAAGCTCCCACCTCGTCCAGCACCACCACGACAAGCTCGAGCTCAAGCTCAAGCTCAAGCTCTTCATCATCGCCCACAACGACTTCAACAACGTCCTCGATTGCCTCTTCCACGTCGACTTCTTCCAAGGAGTTGATTACTAGCTCTTCGACAAGTAGTAAAATTACTACAAGCAGCTACCCAGTATCCTCGAGCAAGCCAAGCAGCTCCAGCGCCTCGGCATATATTGGTGGTGTATTCCAAGAGAACGGGACATCCAGCAGTAGCTTCTCTTGGGCCGGCCCGTCGTCAACATCTACCCCTATTTCTGCTTCAGCTGATGGAGAATCTGCTTCGAGCGAAACAAACAAAAACGAAGCCGCGGGTCAACGACAAGGTGGCGCCGCTATTGCTGGCCTCATCGTTGCCTTCATAGCTGCCACCTACTTGCTATAAAGCAACCTCGAGCCGCCAGATGTGCTACGTGCACCACTTGGTCTCATTTTCTTCCCTTATATATTTTGAGAACGCTTCTGAAAAGGGCATCGATCCTCCTTTGGAGACAAGGAGGATCAATGTCTACCTCGTCATCTCGCGGCAATGCGTCTCTATTCCGTATATTTTATAGCCTCGTAGGGCTCATATCTCTGGTTGGAGCTGGTCGCATATAACGAACAAATTTAGTACCTAGTGTTTATTGTCTATTCTTTGCATATCCTTCTCGCTCATTTTGAGCTAACATATGTTTTCTCTTCTCCCTATACCCCATTATCGTTGCGAGCGTCCGTGGTTTGGGCGGCTTGGAGCTTTTTTCTTCTTCCCTTCTTGCGTAGCGAGAGCGCTATTTTGAAACCTATCTAGAGAAAGTTGGATCGAATTTTTCTCGATGGAGTAAGCTTGTTGAAGGAAAGAGGTACACGATTAAGACGAGATGCGAATTCTTTGCTCATGAAAAAAACCCTGAATTTAAGGCGCCGCGGCTAAGGGCGTCTTTGGATTAAAGAAACAAAAGCTTTGAAGAGCTGGTTAGGTAGATTCTCTTGGGTTTTATAGGGTTGAGATCTAGATCCCCCCGTTGCTGTGGATATACTTTCGTCTTCCACTGCAACGTGCTGCTGCTACTAGCAATGGCACTTGTCAGTACATATATTCAATGAGAAATGGTTGGAGTGAGCTCTTCTGGTCTTTAACTGCTTGTGTCCATTTTAATCGTGATGATCAGCCCACTAGAGATAAACATCTATTCGTAACGAACTAAGTAGCGGTGTTGTGCAAGTAAGAATTCCAAGATTCGAGTAGTCAGGCCCCTTTTGATGTCATTAGCCAAGTAAGACGACTTCCACCGATGGGAAAGATGGTATTTGATAGGCAATACAGCTAGCATTGCCGATGACCATCCTTCTACACACAAAATTACTGGTAAGGGACGCTTATTACTACGTTATAAGTTCAGTAGTTTAGCTAGGAGTGCTTTATAACAGTGTTCTCTGAACTACAGCATTTGAGCAGATTCAAAATTTGTAGTTGCTATATGTACCTTGACGTATGCACATGTAGTAAGACTCGGGCGGCAGTCAGCGTATATGTGCAGTCACCGAATGTTGTTTTCATCCTTTAAATAGCAATTTTATAAAAAAGGTCAGAGCATCTAGTAATATAATGATAGGTAAGTAACTATTGTCTGATACCAGCTACAATAAAAAAATGGGGATATAAAAAAAGGGGGTTGAAGAGAAAAGGGGGGATGGGAAAAAAAAGAAAAAGAAAAAAAAAAGAAACAATTGCCAGGAGCCAGATTCGAACTGGCGTCGCCGGTCCAGGGAGCTGCTAACATCCAATGGATCCGCCTCGCTGTGGCTGGCATCCACAAGGTTCGTCTGTGGTGCCTGGCATCCGCGTTGTTCGGAGATCCATTTGATGCTCCAGGCCTGCCTTTTCCCAGAATCATACCACTAGACCACCCCGGCTTTCGAATTGTTGAAAGTAGGCATTGTAATTCTGCTATTTAACCCCTCCGTCGCGGAAGGTGGCCCGGGCCGGCTTTGTTCCCGCCGGGTTACTGGGACGACGGCACGTGTAAGGCGGCGGCGGTGCCCCCGTGCTGCCCGCCAACTGCTGAATGTGTGTGCCTGGACACTGCGTACTTAGGTGCTTCCTAGGTGCTGGCTCGTTCCCTAAAGCTTCTTGCACTACCAGCCAAGGACCTAATACATGAGACCTATTTTACAGACTCCCTCATAGCACTATGTGTTATGCCAAAAAGTAAGCCTCTCCCTAGGACCCTCTCTACAACATTTTCAACTGTATGAAGATACACACATACCTATTCAATACTAGGTATTTCATGAAGCATATTTCGTATGCTATGCCCAAACTTTTCGCAAGTAGGTTCCTAGTGAGACATGACATAGTTCCTATCCCCAAGATGGTTTACGTGATGGAGACAATAACTCTTAAAAGACTGGTAATGCTTGAATATACTCAATTAACTATACGCCAACGTCCCAGTTTCATCTTCCACGAGCTAGAAAGTCATCCAGAAAAGGGACGCTTATATTATTGCCGGGTATCAATTCTTTGCAACCTCTTTGCACCTAAAGACATATATTGGGCATCATAGATGGTCGACCAGTATGTATTCTAAATATACCGGCGATCCAAAGCCGCCGCCAGTGTGGTATATAGATAAGTGCCTCCCTAACCACGGCCCCCCGCCTCCTATTCCTCCTTGACCCACCCGGGGACGAACGGCTCAGCCGTACGCTGCGCGATGGCCTCGCGCGGGGCCGGCCACCCGGCGCTCACGGCGCTGCCCTTCTGCTTCGTTCCCATAATCGCGAAGACACCCTGGGCGTGCGCTATGTAGCCGTGGAGGAAGTCCTGGTCGATGAGCGAGGCCACCACGCCCTCGACGTGCTCCGCCGTCACCTGCACGTTGCCCATCAGGAGGCCCTCGTCCGGCGCGAGGCGCTTGGGCCCGCCGGGGGGAGGCAGCAGGGTCGAGTCGGCCGAGCCCGGGCCGGCGCTGTTAGAAACGGCCTTCAGGAGCATGTTGTTGATGCCCGCCTGCTTCCCCTTCGGCGCCAGCCGCGCGGGGAGGTACCCCTCGAGCCGCCGCTGCACGTATCGCATCGTCGTCTCGAGATGTCTGAGCTCCAGCGTGGCGGCCTTCCGGGACTCGTCTTCGGCGGGCGGGACGTACGTCAGCAGGAAGGTTCTCCGCGCCAGGGAGCGCCATATCAGCGCTCGGAGGTTGTACTGGAGGCCGGTGAGCAAGGCCAGGCCTTTGCTCCGGAGCCAAGGTTCGTGCTGCTTGATGGTGTGCTGGAAGAGGACGTAGTTACCAGTCCGGACCGACAGGGCGAGCTGTGAGAAACATGAAGCCATGGATTGGGCCTCCGGCCGCTGCAGGAGGGCCTGAGAAGGCAGGCGGCCGCAGAGGAAGTTGCACGCTATCAGGTACGTGAGTATAAGTCGGCGGTGATTCAGAAAGTGCGGCGGGGTTTGTAGATAGGCCTCCTGAAAGCATTCCGCAGCCCGCGAATAATGCGTGTGGTTGACGTGAAAGCGGCCTAGGAAATACAGGTACGTGACCCTCTGAGCGGCTGGGTAGAATGAAAGTGGCGGTGACTTCGCCATGATGTTAGTTAGGAGCTGTGCCGCCATATAAGATTTGTGGTTCTATATATGAATCGCAAACGTTAGTACGGAGCATATTGGGGCGAATTGTCTTCGTAGTTTTAGCGTACCATCGTGAGGAGCTTCAAGGTCTTATTAGCGAATATATAGACGCCGACTTTCTTGCCCGTGGGCTGTGCATAGCGCGGGCTTGAACGATCTGTGAGGCAGGTGATGAAGAACTTCTGCATGATTTCTGCCGTGACTTCGATTACTGACTTCCGCTCTTCATCGCCAGCGTGAAGGGCAGCCAACTTTCGAATGAGATCAGGTCGTTTATTTAGCGTCATGGTCAGCTTGGATAGCGAGGAGCAGAGCGATATGCTTGTCTCCAACATGATTGTTCCGAAAGTAGGATTATTAAACGCCGTAGCGCATGAGCTACACCCATTAGCTTAGAACAGTGTATCAGTGAAGAGGCGGGTTGTCGTACTTGGTGAGTGCCGTGAGCAATTGATGGGCACCTAGAAGGTCGCTGAAATCCACGTCTCTCCAGTACTCGAAATAGTCCCTCATGAAAGCGACGAAGCCTGGCCAGGTAGTCCCCTGGCCTTCTGGGACGTCTTCCTCCTCCGGTAGGCATGATTCGATGAGCTTTTCGATGGCAGCATTATCTTGAAAAGCACTCTTAAGCTCGGTAGCAAGGTCGAAATATTGTTTCGGTAAAGGTGGCTCTACCTTAAGCCAGTCGCGTAGGCTTTCTCCATTAAGGTCTTTGAGAAAACCACGAATGGCCGTAAGGAACTGGGTTGTTAAAGCCATTTTGAGAAACCACTTCCGTCGAGGGCTTGGAGAGTAGTTGTTCTATCTTCAGCTCATTTTTGTGATGGCGAAGCTAATACTAGCACGGTCAGCTAGTTGGATTTCGACGCTGGTTGAAATATAGCATTCGGGACGAATTTCAAAAGAAAAATGAGAGTTTCCGATATTCAAGTTCCTGGCCTCTTGTCGAGAGGCTACGATCAAAGCCAAGAGGAGTTGTGATTGGAAAGATCTGAGGTTGGAGGATTGGAGGTGGAACTATGGAATTATGGAGGTACAAAAATGCCTGAACGCATATCTAAAATTAAAGATCCCCATTCCTCAAGGGTCCCTTGTGCAAGGCTGATTGGGTCCACATGATCCGCTAGCGTCGGTAACCTTAGGTAAGGTAAAAATTACCAGTGACATCATCTAAAAAATACGTGTATTTGACACCAATCGCTTGTATCTGTAACGTGCGCAGGGAGATATTCCATTGACGGTGCAATGCATGTGACGGAGACCACATTATCGATGTGTTTAAAAAAAAATACTTATTTTTAATTAAGGTATGCTGTATGATAATATTATACTGTGACAATGGTGTGCTGATACAAGTAGCAGTAGATGTTATGGATAAACCAGCTGGTGGAATGTATATATCCCTTTTGTCACGATGTTGTGCGTACCTTAATTAGGGGAAATATCCTTGTTTCCCAGCCTAATTTTAGGGGACGTTGTTTTACATTTGCAAATGACTCCCTGTAAACAAAACCCATTTGTAGTTGTATCCTGTGGTATAAATATTACATAGGCTACTAAGATTTGGACTTTACAGCTTCAAGTCGATTGACGGGTATAATGCTTCCTACCTAGATCTCAACCGCAATCATACAGACTCAATCCGTTGAACAACTATGGCCGTGGCTGCACCACCTCCGTTGCAAATAGCAGCAACACCGTACTCCCCTGGTTTGAGCTGATGTAATAGGGTCGTAAGAATTCGGGATCCCGAGCTACCTAGCGCGTGGCCTAGAGAGATCGCGCCGCCTAGCGGGTTAACTCTAGCATTCTGAAGACCAAGTATCTGTATTCCATTGTCAGCAAATACGTGTCTCGAGAAGCAGCTCTGTATTCTTACCTTTTCGTTAGCCTTGATAACAGCAGCGAAGGCTTCGTTGAACTCCCAGACTGCGACTTGGTCCTTCGTTATACCAGCACGCTCCAAAGCTATAGGCACAGCTTTAGCTGGGGCAACAGGAAAATCGACCGGGTCGACCGCCGCGTCGGCAGAGCTGCATATTCTCGCTAGGACTCTCGAACCCCCTCCGAATTCCTTGGCAATATCTTTACTTCCTAGTACTAGCGCACTAGCTCCATCGTTGAGCGTGGATGAGTTTGCCGCTGTGACAGTGCCCGTGCCGTCGCGAATGAAGGCCGGCTTTAACGTGGGAACTCTGTCCAGCTTCACATCCAGATATCCCTCATCAGTGTCAATTGTAGTGTCGCCCTTCCGACCCTTTACGGTTACAGGGGCGATTTCTTCCGCGAATGCCTTGTCTTTCCATGCGGCTTGCGCTCTCTCATATGACTGGATCGCATATTCGTCTTGCATTTCCCGAGAGATTTCATATTTCTTAGCTGTCGTTTCGGCGCAGATCCCCATGTGAAATTGATCGTACACATCGGTCAGTCCGTCTTTGATGAGACCATCTTCCATCTTGATGTGTCCGAATGGCGGGAGGGAACTGGCACGAGGAACGTAGTATGGAACTTGCGACATGTTCTCCATACCACCGGCTATTTGTGCCTCACTCAGACCGAGCTGGATATTTTGTGCTGCAAAAACTACCGCCTTTAACCCCGAGGCGCAAACCTTGTTGATGGTGACTGCTTCGACGCTCGTCGGAAGGCCGGCAAAGATGACGGCTTGCCTGGCGGGTGCCTGACCTACGGAGCCCTGCAAGACGTTTCCCATATAAACATCAGTGATCTTCTCGATCGGGACTTTGGACTTTTCGAGAGCCGACTTGATGGCAATGGCGCCGAGTTGCGGCGCGGACACTGTAAGAAAAGAGCCATTGAACTAGATGAGCGATTAGCTATGATGTCACTGATGATCGATTGCTCTGTGGACGAAGCACCTTCGCAGTAGGGGTTCTTGAAGCACTCAAGATATATGCGTCTTTAATTTCCTGCCGCCTGGCCGTCTGCACCGAGAAGTGGCGTGGTGTCGCGAAGACTTTGGTACTGGCCCGGAGGGATGAACCTCTGGCAGCAGATCTAACTGCGCCTAATCGTAATACCATTTTGGCAACTTTAAAGACAAAATGCTATAAGAATCAAATGCGAGGGGAGTAAAAGAAGAGAATATGATCTATTAAATGTTATGAAGAAGAAAGGCAGCAAGTCAACATCACGGATGTAATAATGGTGAATAGGTCATAGGTCCGATGTTATCCTCTCGTAGTAAAAGAGTAAAAGTAGCACCTCGGCTTACAGCGGAATGTTCCCCCTTCCAGCCTTCCAGCCTTCTAAAGAATGCCCCTCCATGCCGAAAATCAAACATTGAACCGAGGACCCCCGATCCTGGGCGATCCGGGGAAGTAGCTTGCTTGTTTGCCACCTGGGACGATCTATATAGCTCTTGCACCTGTGTCCTTATCCGTATCTTCAAATAGGTGGGTTGCTCCCTCATCATGTACTATGCCCTTCCATTTCAATTTCAATCAATGCGCTGTAACTTGAGCTTTTAGTTCTTTTGGACACTTACCTACGTGGTATAGACATGTGAAACCTGACTAATACCTATACATTACTCGGTCCGGCATTATTATATACCGTGGACCCTAAATTCCACCATCCCTTGCAGCCCGTGCTGACTGGCTGACAGGTTGACAAGGTTTGACCGCACGGGCTTGTCACGTGTACGACCTCCTAATCAAACGGTTACCTGCATGAACCATACATCCTACTACACCCTGACACCACTCTAAAAAGGAAGTACCCAGGTACTGTGCCTTATCGCTATTCCACCAATTCCACCCTTTGTTGGGTCAATCCGCCGCCCAAACTACCAACTACCAAACTGCCAAAGATTTGGTCTAACCATCCAAGTCCGTCCATTAGTCAACCTCATTTCGCCTCTTCCCGTCACAAGACTTCCGCTTCTTCTCCATATTCGCTTTGTCCATTTAAGCTTCTACTTGCTTGAGAAAGCTATCCATCAACGTACACTCCCTTACTCCCATACACTCGCTTCTAAGGCTAGCCCTCCAATCTTAGCTAGCTCAGGATGTCGACCGCCGCTCGCCGCCGCTTAATGCGAGACTTCAAGGTAAGACGCCTAAGATGGATATTCTCCTGTCCAAAATACTCCATCAAATTGTCCAAGACATACTAATGCGACCACGTAGCGTATGCAAACTGACCCTCCTGCCGGCGTGTCTGCATCCCCCGTACCCGACAATGTCATGACCTGGTGAGCTTACGAGTGGCCGCCCCCATTCCAATCGCGACACCAAATTAACCATTGATGTGTAAAGGAACGCCGTCATCATCGGTCCCGCCGATACGCCGTTCGAAGATGGAACTTTCCGACTCGTGATGCACTTCGAGGAGCAATACCCGAACAAGCCCCCGGCCGTCAAGTTCATCAGTCAGATGTTCCACCCCAACGTCTACGCCACAGGCGAGCTCTGCCTGGACATCCTGCAGAACCGATGGAGTCCTACCTACGATGTTGCGGCTGTTCTAACAAGCATCCAAAGGTGAGACGCCGTTCAAGTTTGGGAGGCTGCTAGATGCTTTAGATGCTAATACTCTCACCATCAGCTTGCTCAACGATCCTAATACTGGCTCCCCCGCCAATGTCGAAGCCTCCAACCTCTACAAGGACAACCGAAAGGAGTACACCAAGAGAGTGCGCGAGACTGTGGAGAAGAGCTGGGAGGATTAGGTTTAGGCCTCTCAAGGGAAGGAACTTGACATGATTTCTAGCCTTGGGTAGGCTACGGACTTGAACCATGGCTAAGACGTTTTGAAGGGAGGCATATCTCTACAATTACAGCTCAGGATTCTACGTAAGCGTATTGGTACAATATCGCTCCAGTTCTGTGGCAAGAATAATGCACGAGAGGCGTAAGGGCTCGGCGTTTGGGGAAGGCTTCGAACAAGGAGGATTGTCATGTAATGAGGTGGCCACGGGAATTATTCCCCTTGATGCCTAGATGACTTCACGGATCACTGCTTTCACTTTCCTAGATCTCCCCGCATTCGGCCTAGGCGTTAGTTATCGTTGAATTCTCAGGTTGGCAAATGCCAAACATATTTAAGTTGTACTTGATGATTCGGCATGGTATGGAAATACAATCTTCCAGGATTGCAAGCAATGCAAAAGCCTACCTACGCACGAAGTGTTTGGCTAGGTTCCGGTGTCGGTTGAGTTTAGGAGAGCCTCCTGCGTAGGCGTTTGAATGTGCATGATTCGGCAAATTGTAGCTTGAAAGCTGCATGTGTCTTATAATATCAATGTCAGAGCAGCAAGTGGGATGTTCTAATACATGCCAACCCATAAATCATCACATCAACATACCTACACTTGGATTATACACCTTCGTACGTGCTTTGTTACACCTTGTGTGATACCTACAGACATATATACCTGCTGAGTTATATATACTTAGGTATTTAGAATAGGTAGCTGTACATACATATGTACATGTAGGTAGCACTGCCAATGTTCATGCTGTAACACATTTCCTGTAAAGGTCGGCGTAGGGAGTGTTGATATGCATCTTTACCTTAGGTATGTAAATAAAGGAGGCATACAACATGACGCTAATCTAACAATAAAACCGGACTCACTAATAACAAAAGGGCACTACCGAAAAGAGAGAAAAACCTTTAGGTACCCCGCCTTATAAATGTGCGAGGCCAGTACTTATCTGTCAAATCATCTAAGGTTGACGAATTGTGGCTTTCGCTTTCTTACAAGGTTACAAGCTAGCGGTTCCCCTGGATTAGGGGATATTAGGGGAGGGATTAGGTGCCTCTTTTTTAAAGTCGAACTTCAAACTTTCAGGCACGGCAACCTGCCAATTGCCAAACTGCATCCTGCTGAGAAACGTCAAAAAACGTCAACGCCTTGTTTTCTCCCAAATACAAACGCCGAACAAAAATCACCCCAACGCGACGCTTTTCGGCAACCACACGTTCATTAAACATATTCAACTAAAGCACAACATAAAGACGAGTCTTATTGTTGACATACCTGGCATTCTTTGACGTGTTCGCCGTCTTATCGGCCGAGCTGCGTCTGCACCGTCTGCACCTACGAAGTTCGGCTTCGCTTAACATGAGATAGACCCCTCTCCCTCGTACATATTTCACTGCGCGTAGCCGTCTCCAAACGCCAAACGCCAAACGCCAACCTCCATCATGGCAAGCGCAAATAGTATCAAGGTCGTCGCCCGTTTCCGGCCCCAGAACAAGATCGAGTTGGCTTCGGGCGGCGAGCCTATTGTATCTTTCGATGGTCCCGACACATGTGCTATTACTGTGCGTCTCTACCCGCCATCCCTCCCCATGCCCACACCTTTCATTCTATCGTTACACATTCTAACGCTACTGCTACGATTTTTAGTCGGCAGAAGCTGCAGGTTCCTTCACGTTCGATCGTGTGTTTGGTATGCAAGGCAAACAGGCCGATATTTTCGATTACTCAATCAGGCCCACCGTCGACGACATCCTCAACGGATACAATGGAACAGTGTTTGCATACGGCCAGACAGGTGCCGGAAAGTCATACACGATGATGGGGACAAGTATAGAGGACGAAGACGGCAAAGGAATAACCCCCCGCATTGTGGAGCAGATATTTAGTAGTATCATGTCTAGCCCGCCGACCATCGAATATACCGTCCGAGTCAGCTACATGGAAATCTATATGGAACGTATCCGCGATCTGCTAGCGCCCCAGAACGACAACCTACCTGTCCACGAGGAGAAGAACCGCGGTGTATATGTCAAAGGTCTTCTGGAGATCTACGTCTCAAGTGTGGAGGAAGTTTTCGAAGTAATGAAGAGGGGTGGGAACGCAAGAGCTGTTGCTGCCACGAATATGAACCAGGAATCGTCGCGTTCGCATTCTATTTTCGTCATCACCGTCACCCAGAAAAACCTCGAGACCGGTTCGATGAAGAGCGGTCAGCTGTTCCTAGTCGATTTAGCTGGTAGTGAAAAGGTTGGCAAGACCGGTGCGAGTGGCCAGACCTTGGAGGAAGCGAAGAAGATCAACAAGAGCTTGAGCGCCCTGGGAATGGTTATCAACGCGCTCACCGACGGCAAATCCTCCCATGTTCCCTATCGAGATTCCAAATTGACGAGAATTCTACAAGAGTCCCTCGGAGGAAACAGCAGGACAACGCTCATCATAAACTGTTCACCCAGCAGCTACAACGATGCTGAGACGTTGAGCACGCTGCGATTCGGTATGAGAGCGAAATCGATAAAGAACAAGGCGAAGGTCAATGCGGAACTCAGTCCTGCGGAGCTCAAGGCTATGCTTGCCAAGGCCAAGTCCAACATCACGAACTTCGAATCTTATATCTCGAATTTGGAAGGAGAGCTTCAGCTGTGGCGTGGCGGTGAAAGTGTGCCTAAGGAGCGATGGGTACAGGGAATCGCGGCTGATGGTGTTGTCAGCACAAGAGCAGACGCGAAGGCTCATCGGCCTTCAACTCCGTCACGATTGATACCCGAAAGTCGATCCGAAACACCTGCGTTGACGGAGCGCGCGGGAACGCCAAGTCTCCCCCTGGATAAGGATGAAAGGGAGGAGTTCCTCCGAAGAGAGAACGAGCTTCAGGATCAGCTGGCAGAGAAAGAATCGGCTGTTGCTGCTGCCGAGAAGTCCCTCCAAGAGTCCAAAGAAGAGCTATCTTTCTTGAAGGACCATGATAGCAAGCTGGGCAAAGAGAATGAAAAGCTGACAACTGATGTCAACGAAGCTAAGATGCAGCTCGAGCGCCTAGCCTTCGAAAGCAAGGAAGCCCAGATCACGATGGACGCGTTGAAAGAGGCAAACTCGGAGCTCACGACAGAGCTAGACGACGTCAAGCAGCAACTCTTGGATATCAAGATGAGTGCGAAGGAGACAAGTGCCGTTCTAGATGACAAGGAGAAAAAGAAGGCCGAAAAGATGGCTAAGATGATGGCAGGATTCGACTTGGGTGGAGAAGTTTTCAGTGCCAACGAGCAGTCGATTGCCAATGCTATCCAGCAAGTCGAGGTGCTATACGAACAAAGTTCATCCGGAGACCCTATCCCGCCAGATGATTTACATGATCTCAAGACCAAGCTCGTGGAGACCCAGGGTATCGTCCGACAAGCAGAACTATCCCTCCACAGCGGCGTCCCAGGTTTGGCCAATGGCAAGACGATGCAACAGCAGATCGCCGAATTCGATGTTATGAAGAAGAGCTTGATGCGAGATTTGCAAAATAGGTGCGAGAGGGTTGTTGAGCTGGAGATCTCGCTTGACGAGACCAGAGAGCAGTATAATAATGTTCTTCGCTCATCCAACAACCGTGCTCAGCAAAAGAAGATGGCATTCCTCGAGCGCAACCTGGAACAGCTGACTCAAGTCCAACGTCAACTCGTTGAACAGAACAGCAGCCTGAAGAAGGAAGTGGCCATCGCTGAGAGGAAGCTCATCGCGAGAAACGAGCGTATCTCTAGCTTGGAGAGCTTGTTGCAGGATAGCCAAGAGAAGCTGACTGCCGCGAACCACAGGTACGTTGCACCGTCCATTCCCCCATTGTTCCCTACTGACACACGTGACAGGTTTGAGTCTCAGCTCACCGCCGTCAAGGAGCGTCTTGAGGCGGCCAAGGCTGGCTCAACCCGCGGCCTGAACTCGGGACCCGGCGCCGGTGGCTTTAGCTTTGGCAACGCCGGAAGCCGCATCGCGAAACCGCTCCGAGGTGGAGGTACGGGCGGTGATGCCCCGGCCCAGGTCCCGACCATCGCCAACTTACAGAACGAAGGCAACGCCGGTAAGAGAAGCAGCTGGTTCTTCCAGAAGTAGGTAGAGGAGACCACGAATAGCAACTGCGACCACCAAGCATCCGGGCGACACTAGGCTGTTTAGGTATTTCGATTTCCATAATGCTCGAGAGTACAAGCGAGGAGCTCGGTTTTCATTCTCCGGTACAGATAGAGGATTATACCCCCCCAACGCCACTTCGTGTTTTTTCTCCTCTCCGTCTCGTTTTCCTCTATCCTAATGGCATATAGCTCTGCTCGAGCCTTGAAGGAGGGTGGAGTTTTGAAGGTAGACTTTTGATCTCACGTACAATGTGTGTTTACGATCCAACCGAACCTCTAGGCCTCTAGCTAGACTGAGCTTAACGGTGACTGGTGCTTACGGAGCCCAGTGAGCAGGAAAGGTCGATGTGACGAAAGCTGATTGCTACGGGCTACGATTAAAGGATGCGACGCGATATGGGTTTTTCATTAGCTGCATGCAAAATATGTGCATACGTTGGAACGGGATGGGCGGGGAGTTTGCGTACTACGTACCTTTTGTGGTCTAGGTCATAGCTGGTATGGTTACTTGTGTAGTCAAAGAGACAGCAAGATGCAATATGAAGACATTCAACTTGGTAAAGACTAACCTCATGAGGTGTCATAACAATTCGGAATCGTCTCTATATCAGTCGGCGGGACCGTGAATGCCAGAGTAGTGTACAATTCGTACCCATGTAGTTGTCTCGTGTTAAAGCACAAAAGCTAGCTTCTAAGATGACAAAACCCACTCGACAACATATATCAGGTAACTATAACGACGTGCCCATCTCTATATCTATTGAGTGCTGAACTAATGCTGCAGCACCCGGACTCAACACTCCCAAAAATAAGGGATATAGCTCTATCCTAGTGAAAAGGGACTTTCTAGTCGTTGGGACAGGCGAACAAAATGCTGTGCAATACAAACGTCATGATAGAGAAGTGTAGCCATTAATAGGTGGTTATTAGTTAGCAGCAAAGTACAGTATCGGTTTCTTCCTTTCTCGTATTCATCGGAATGAAGGATACGCCTAGCCTACCTAGCTCTAAGCTTTGGGCTTAAGCAAGAGCTTTTAATAGAGAAACGACACAAGTATCAGGACCTGAACCCTTGCGATCCGGATAGGGCCATAGGCCTGTTAGTCACCCCTTAGAGCCTAGATAGGGGAGTCATGGGCTTCCCCGCGGGATGGATAGGGGTTGCGGGCTTGCTGGTATAGGGAAAGGGATAGCTGGCTGAAGCCTCGTCTTAGTCAATGCGGCAATAGCCGCCTCTAGCCACGAGCGGCGTTGCTATGCGTAAGAGGCGGTATGCGGTAGGTTTACTCGCCAGGCCTCCGAACGGCGTTTAGAAGCCATTTCCGGGGTAGAGTCCGCGGGCGTGGTGAGGCTGTGCCGACAACGTGCGGCCGGTGGAACCCGGTCTCAACGCAAATGGAATGCCTCCATGTATAGGTGTCAGGTGACCATGCCATTCAGGTATGCGTTGGCAGGGCTGTTGGTCTGGGTTTTCTTCCGAGACAAGTAGATACCTCGGCCCCGAGATTTCGATTTCGCGGGCACAGTTACCATTTAAAGAGTTTCTATAGGGGGGTAAATCATGGGGCCTAGAACGACGCCGGCCGACAAGGAAAAACTTGTGCAAATGGACTTAATCTTTCGTGAGATCCAGACCATCTATGATGCCGGTACCCCGATTTTCACAAGAGATAACATACGTCAAGTTGGCAAGGAGTGGCGCCGTTTTCAAAATGGGGAGCGAAACGACGGCGGAAACATGACGACGAGGGGGGTTAATGGAGTCGATTATGAAGTATTTGTCCGACCTCCAAGCCGCAGACCTCGTAGGGAGAACGAGGTTCGCGGTGGTTCCGATTCGGCCTGGGCCTGGTAAGACAACGCCGTCCCGAAAGCTATCATATATATACATTTCCTAAAATTTCGAGATAAGGGTCATTCATTACTACGCCATCGAACATCTTACCAGCTTCATGCATCCGGACATAGCCATATTTGATCTCCAGTCGGCCTACCTCCCCATGAGGATTGGTGCTATCATTAGGGTTCGAAATGAAAATGTAAGGGATAGTCCCTTAGAGATGCAGCCGCCCGCACCGCCGGAAGAGGACCTAAACACGTACTGGGCCATGGAGCGACAGTGGAAAACGAGCGAGCACTACGCGCAGCTTCAAGAAGTGCTAACTAACGTCGAAATACCTTTCCCCTTAACCAAGGTCATCGCCGTTGCGTCGGGCAAGCTCGTCGTCCGGTCGCAAGTAAACAAGCGCCGGGTTCTCCACCACTCGCTCGTCTCCGACCTTTGTTCGACGCTCGTTCGACGCGGCCTTTTTCTTCCCGCAGCATCGTCCGCTAAGCCGTATGTACAGGATCCGGCCTATACGCAACGAGACAAAGATATCTTGCGCTCGGCCGAATTCGCCGTCCTAGACGATCCGCAAGCATGGCTGGAGCTGGACGAGTCCAGCGTGCTCGTGTGCATCAACGCTGCCTTTCCGATCGCCGACATCGTGGCTGACATATGTCGTCCGGCTTTGATCATTTGGGACAGGAAGCGAGGTCCTCATCCTTATTGGACTGTAACGTAAGCTTAGACGTGTTCCCGTGCATTTAGATATGCATATCTTTTAGGCCCGCGCCGTGATATCACGATTTAGAATCTAACGTTGTTACCCTTCTATATATAGTCCGAGAGTAAAAGCGATGATTGAGAACGAGTATGTCGAAACTGAGTTTCCCGATCACGAGTGCTTCGGAGATCTGGTCATGCTCATCAGAAAGGCTACCTGATGTTGGCCTTGGCCTTATTATGATGCTAAGTGTTTTGTGGTTAAGCAGACTGAGAGTGATTACAGAGGCAGGCAGGTTTAAAGCAGTTGGCGGGAATTAGGACTTTCAGGGATTCGGGAGCATAAAGGCCGGGGAGAAGAAGCTAGGGAGCCGTGTTCTATTGTTGGTTCGACGAGGGTCATGTTAACAGCTAAGGATGGCCGCCGCCGCCGAGGTCAAGCGATCAAGTTGAAAAGGCAGAGCAGCTTGGCATACGCAGAAGAAAGCTAACCGTTGAGCAAGGGTAGGTCCACTGCGCTGACTCTGCAAGGGGAATCAGAATTGAGAGCAAATCATGTTGCCGATTCGAAATTAATCGTGAAGGGGAGCCGGGGAAGACAATTGGCAAGCATTGAGGTTTGCCAGTGACCTGGACCAGAGATCTGGGTCTTGGGGACGCAGGCAGCCCAAGCAACCAAGGACCGGGTCGGTAAGCTAACCCAGGCTGGTTCCAGATGTTCGGTAACGGGGAAGACGTGACCGCACTTTTGTACTATTACAATTGGAGATCTGGGGGGACGATCACCTCGTGGTCGACGTACTATGATATGTAAGTCAGACTCGCACTGACTCCCACTCTGGCCCGGCATCGTTACACGATCAGGGGGGTGTTTATGAGAACCCGGAATCCGTTGCATGGTGCTAGGTATGTACTAGGTATATTCTCATCAAACATGCACGGAATATTGTACCCGAGCATGTGGTTTTATCGAAAGAAGCTCCGCTAAACTGTTGGTCTGAAAGAAGACAGAACCTGGGGACTAGCTCTAGATTCAGTACTGGATCTTAACAGTCGAGAAACCTGGCGGCTACTAGCCGATAAACAAAGCGGATGATGGTCCGGCGGTTGACTTCTATCATGTGAGAGGAATCGTATGTGCCTATTGCTCTATGGCTTAATTCCAAGCACGGTCCCGTAGATTCAACTGGCCGAGAAGAGTATCCGTATTTACGCCGAATACAATGGAAGCTATCCAGTTGAACGTGCTTTTCATTTCGTCTAAGCATCCACGGACGCATCACGGGATGCGGCTAGAAAGCTATTGGCGAAGAGCTAAAGTCGTATCAAGGTTAAAAGTCCAAAGGAGCGTGACGCGCCGGTTCGTTTTGCTGGGAACTAGTCTGGTTTGAACAGGTCGAGATTCTTTTGTCGCTTTGCTGCCTCGTGTCAACTCGGCAACTCGGTCGAGACTCATCGTCAAAGTATTCGGGCCGACAGGCTTTAGAGAGATTTAGAGAAGTTTAGGGGCGCGGGGAACCTCCAGCTTTGATAATTTTTCCACCTTTCCCCTCGTTTCTTTCCTCAATGCCTCAATGGGGCCCCGCTATGTTACGAACGCTAACGGTGAAATAAGATTATCACACTTTGCCGTATTTGTAGTAGCAGCTCTAGGAGCCCTAGGGAGCCCCAGCATCAGTAACGCTAACAACGCTAGCCCCCGAACTTTTTTACATAGTACACCACAGCAGATAAATGTTGGAACCAAGTTGCAGTTGCATCAAATCCTCATTCCTTACTTCGGCGCTTTCTCCTGCTTTGGGCTCTGTCGTCGCGTTATCTTCCATTCTAGAATTGTTCTTCCACCTTATGCCTACCAAACCCGCCGAGTGGACGGAACGTTTCCTAGGGCCCAGCATAAGTCGACTAGGAGGGTCATCTCTTAAGATTCTTAATAAGAATCTGTTACGTGAGATAGGCGAGTTTCTTTCGCCAGTTTTATTATCATTTCTCGCGTCAACATTAGATCGATTAGATCAGATCAACCCATCATCTCTGTCTATTGGCCGGAAGAAGTCATTATGTCAGTAGCACCATGCCAATTTACTTGGTACAGAGTCGCCTAGTGGCGAGCATCGCGATCCGAACACGCACCAAGGTCGTTGTTAGCACCTCTCCCGCATATCTTATTTGAAATAAGGCCTATCTCGACAGGACCGAATGAGGACCAAGTCGAGTCGCCTATACACTAGTGCCGCAACCTATTACCTCAGCCAAGCAGTAACGGTAACGATAAGCTTGTGCCGGGTGGCTTGTCGTCCTGCCCAAAAGGCTAGGAGATGGACGCTGCCGTGTCATCACCGCTCACATGAGCTGATGCGTGTCGCGACGCCACATTACTAGGACCTTCTATGAGGGGGGGATCGGATGAGCCTGTCTCTGTCTCTGCCTGTGTGTGTCCTGTGTAATCCTGGCCAGCCGCGACGGGAAAGTCGTTATCGAAAAGGGAAAGGGACCCTGGTGGAGAAGTAATAGCAATAATGCTATCCCACACACTCGTTTAATAAGATACGTAGTCCCTAGCCTTATGATAGGATGAGAATCGCGACCTGCAAGTTAGTACTTGTTTAGTACGTGCTCCGTTAGTAGAGCCTACCTAGGTATGTAACGTCGCGTCCGAGGATCAACCAACGAGCCAAAGCCTAGAAGGCGTCAGGACATAGGATTCTCAGTGATTTAACAAAGATTAGGTAGGTATAGCTGGTCACCAGGTGAGCCAGGTGAGCCAGAAAGAGAAGGCCATACATAGACTATGAGTTCTATGAGTTGAAAGACGAAAGACAACTGGTTCAATCCTTTTCCCCCTCCAATTCTGTTTCATCCCGTACCACACCCATTGCGCTCAGCCGCCGGCGTATCTATGCGTTTGAGCATCCAACCGAGCCAGCCGGCCTAGGAAATACGAAGGTACCAATTCAGCAATTGGTCGGCCGACCCCTGCTCTCGCACATTTCCCTAATTACACCAATATCAGAGAAAGAAGAAGGAAAAAATTACATGGGCTGATGGGGGAAATATTCAACACCTTTCCTCTTATTGATACCCACTCTAACTGTCGGAATCAGAATTCTGTGCATGCGTTATCGTAGATACATGGCATCTCTCAAGCAATTCGAGATCTACATTCTCGAGCACAAATACAGTATCCTCTACCGAGTGGTAGACTAGACGAGTTCACACTGCTACGTACGGGAGCCGTAAAGGTGTGTTTGACAAACACAATACTCACCAGGCTAATGCCCGGTCCCCCAATATAGCCAAAATATCAGCCTGCAGAGTCTGACAATAACGATTAACCAGGCTATTGGGAATCCGGGAGTAGTGACCCAGTCCCAGTCCTAGTCTCGGTCCTACACAGTATTATAATTATAGTATAGTCATCTTACACTGGCGGTTTTGTTGTCAACTAGCAGACTGGCCTTGGTCTGGAGGTAACTATGCAAAAATTGGCACTAGACATGGCGTTTCTCCATTCCCCATCCTCTATTTTTCTCTTAGCCTCCATCCTCTCCATCTTTCCCCAAATCTCCAGTTTGGGGATCCTGCTAGGGGCCATGGGATGGGATCTTTGCATCTTTGTGGGTCAGATCCAGCTGCACGTCGGCGAAACCAAGCAGGAGTCGACTTACCCTCCAAGGCTTCGAGACGGCCCTTTTCCACCCCTGTCTATAAGCCCGACACCCTGGCCGCAGTCGTGCAGCAACCCAATCACCGCCGGCCCATCAACCGCAACGCATTCGAGGAGCGGACCTCTTTCAGTCTAGACCCGACAGGAGACCCCGAGTCCTTCACCAGTGACCCACCTGAAAGAAGCCTAGTATTGGTAACGTACAAAGACAGCGGCCTTGGTGGCGCGTAACAGTTTACTACGCCAAAGAATGTCGACAGTTCGTTTCTACGACGCCTCAACCAAAGTCTGCCGAGGACCTATTCGCCCTGGGTACCACGTTTCCCCCGGACTGGGGACCCGCCGCCGACCTGGTAGGGCCCTACAAGGGGAGGGGGGTGGGTGGATGGGCTTTCATCTCGTAGCATACATAGTACAGTTCGTGGGTTGCTTTCCGTTAATACCCTAGTAGTCGGTATAGACTATATAATATCAGGCAAATACTCCCCCAATCCTACCTTTCCTGTTGTTTCCCTTCCCCCTTGCTACCCTCCCGTGTCAAGACGCGCCTGTCCTCCGCCCATTACTTCATCCGACGACGCAGGCCTTGGATCGTGACAGCTTCACCTTTTTTACTTGTACACAGAGGAGAAAAGAGAGAGACAAATAAAAAATAATGGCTGGAGGTGTCGTTGTTACGGGCACCGCCGACGTGGGTCGCGTCGAGGCACCCGTCACCTTTAAGGCGTACCTGATTTGCGCCTTCGCCGCCTTCGGTGGTATCTTCTTCGGCTATGATACCGGTAAGCTCAACACCACCCTTCCCAAGGCGCATACCGTTATACGCTCTTAACTAGGTGCTAATGTGTTGGTATAGGTTGGATGGGTGGCGTGCTGGCCATGCCGTACTTCATTACTCTATACACCGGAATCCCTTACGACTACAACATCGTAAATGCCGATGGCACGGTCGGTGCTCCCATCGGTGTTTCCAAGGAGGACTTCGTGCTGCCGTCGTCAACGCAATCTCTCTTCACGTCGATCCTGTCCTGCGGTACCTTCTTCGGCGCTCTCGTCGGTGGTGACATCGCTGATTTCGTCGGCCGACGCCCTACCATCATTTCGGGCTGCTTCGTCTTCGCTGTCGGCTGCATCATGCAGATCTCCAGCACCAACCAGGAGGTTCTGTTCGTCTTCGGCCGTCTGATTGCCGGTGTCGGTGTCGGTTTCATCTCCGCCGTCGTCATCTTGTACATGTCCGAGATCGCGCCCAAGAAGGTCCGTGGTGCCATGGTGTCCGGCTACCAATTCTGCATTACCATCGGTATCCTGTTGGCCAACTGTGTTGTGTATGCTACCCAGAACCGCCCCGACACGGGCTCGTACAGGATCCCCATTGGCGTCCAGTTCCTATGGGCTCTCGTCCTGGGTATTGGTCTGTTCATCCTCCCCGAGTCTCCCCGTTACTACGTCAAGAAGGGCAGGATCGAGGAAGCCGCCAAGGCCCTCGCTTTCGTCCGCGGCCAGCCCCTGGAATCCGACTACGTCAAGGACGAGCTCGCCGAGATCGTGGCCAACAACGAGTTCGAGATGCGACACATCCCCCAAACCTCCTATATCGGTTCCTGGACGGCCTGCTTCAAGGGTTCGCTGTCCCACGGCAACAGCAGTCTCCGACGAACCATCCTGGGTGCCGGTCTGCAGTGCATGCAGCAGTTCACCGGTATCAACTTCGTCTTCTACTTCGGCCCTCCCTTCTTCAAGCAGCTGGGAACCATCTCCAACCCCTTCCTCATCTCGCTCATCACGACCCTCGTCAACGTCCTGTCGACGCCCATCTCGTTCTACACCATTGAGAAATTTGGTCGTCGCGCCCTGCTGTTGACCGGTGCTACCGGCATGATCGTGTCTCAGTTCATCGTCGGCGCCATCGGCGTCACCGAGGGGCGTCTGGAAGCCCACAACAGCACCGCCGTCTCGGCCATGGTCGCCTTCATCTGCATCAACATCTCCTTCTTCGCCACCACGTGGGGCCCCACGGCCTGGGTGGTGGTCGGCGAGGTGTTCCCGCTACCCATCCGGTCCCGCGGCGTCGGCATCTCCACCGCGTCCAACTGGCTCTGGAACACGGTCATCGCTGTCATCACGCCCTACCTGGTGGGCGAGCACGAGGCCAACCTGGGGCCCAAGGTCTTCTTCCTCTGGGGCTCCCTCTGCTTCCTCTCCCTCGCCTTCGCCTACTTCCTCGTCCCCGAGCTCAAGGGTCTGTCCCTCGAGCAGGCCGACATGTGCATGCAGGAGGTCAGCCCCCGTCTGTCATCCAAGTGGAAGCCGAGCCACACCTACGCCGCCGAGATGCACCACGTGGAGGACAACAAGGGCCTGGTCAACGACACGGTCGAGGAGAAGGTTTAAAGGGAAAATTATCATTTTCTCTCCCTACCTCTCCCTACCTCTCCCTCTCTCTATACCCCGTCGCTATTACTATGTTCTATTTTTGGCTAGAGGAGGCGGTTGCACGGGTCAGGTTTCTTTTAGACTAGACCACGTAAAGAAGGAAAAACAATACGCGAGATAGGGGATGCATGGTCCACTGCTCGTATGTACGTACCTAATAACAAATATGATACCTCAAGAAATATCCTCCTGGTTTCCTGTCTATGCAAAGATATGTAAATACCTACCTAATATACTTCGCCTCCGTTCTACGCGAACTACCGCGCGCTCTTAAAACCGATCCGAGTGTCGTCTGGAGATTTGTGATTGATCCAACACTCGTATGTATGTTATCGATAGGACCTTTTTTTTTTTCTATCGCGACGGACACGACAGCGAGTTGAAATATTGTACAGCTTGAGGTCATGTTAACCCGATGCTTCTCAGGGGCAGCTAGTAGAGAAGTTGGTATTCTATTCAAAGATATCTCTATCCTACCTCAGAGTCATGAGAAGATCTATTAATTATAACATGCCACGGCCCAAGTCCCATTTAGTTGAACTCTCTAGGTCGCTCAAGGCGTAGTTAGTTGATGTGCGCTCCCACGAGGATTTCGTTCGCTCGTATAGTATTAACACCCCTTGTGCCTACAGCGGTTCAACAGAGACAGTCTTGTGGATATCGACTAAATATTAGACATCCCGCGACGTACGAGACATTGCCCGAATAGCCCGAAACTACCTGGGATATCTCTTTTCAAGGTGACCATCATGAGAGAGCGACGCTGGGGGTGACGTCGAAGAATCGAAATAGCTCCTAGATATTGGATTTCGGTCGAAGCTGTTTTGATAAAATACCTAGGTAAGTACCTAAGGTAGGAAATGGGCGATTATTAAACAGCCTAGCCTAGTATTTTCGGGGCTTACTTGCATCTCACAGACGTTACACAGCAGGCTTAGCGGCGGGCGGGACGGCAAGTTACCCCCCTTTCTGTGTCACCCTCGCCCGCGGCCGTTTCCGAGGACCCGACAGATTGGGTTTTCTCTTGGTGTGAAATTTAGGTGGCCAGGTAACTTACAGTACCAGGTAGCAGCAATGAATGGGAAAAGTCAACAGAATCAGATACCGAGGTGAGGGGAAAAGGGGGAAAGACATGATCCAAACTAACTGAACTAGCGGTTCCCGAAACCTGAGCCCGCCCCCACGCGGTTGATGGGGTCTACGGGTCTCCGTAGGGCTGATGGGGCTTACTTCTTTGGGTAAGTGCTAAAGAAGCATGTGCTGAGGCCCTTGTTTTTAGAGGTCTTCATACCGAATTAATCGAATTGGTACGATTATTACCAAAATTATTTCGCTATATTTCGCGCTCAAATCTTATCTCTTTTTATTAGTTATAGTGATGGAAATAGTTACTAGGTAGTTTATTACGAGGATACGAGGATATATCAGGTATAGGTAAGTAGGTGGATAGCTATGTAGCTAAAAATATCTCGACATTAACGACGTATATAAGAACTTATCGCCGCCAAAATACGATTTCACATACAGAAATCCTCCAGTAAAGTCGAATATGATTCCTTCATTTTAGATATTGACTGCCTTGCGAAAAATAAAGCTCCAGTTGAGATGCTTGGCCGCAATTTAAAAGTGGTCTATTCCGTAAGCAAAAGAAAGACTCCCTGTAGCTCGTCGACCACCGTGGGCGGTCTAAAATTATCTTGTCACTATTGCATGCCTTCCTCTCTTCACTCCGCAGGGCATGAATACCCAATATAGAAGGAATTATGCGTGCTATCTCAGAGTTATGATATAACTAGACGGGGCTTTATATATATAAATATAAAAAAAACTCCCGTAAGCCTATCGACGAATTTTCAGCGGCAACCGTCCCTCTCCGGGCCAAGATAACTTTCTGGACAATCTAGATTCTATTTCAGTAAGGGACGGACGTTATGAGTCAGTAGGCCTCGATCGTGCCCTTCTCCGAATCCCTCAGGGGCTCCCATTTGGAGAGGACCTTCAATGCATCCTGACATCGACTATCGTACCCGAGGCACACGATGACGTTTTCAGCTTTGCAGATCTTGCCCATCAGAGGTAATTGCATGCCAACTTCCATACCATCTTGCTGATTCAAGCTCAAGCAATCCGTCTAGAAGTAGTCGAACATGGCCTTCTCCCACAGTCGACGCAGCAATTGCCAGAGGTTCTCGTGAACGCCTCACGGCTTCCCATTAAGGTAGGTAAACCTTTCGATTCAAGGTCGGATCGCTCTAGCAGTACGACAGGGCATGATAATCGGGTACGTTTTGGCTGGCCCTGCTGAATGGCTCGATGCTGCAAGTAAGATGACCGTCTATCAGATCCGGCTCTAGCTTGAGCCTTACCATGTACCGGTTCCTGAGTGGCTCGTACTGATACTCATTCTAGCGACCCGTCCCAGCAGTGGGATTGAAACGGTGGTTGGCAAGACTGATCTTTAAAGCAGATTTCATCGATGAAATAAAAAGAGTCAATCTGCGTAACAGTGAGAAAGTGAGAATGGTGCAATCCCCCCGTGGGGTTGTGGGCGGGGCCGTTCAGTAATCCGGGGCCCTGCCTGACCACTAAGACCGACCCGTAGTGGGGTACCTACAGCGTACGAGTACACTTTGCTGCCTGCCGTGAATGTCGTTTGTTATAATACTTCTTAAACACATGCTTCCTAACAAATACACCCAATGTACAACCAATTGGGGATGAATGGTATAGATTTGATAAGTCCCCTTTCGTAATTGAAGGTTTCAAGAGACTACGAAGTTCTCCTACCCAGAGCCACACCACACCACACCACACCACACCACACCACACTATCGCCGCCATGGAGCCGAAGAAATGGGTTATGTTAGGTGCGGAATACTTCGGTACACCCGCTCCTCAGACAGAGCAGCGCCACTAATACTCCACCGTAGAAAATAACCCCGAGGTGATGAACAAGCTAGCCGCAAAGCTCGGCCTGTCATCCGACCTAGCCTTCTACGACGTCTGGTCGCTCGACGAGCCCGAGCTACTGGCCCACATCCCCCGGCCAGCCCTGGCCCTCCTCGTCATCCTGCCCCCCAACTCCGCCTGGGACAGGGACCGCCGGGCCGAGGACGCCGGGAAGGATGACTACGCGGGCTCCGGGCCCGAGGAGCCCGTGCTCTGGTTCAAGCAGACCATCGGCAACGCGTGCGGGTCCATCGGCTTCCTGCACTGCGCCGTCAACGGGCCCGCCGCCGACTTCATCCTTCCGGGCTCCGACCTGGACCGGATCCGCCGCGACGCCGTGCCCCTCCCGATGGCAGAGCGGGCGGAGTTACTCTACAGCAGCGCGCCCTTCGAGGAAGCCCACAAGTCGTGCGCCCCGCTCGGCGACACCGCCGCCACCGAGGAGGGACACTCAGGGCACTTCGTCGCCTTCGTTAAAGCTGGCGACGGCGGCCACCTGTGGGAGCTGGAGGGGGGCAGGAAGGGCCCGCTGGACCGCGGCGCACTGGCGGACGACGAGGACGTGCTGAGCCCGAGGGCGCTCGACTTGGGGTTTCGGAGAGTGATCCGGCTCGACCAGGAGGCCGGAGGCGAGAACCTGTGGTTCAGCTGCATTGCTCTGTCTCGCAAGGCGTAAGTCGCGCTTGGAGCTTAAAAGGAGGTGGCTGTCGAGGCCCCGGGATCTGCGGCTACTAGGCACCTAGGTATGTACCTAGGAGGTAGGCTATAAAGGAATTCTGGAGGAACGTGGTGTTGACTGACGTCTTCGTATTTAAAAGTTTATAAAAATGATTTCGTAAATCCGGAGCTGACACATGCTTATATCTCAGATGGACGGTGCGTACTTGGATGATAATTGACTGCCATATTCGTATATAGAGATATTGCTGTGACCTCCTGAAGAAATGCGCAACTCTATCTGGTTTTTCGTAGTGAATATTGATTCAACGAACACATTGTTACTGATAGTAGGCCATCATAGGCGAGTAGTCCTGGGCTTGCCAGTAGAGAGGAGCCGCCCGTTGGACGAATACATAACTTGTTTTCTTGCGTTCCTCTACTTTCCACAAAGCTAGCAGCCGGAAAAGAAAGCCTTATAATACATAGTAGACACGGAGGTTCACACACACAGAAGCTGATATCAGAACTCGCTTCCTTGACAGGTAGGCACCCATGGAGCAGAAGTAAGCTTATTCCCTCCCCATTATAGTGTAGTGGTAAGGGAAAGACCTGGGTGCAAATCCCGGTGGGTGCAATTTCTTTTGGACGAAGGGTGCCGTATTCGAGCCGCGTTGAAGGCACGTCTTCTCCTTTTTCATATAACCAACCCCCTTTTCTCTACCCCTTACCCCTATCGTCCCTTTTCTTCAATACCATTCGAAAGTGTTTTCTTGTCATGGTATATATACTTACTTTTCAGTCTATTCTGATTCCCCTTCACGTAAACAGCCTTAATATCCTCCGTAGCTACGATGTCTTCACTATCTTTCCCCTATCTTTCCCCTATCTAGGTACTTGGACAATATGTGCCAATTTTTCACCTGACACAGCGCACGACGCTAATTCTTATCTTAGATGTTAATGTGACTAAACCTTTCCTTGCGCAAAAATATACCTATGCTTCTGAGTTCGAGCTCGAATATAGCTTATACCTTCTAGGTAAGAGTCCTTACTTTCTGAAGCGTGGGCAAGACATGAGTTGAGGGTATGAATTACCAATGTCTCTCATGTTGCACGATCAGGATGCTACTGACTATATTTCAATTTCATCGTTTATGATTTTTCCATTGACGGGCTATACATCCCTTCTCTTAGGTACTTAAGCCGTGGAAACCTACCACGTACTCGGCCTAAATAGCGACTACTAGACGCAACACTAATTCAAACAATATCAACTTGCCTTGAATCTTACTAACCCTTGTGAATCTACGTGTAGAGAAACCAACGATTCACTGAAGCTGTCGAACTAGTCAGCACCGCATTGATCGATAGCCTTTGTCAGGGTCTTAGCACTTGGCTACCCAGGTAGAACTGTAGGCCTTTTGGGACATAGGAGACAGGGCAGTTCGATATGGGAACAGGATGGTCTCTTCGCTCTCGCCCCTGTGCATACCCGGCCGGAGCCAGTAGCTGCTATGTTCATAGATATCTGCACAAGAACGTAGTTGCATTCCTAATGGTATGGTTAGCCTCGTAGTGGCTCTGAATATCTGGAGGTAACGGTCGCACCGGCGCTCAAATATATAGCACACTGTCGCATTCGGTAGCTCGGTTCATTTGAAGCGATATTAGGCTGCCCCTTCTGAGAACATCTTCCATCGAACCCGCAATCAACCAAATTCAGATGTGGCTTGGCCTTGTTCTGCATAGATGACACGCTCAGCCAGAGACGGATATAAATAGGTTTCATGTCTCCTA
Source organism: Hypoxylon rubiginosum (assembly GCA_902806565.1). Classification (NCBI taxonomy): domain Eukaryota; kingdom Fungi; phylum Ascomycota; class Sordariomycetes; order Xylariales; family Hypoxylaceae; genus Hypoxylon; species Hypoxylon rubiginosum. The sequence goes on along the minus strand of CADCXA010000065.1, from coordinate 327,054 downwards.
AGTGAGTGATTGCCAGGAGAGAACCGGGTTAGAAACGTCAGAAAAAAAAAGATTGGCCACCTAGGGAATATAACTCCAGGGCCTAGCAATACTCATAATCATACTTTTAATGATAGTGTGTAGAATAGTAACCGTTAGACCGAACCAACTCGGCCATTAAATGTATTCTTAGAAGCTAGCCTAAAGCTAGAGAGCTCGAGCTATGGTGTTATACGAGTCTGTGCAGTTAGCTTTGGTATTTTGGTTTCTGGGCGGAAGAGACTTCGTAGTAGCCAAGTCCTTCGATATCGCTGCTCTTTCAGATTCGTCCTAGAAAACTTGACTTGATCTGACGTTGGGTATCGAACACTCTGATCTACGCGTATGAGACGGCGCTGCAGGCTCGCCAATGCAAGACTGCATCCAGAGGGATTTTCAGTTTATTTCGATTAGTCTCGTTCGATGGAAATGCCTCTGCATCTGTGAGTGTTCGGTCCCGAAAGTAACGAGCACCTCTTGACCGCAACAGCGAAAATGACAACTCAAGAAGCTGCTCGGAAGAGAAGTGAGTGAGACTAGTATGATGATCCCGATGAGTCTCATCTCGGTGATCGCCGGCAAGGGGCAAAGAAAAGGGGGCCACAGCGTTCATGCAAACGGATCGTGTAGACCGTAAGCCCGTGGAGCAGGAACACGTGGGATAAGCAGTATGGTTCGTGAGTGGTTCGTGAGTGGAATAAGACGTGAAGTCGGAATGTCGTCGCCCGGGCTCGGCTGCGGCTCAAGCGAGGGTCGCTGAAAGAGGTGAAGATCTTCGACAGATCATCTGTTACTCGAGGACCGCATTCTCCAATGAAGTTTTTAAGAGGGCCTCAGCTGAGGCCTTGGTTGCATACGGACCTGGGCCGGGGCAAGACACAATCAATATTGGTGAGAGATCCGACGAGGTCTAGGCCGATCTAGTCAAGAAGCTACGTAATTCCTATGTCATCGCTCATCGCTCATTATCGTCGTTTCTTCGTCCTGGTTTCTGTGTTTCTCTTGAAAAAAAGGAATAAAGCGCTGAAAAGGATTTGGGGAAGGCTTCGCTAGGTTATATAATAGAATATGGAGGACCTTCAATATTTACATATAAACGAAAAAAAAAAAAAGGTTCATTACGACCTGTAATATATTGTGAATGTACCTGGTGCATGCGCTTCCTCCCCCGCGAGCCCCCTATTCTTCCCCCACAGTTACCAGGTACGTGTGCTCGGAACTGTAGCGCGGAGCCACTCCTGCCCCTCGCCCCTCGCCCCTCGCCCCTCGACCCCCTTCTAATCCCCACTAACTGTACCTTGGTCAGGTCTATCAGGTCTATGGACCATTAAAGTGTCTCACCACCAATTGGATAACGACCTCCCTCTACGAGTTCTGGATAATCATCGACCCTTCTTTTCCTTTTTCTTGTTTCGCCCAGCTCCCTCGCTCACATTTCGCGACACTTCAATTTTCCTCACCATCCATCTATTTTTGGATTAATTCGTCTTGTCCTCTCGTTCGAATCCGGTGTCCACCTCGCCGCTGTGCTGGCTGCATATTTGTCTCTTATTTTGATATTTTTAACTTGTATCTTTTTCTTACGCGGCCCCAATCAAACGGCTACTATTTTTTGTTCTTGTCACAGACCTAGACCTAGATCTGGATCTAGACCTAAACTTACCTGGGGCTGACCGGTCGTCGAGCACAGGCTTGACAGGGCATCGGTTCTTTTTTCTCGGTTATGCCGTTCCCGTCTGATATCTTGTAAATCTTCGGCAATGTGCGGCATGACGTTGAGGTTAGCTCTTTTTCGGCAGCCAAGCCTGTCGCCCGTCGTCGACACTTTACCTGTTTTTGATGTCTCTTTCACGATGGCTTCTTACTGGACGGCGCTGTTGTCCAATTCAGCTCCTGTGGACCTGGCGTCGACCCGACTACTGCAGCACCCGGCACACACCCAGCACAACCCCGGTAATGTGCCTTGGTTTCGACACGGTTGTCTGTTTTGAGTCAATGACCTTCACGACACCGGCCGGTACATTGCTACTGGTAACTGGGTGGGAAAGCCTAGCAAAACAGCGAGTGCAAAGTGTGGTTCCTACATTTATTGCCATATTAGAAATGCACATGTGGTCGGTTCGCGAGCCAGATAAGGAGAGGTAGGTAAGATACCTAGGTATGTATGTACATATTTGTATGGCTATGGCTATGGCTACGGCTATGGCTAGGCCGGCTTGGAAGCATTGATATCCCTACCCGGCTTGCAGCCTCCCTTCAGCCCCTGAGGTTTGTCCACCTTGCCTATCCCTATTGATCCCTTCGCAAGTGCAAGCCACATCCAGTTATTTCCCGCGCCTAGCCAGCGTCGTGGCATCAACCACCATTAAAAAATAATAATTTCACAGCGCCCTCGAGAGGCTCTACGGAGCCGCGTGTGTGGCGGACTGGAAAACACGGGCTTCACTGTGCTGGCCGTGCTCAGTGCTGTAAATTGGTTCTAGGCCCGGCAGGAAAAAGAACTCTCAACCACGAGCGCCCGTTTAAAAAAGGCCCTGTATCCCCCTTCTTTGGTGAGGCGGCCAGCGGAGTCGGGCATTTTCTCCGTGAGAACCGCCCTCCACAGTCATCAAAACATTCGGTTTTTGCTTGTCTTAGCCCAAAAGTCTCCAAAAAAATACAAAATCTCAATCAGTTTTTGCCCTCGTGCCCTTCTGAAGACCCCCTACTGCATGACAATTCTTGGTAGAGCAGGATTTATGACCCAGGCCCGGCCAGTCGCCACCGTTCATCCCATCTAGGGCCCCTAGATATCCGAGTTCATACATCCGCCGTATACGCGTTGCGGTCCGGTCCGGCGACCATCCTTCAATCCCCAGACGGCAAGTTATACCGCGCCTGATCTGCATCCAACTTGCTCCTCCGGATTCGCGCTTCTTCTCAGGGATGGTCGTGGTTGGGCACAACTCTGGCACTAACTTCTTGTCGTCTGTCATGTACTCGGTCGATAGAACACTTTTCTCGATCGACCTCGAACCAGAGGCTATTCCCTCGATCCCCAACTACATCCCCTCTGCCTCCCTTTTTGTTTGTAGAGGATGAATCCCGAGAGCACTTCGAACAACTCAAGTTCTGCTGGACCAGCGACGCCCAACAACAGCAGAAAGGAGCGGGGTGCTATAGCAGCCCAGGTATTTCGTCATTTCTTCCCCTTCCCCCTCCGTTTTCAAAATTCACCTTTTAACAATTCCTCCAGGCCTGTGAATCTTGCAGACAGCGCAAGCAAAGATGTAGCGAGGAGAGGCCAAAGTGCGCTACCTGTCAGGTCAGTAATCGAAATCTTTCATATCAGTTCGGTCCTTGCCCGGGAGCAGTAACGAACCCCGAAGGAGGAAGAGACACGGCGTCGAGGCCGTACAGCGTTGTCTGCTTCTCGATGATACCCCTAGTGACTCGTCCAAGTCTTAAGGTAGACGTTATAACTAACGACGAAACGTGGGATAGCGAATGAATGTAAGATGGACGTCTCGCCCTGTGCGTGTCTTTTACTAACCCCCGTCAGCTGGAGTGCAAATACCGAGAACCTCAACCGACCAAGTACGTATCGTCCGAATGCAACTTGAACCCTCCTCGGATGCATTCGACAGAAGTCCCGAGCCGAGTCATGTTGCACAGCGACGTGCCGGATGCCACTGACGAGTTATAGGAAAGACAAGACCCTTGTTGAGATATTGGAGCGACTGAAGAATCTCGAAGGAAATTTGAGGAACCTAGATGGAAAGGTTGATAGCCTCAATGCTCGAGGTACCCTTCCCCTTTCTATTTATGGCCCTCTCCAGACCAACTCTCCCCCTGTGGCGCTAGATACTGGCCGGTCTGGTTCGTGGTCTGCCGCAAACCTCCATCTTCAACCCCCGGCAATCCCGCCAGCGTCGCCTCGAGATGTTCAGTATGTCTCTTCTACTCATAAAATGCTATCGTGGCCCTTCATACGACAAGTTCTAGAGAACAAGAACCCCAACATCGATTTACCGCGCTTAGAAAAAGATGGAGCAGCTATGCTGTTGGGCTTGCAGGGCCGGACGGTGACCCTGCCGACTAACATGTACGACTCTGTTACTCTGAGCAGCGATGGAACCTCCATTTCTTTACAGGTTTCTCCCGGAAGTCAAGTTGAAGGGATGCAGGCGGGCGGGCTGAACATGAACTGGGACACGATGCAGCGACTTTCTAAGTCGTATTTCGACACGTTTAATCTTATATATCCAATTATGGATCGGCAAATATTCCAGGCAGAAGTATTACCCGCCATCGCCAGCCACGGCTTTGACGAGAGTAGCTCCTCGACGTTAGCATGCTTGGTTTTCGCACTGGGCGAAGTGGCCATGAGCGCTGTGCAAGGTGTTCCCACCGCAGTAAGTGCATTTCAAACATCGTCTTACCTTTTCCCTTATCGCCTACCTAATATCGCATAGTTCGTTGAGTATATTGTGTTGCTTGGACACGTCTCGGCTAACACTCGTTCTTCCCTCTGCAATCTCGGAAAAGCTACTGATCTGGTATCTACAGATATATAAAGGCCGCCCCAGTGGCATAAGGGGAGGAACTCTAGAAAGGCCGCCGGGAATATTGTTCTTCAACGAGGCTAGGAAGCGGATGGGATTCAATCTGACCGAATGTAGCTTGGAGAACGTGCAGATGTTTGCATTAGCAGCGTGAGTATATCTAGTTGCAACCCCGTATTATTGCTGACCAATCTCTGTCTAGCATTTATCACGGAACATGCTGTCATCATTTGGTAGCTAGAAGCCTTTCCGGTCTAATATTCAGATGTATATGCTAACTTGCACAGGAGTTCTGGCGCCTGACGACATCCGCATCGCTTGCGTGCCAAGCATTGTTAACCAGGTGCGTAGCAAGAGAGACGAGGCTGGTGTTTGTATTAACGTGGTCTTTAGCAATCCCGAGGAACTGACGACTCATCGAGGTGACCTAATCAGAAGAGCCTTCTGGCATTGCTCTATAATGGAGACGTACGTCGCCAATATGGCCCTATTATTGTTGTAAATTCAACTAATCAGTTACAGGTGTCTGAACATGGAGCTGAACATTCCTCGGACTGGCCTTGATAAACTAGAGGCATTGGTGGGATTACCTGATTTCAGCGGCTCCTTTTCCGAGGAAGACTATCTCGGGAATCAAGCCTCCCACTTTCAAGAGCACTTTGCGTCGCAAATAGTGCTTCGGCGACTCTCTGTAGAGTTTCACACTACCTTGACAAATGGTAAGCTCTATCCCCGAGCCCCTCAGACTCCCAAAATATAGTCGGTATGGGTAGCTTGATACATAATTGAAGACTGGAAGTTTTCGATTCATCCTTTCAACCCTGAAAGAAAGTCACTGACTAATTACGTAAAGTTTTCGGCCCTACACACCTTCCAGTCGAACCGCCGATCTCCTCGGCCGCCATAATGGTGAAGCAGATGGCCGCACAGCTAGACCAGTGGAGAGGATTATTGCCTGTGTATTTGCGTTGGGAGGAGGAAACCCCGGGGTCATTTCCCAACCCTACCGAAGAGTTATACGACGACCAGCCGATGTATCCGTCCCCGGTGCCGGATCTCCACACGAGCTTCATGTTCACGGCAGACCTGGATAGTCCTCCCGTAAGCTACCCATACGCCGTACATATACAAGCTGCCAGCCTTCGGACTCGATATTGTTACGTGAAATATCTCGTACACCGGCCATTCATATTCAAAGCCTTGCACCACCCGGATCAGGTGACACAGGCCGATGCGGAGGGCGTTGCGGAATGCCTCAAGGCCATGCTCAAGTGGCCTATCACGATGTCGCCTACTTGCTTTCACAAGCGGTTGATTCCGTGCTTATTCTTCTGGACCCAAAACTTGCTCGGCATTCTTTTGATCCTACATCTAACGCAGCAGGTGCCGATCCTTGTACGAATACGGACGTCACTAATGGGGACTAAGTTCGACCAGGATGCCAATGAGACGGCAATGCTCTGCATCGACTGGATACGGGACCTGAAAAACACCGACGCGACTGCTCTGTGGTGCTGGGAGATACTAAAGGGTATTTACCCGCTAGGGGATGATACGTGATTTTACGATACGCTTCCCTAGCCCCTTTCTTTTTACTGTCACGGAGTTTTTCAAGTTATATACCAATCTGGTAATGGGGCATAGTAGCAATTTGGGACGAGATTTAAGGACTTCACGACCAGGCCTGACTTTAGGAGTCGTATATCACATTATTTATTTGAGGAACTGGCGCTAGGAGCTTGCGGGTTAAAAGAATTTAACAATATAATGGGGAGTAGGGGAGGAGGCTGATGTCTGCATTGCTGGCGAAGGAACAAGGTCGTCTGGTTTCGAAGTATTTTGCGATAGATAGATCCCCGGCACACCTTTCAAATGTTTATTAGTTATACCTGTGTCGGGGATCGTATCTGTGTCGATTTCCCTCCTGATAAAAAAGGGGAATTGAATCTACTTCAATGATACTATTCACCCACGTTCAATAAGGACTGATGTTTACAGAGATAATTGTGTCGGTCTTAAGACTATTCTAACTGTGATAATGTTGACTGATCGACCAAACTCGTAAGCATCGTGCTAGTAAAACTTCCTACACTGCTACATATAATGGCCTGTATGAGTACCTATAGACTGTCTCCTTTAGCACAGTTGATCTCACCGGTAGCTCAACATCGGTAACTCGAACCTCACCAAGGTCAGTGTCGGCGGCTACCGCTTACCTAACGTACTAAAAAGGGGTTTCCCCAGAACAATGACCAGCTCAATTCCGCTACGGCACACGTAGCTTAGACGTACGAAAGGAATACGGACTCCATTGCCAAGTCACCAACATCTGTAGCCATATCTGCTTCTTCGAGAGGAGCCGACGCCAGTCGCTTGCTTCATTCCCAGCAGACGGAGGACAAAACACACATACAGCTGTACGACTGCAAGTGGTGAATGCCCACAATTTCTCCCTAAGAATCAACTTCAGCCCCGAGGCGCAATATAGCATATTAATGCCCGATGCAACCCCTTTCCCATCTAGGCTTGTTGAGCGAAGTCGTCTCGTCACCTAATTACCCAACATCACGCACGTAGATAATTAAATTCTCCACAAATGTAAAGAGAAACTGCCTAACTCACACATAACCCAACTGGTAGGTGGTAGGATCGGGTGCTCCGGCTCCCCAAGGCCGCGTGTATCCGCTGGTGGTTCTTCGAGCAAAAGACAACGCGTAACTCGCTCGTGCGATAACCCAGCCGTGTGGTAATCAATCATATGCGTCGGGCACCATCCGCGGCTACCGCCGATTTGCTTCTCTGCCAAGTGGCGGCGTCCCAGACGAAAGCGAATCGCAATAGCGTACATCGAGAGCGGAATTTTAGAGGCCGTCCAATTCCGCCTGTCGATGCTCATATAGAGAAGATCTCGTGCCTCATCGTAAAACTTCGGGCGGCGCCTGATGATGGCGGTTTACGAGCCCGCTACAGGCAGACACGTATCGGAGCCGCTCCTATTACCGTCTGGCTAGTTGGAGCTCTCTCTAACGACATTGAAACTAGAATTCCATTAGTTGAATGGAAATAGAAATGTACTTTTAACTAGAATCAGACGGGCTCAGCTGTCGAAGCATGCCGATGGTTGACGTCGAACACCTCTGACCGGACGAACCCCATATCGGCGATTAGGCGAAATCATTCTTCTGCATTGAATACATATTTTAATATATGTAGTCAGGCACAAACTTTCTTAGGTCGATTTATTGTTCAACACCGGGATAGGTATAATTTTTTCTAATTTTGATACGAAGACCCTGATACGGATCAGATGAGCACGTAGGCGTCCGCTATCTGGTGTTGAGGCCGTCGTTCAGAGTCGACGACAACTATGAGTACATGTAATTAGGTACCCAGGTATGGAACTTGTGTGTATAATACTGTATTATTGATGGCCATCGGGAAATGCTTGGAAGAACCGTTGGCTTGGCTATGACCTGTCAGAATCGGCCCAGGACTCGAACCTGGCTCGCCTAGGTCCCGGACCTGGTCGTATATAATCCTGACCCTGGCTTTGTTCTGGTTGGGAAAAAAAAAAGCGTTGCATTGCATTGAGGCGTCTTGTCGGACTTTTTATTAGATTTTTTCTCTTTTGATTGAAGGACATTGCAGGCCGCTAAATATCCTGATGTTGCGAATGTGGATGCTATATCGAGCCTAATATCAGATAGATCTGACATCGGGCATCGAAGTTGTTTGAAAAAGGGGGGGTAAGAAAAAAGAAAAAAAAGAATGGCGTTGACCGCTTGACAGTGTCCGGTTCTCTTACTGTACATGCCTACTTAGGTACATATGTACATGTACCTAGTAGGAGTTAGCGGTATTAAAAGACACGAATATAATATGAAAAATATGAAAATGACAAGAGATCAGACGAGCGCTTTGACTCGGACGAAACCCAAATTTGCGCTTTGACGCTCTTTTTGCCCTCGGGCCATTTCGAGGGCCCATGTTGAGATCGATGTCTAAGCGTCGGGAGGGAACTGGAAGTGGGCAAAAATCCACATGATGTTTTGTATTGATATACCTACTGTATGTTTTCTCGCTTACTGCATACTTGTCGTTAATGGTATGACCATGATCTTAATGAGGGTATAGTATATTACCAAGTTATATACATATACTTTGCACGTGCATGTAATAAGGGTACGTGCGTGTTCTTAGCTCTTAGCCCCGCATAGCCGTTTCAACCTAAATAAGCCTCTCTAAAAGGTACACGTTTAGGTATCTTCAGGCTTACGGCCGGCCCCTCTGAGATATTCTCTCTTGAATATAACAGTACCAACCTTTCAAGGGAGAGAAGAAGAAAAAAGGAAAGAAGAAAGGCAAAACGTATGTTTCCAAGTCACAAGTCATGGTACGATTCCGAAGGAGGGAGCTTGCTCGATCCCTTGGCAGCTTGGTAGATCGCTTCGAGAAGGACGAGAAGGACTCTTCCCCCCCCCCCCCCCCCCCCCACAGTCTCAAGAGTCATAGCCATTTTCATCGATCCCTTACCTTCGGGATGGCTTCCGGTTATTAGGAAATATGTAGGAAATAAGGACGCAAAGGCATACGTACTACCTTGCCAGCTACCAGCTACGACGCCGACTAGACGGACACACATCCACAATTGTTGCAGTAGTCGCCCGTTGATAAACCCACTTCAGCAGCGGCTCATGCAGGCTCGGCACGCTTCGTTCGGTAACCTTGGACTGGATAGGGAACTTAAGTGCTCCTAGCAAGACAAATTTGTCCGTCATGTCTATTCTTGCACGCGGCTCTTCGGCTTGGAGATGTTTATTACCTAGATAGGTCAGCGAGTCAAAACTGCGATCCGATCTGACATCTAGATGATATATACCAGGTACCCAGGTACCTAGGTAACATTCAAGTTACGTACCTGACCTGGACCTCGGGTTTCCATAGACTGAACAAGTCTGGCTTATCGGTAATCTTTCCGAAGGGATGGGGGGCGAGAGAGCTGATTCGTATTTGGGCCTGCCCATCACCTTACGTTATGAACCAGGTTTCCTTGTTATATCAATGTTACCTTTGCCCGACGCTGTTATGGTTGCGGTTGCAGATGTAATCTGTTTGCCCTGCCAATTTCAAGTAAAATATGTTCAATGCGAGTCAAACGTGCGTATGTTACATCTCAAGCCACCACCTGAATTGACGGGGTATTCTCTTGGCGTTTTCCCTATTCTGATATGCGAGACATCCCATTATCCCCTTCAGGGCTTCAGCTCTTACAATTTCCCCAATTCTGAGCATGTTTTACCAGCCTGGAGAGTTCCGGGTCTCCTGCGCGTGTCAAGCTGACGATAGTACCGTAGCCGCAAATACGGTACAATTCAGTGTTGTACGATGACCCCCAACTAAAATGATCGGCGACCATGAGTACAGTAGCCTTTTTTTTCTCGGTAGATCAACTCGAATGCCGGGCGGGAAAAAGGAGAATACTGACGCCTCACTTTTTGACATCACAATCATCCATATACCTCACGTCTATATACAAGCCTCCTAAGCGCCTGCTTCCCCAGTTTGTCTCTTCAGCCTTGCATAATGACAGCTGATCGCTGTTTCTATTGGTCTCGGGATCTACTCCAGGGACTATGATCATGCAGCGCCTCATGCCGTCGAGCCGATGACGAGTCCTGTGAGAGAGAGAGCCGGTTCGGATCCGGGTTTAATAAAGACTTTGCCGTCGGGTCTTCTATCTACCTATCTACCTAACGCGTGATACCTAGCAAATGCTCTTGCGGCAGATCTAGGAAGAATTAACCCGTAGGGGCTCCGACACCTGAGTTAACACACTCCTTATAACCATGAGCCGGCGAGAGACGAAAACCACTGTACAAGCCTCGCGTACTCGAACATCTCGTACTTCGTACAAACCTCGTACGCCATTACTATGCAGCTTAGAGCTAGAAGATCACATATCTGATGGGGAATTACGTGGGCCGTTCTTGAGGCATTTTGGGTCATCACGTTCTGAGCTTTGAAGTTCAAAGCCCATCTGATATAGACCAGATCCCAGGGATAAAGGGGGGGGGGACCTATTGACAAATAAGCCAATCATAGACAAGACAAGGACAAGACGTTCGGCATGTCACACACATACGCACTAAAACTAGCGCTATTCCTATCGTACTATTTCAAGCTGACGGAGCATTAAATACCTGTTCTTGCCGCTGTCAAAGTCAAGGTTATCAGTACCTAAAGAGGAGGAAGCATGCCACGGAGGTGGTCTCAGCGTAATTTAGTATCATCCCGAGGACTTCATACCTAAGTACTTGTTACATAGTAATATAGCAATATAGCAATATATCGCGGATATCGTGGGCATCTAGACAGGTTGCGGCGTTGATGCGGGCGTTTACCAAGCCCCTGGGTCCGCGGCTTATGCCTGTTTTCCGTCAAACGCCGACGAAGGATTGTATTGTACTACAGTTCTCGAGCTCGCCCAGGGCCGGGGGTATCGGCTTGGCCGCCGCACGGAGGCTTAAAGAAAACTACATATCTTGTACCTCGTTTACAATATAACATGTGTTTGCTTTTTTTTTTCTTCCTTCCTATTTTATCGTCTCATCACGATTTAAACTCTTACGATATTCATGTCGCAAGTGTGGAACCCCCCATTGGTTCAAATTTCGTCGCGAATGCCCAGCGCTATAGCACGGCGAAGAAGAAATGCCCGCTTCATTGGTACCTCATTCTCCCATTCCCACCCAAGAAACCGATATCACACACTCGATATCACCAAGACGCCCATCCTCGGCTGTTCTGGGATTGAGGACGGGGTGGTCGCATGAAGCCGAAGGGGCAAAGATTGATATTGCCATATTTTATACTGTTACAGGTTTGCTGCTCGAAATATTTATTGGCTGCTTCAGCTAGAGACTTGTGGGCGAAACAAGACCCTTTTCGGAGATTCAAAAGTTGACGAAAAAAAAAAATGCAATGAGACGGTATTGTTTTTTAAGTGGTAGATCTGTAGGTTTTATACATGACGCCTCGTGGTTGCTCCTTCGTTATGCCAGATCCGCTCTTCTGGTTGGCCCGCTTATTCGAATGCCGAATCTTCGGTTTTTGGTAGCGTTTACTATTAGGTGCTTAACTGCATACATGTATGAAAAATCCCGTGATAGCTGTAGCACTAGCGGAATTTATTCAATGCTCAATCAATGCTCAATCAATGCACAATCATGATGGATCACCAATCTAACGAGCATCTAACGCGGGGGTATTTTAATCGTCATATATCCACCTCTACCAATTCAAAATGTCCTCGCTTAATATTAAATGGGACAGCCGCCGCCTCGTCGTTCACAGCTCTAACGCCGTCTCACCCTTGGACCTTGGACCTTGGACCTTGGACCTTGGACCTTTACCAAACACAAGTAGGACTTGTCTGTGTAGCAACTCGATACCTAGGTACATAGTACCACAGGGCTGCATCACCAAACAGAACATGCCCGGGGTCAAGGGGTACGGAAATGGATTTACCTTGCATCATGCTCATTGCCGCTTTGGAGCACTAGCGTACCGTAGCTGGCTGCTTGCGCATAGCATGCATGCTACTATGTAGCATTGTACACTGGTCGGTACAAGTACATGCAAGCTATCCCCCCTGTCAAAGCTTTTCTCGATCGGAGAACCTTGAGGATCTTTTTCTTCTCCTTGTAACGTCCTTTTTACCAGGTAGATATTTTATTATTGTTATTATTATTTTCATATACATACGCTTCTTTCCCTTCTCGTCATAAACCAAGTCGATACCAAAAAGTAATATTCGCCTGACTAAACCTCTAGACTCTCATTATTGGAACGGACTGGCTCATGAACTAGCTTATTATCTATTCCCCCTAGTTCTCCACGTCCAAGTTTACCCCCCGCTTTCTTACTTTCCCGGCCCCTCCTGAAAGTCCTTGAAGGCCCTTGAAGTCCTTATTTCTGAAGCCTTGAAGCCCTGAACCACCCTTTTTCTTCTTCTCCGTTCAGGGATACCATCTCCTCTCCATTCCCAGCTATTCTCTCCTTGGCCCTTGTCAGAGTCCGACCATGCTTCATCGATCGTCTGATGGAGCTAGATTTGCTTAGGCCCCCCGTTTGTCACGCACACACACGACGGGCCTGCGGGCTTCTCCATGTACCATCCGCACCATATGTACTCGTACCCTCATCTAGACCTCCAATCATCGACCTGGATGTTGAGACGTATTGTGTGCAAGTGCCTTTCCGTCAGACATGGATAGTCTTTCTCCTAACCCATGTCGTCTTCTCTCCCGTGGACCCTCCTGGGGGGCTCTAGATATTATGTCTTCGTCTACAATGTACAGTGTTCGTTACTCTTATTCTTGCTATGTCCCACTGGACAAGGCGTTGAGCTTGCTTGACCATATGCCTAGGAGGCAATTTACGAATTACATCCACATTCACCCACACCCACAGACTCTCATATTAATATACAGGTATGTATGTATCTCTGTCTCTCACGCGCGTGCACGCACACACACAGGGACCGGGCTGAACACACCCCAATAATAATAACGACTATTATTATTTATTGAACTGTTATCCCACAAGGACCTACAAGGTACGTCGTGCGACTTGATACTTCTAGGGAGCATCTCACCTCTCCACCCTCCATAAGGTATATATATATAAGTAGCCTAGACATGCCGTCACCATATCTTCCCCTAAGCCGTCCTGGAACTGTACAAGAAGCTATATCTTTACATATCTCATCTGCAAACTCTATACCCCGTTGAACAGACGTTGAACAGACGTTGAACTTAACCATATATCCTCGTATCGTACATATAAGGTATGTGCAGATTCATGAAAACATCTTTGCGAGCGGTTCACGTACTAATGACAAAGCCTCACAGGTGTCATCACGCATCGATTTGCATAGACTTGCAATTGCACCGGGGCTTACTTTGCCATTTCTACATATATCGGCGAGAACTCACAGCACGCCCACTCAGGAATTATATGATGTGTGACTTCACAAAGAACTACTATATCTACACATCGTGTCTGGATCCAGGCGCCCACTTCTTTCGTACCTCGGTGGACGGCAGCCGGAAACACGCCTGCCCGAGGGGACCGCACGAACGCTATATCGTCCAGCCCGGCCAATGTCCACTATGCGGATAATGGCGCGCAGAAGGACATAGTCCACCTCCACCGTTCACCCTTCTGCGCGATCCCGAAGTCATGGCCCAAAGCCAATCATACAGCATTTTTTTCAGCATCTTTTTACAGTATAATTATCATTTTTAACCAACAACGGCCTTACTACGGTCGGATACGCCTCGTCATAATACTCAATATTCTCCTCCCTCGCTACTCGACGTCTTTTAGGGGGAGGGCTTTTCCCTCCCAAAGTTTTTATCAGCGCGATTCGGTTATCAAGGTGTTCAAGGAAAGGGGTGGCTACCCCCATCCTCCTGGGATCTCGTAGGTTATCAGCGAGAGAAAGAGTGTGTGCCAGAAAAGTACGGGACAGTCAGCTCTACCACATATGGGTTTATCTATGGTGGCCGATTAATGGAATATGTCATCAGAGGGATCAGAGATCAGATAAGGTCGACATTGGAAGTGGAGGGGGGCGGGCCCGGACCGCAAGGAGGTGGTAGCGTCAGAAGACGATCTCGGTCTCGGGGGAGAAGCTTCCACCATGACTCTGTTTCTGCAGATGGCAGGTCGTTTATTGGAGAGGGCAGTCTCATCATTATCTTGGCAAGGATTACTGGGCCGGCGTAAGGGTTATTTGGAGTTTCTATTATAGTTTGGTGCTACCCATTAGGGGGTATAGCGACCTTTTGGGGGCTTTCATTGATAATGGGGAACAAATCGGTTGCTCCCGTGGAGCTACACGGTCTAGATTGATCATTCACATTTCCAGCGGCGTTCAGCGAGAGGGGGGAATGGGTTCGGTCACACCTAGTCAACTAACGGCGGTCTTAGATATAATATTATCTTATAGGTACCGCACACAATCAAATATATCCAAACATGTTTCGTCCCCATGATATGTATCCTGCGATATCAGTGGCTGTTGAGCGTAATATCAGCCTAGCATTAAGGGGGGTAGAGAAGTCTGGAAGTGTGTGCCAACGACCACGGTACACTTACTCTTTTTACTCACGGCTGCAGTCGACGAGTGGTAAAAGGCACCTGACTACCGTGGCTGAAGGTTTGTCCTTTCCTCATACAGTTGATTGCCTACCTGGTGCGTCCGAAAGAAGGTGTCGTGAAGTTATCCAGGCTGGCTCACACGACTAAGATCACCGACCCAAAGCAGGGAAATGGACAGATATGGCGTGCGACTGTGCGCATAGCAGAAGACAATTATACCCCTGATTACGCCTTGGCCAACACAGGATGCCCAGTGCGACCCAATAATAGCTTTCCGGACATGGGCGCGGCAGATCTCGTAGGCAGGCTAGGGCTATAGGATCTTTTATATAGAAGCCCGGTCTACATAGCTGCGGCCAGGTATCATATATCAGCGGGCGTATAAACCACTCTCGTCGCCAATATCTCTCTCACTTCTCGGACGGGAGCTGTCAATAAAAAATGCCGAAGCGCCATGGGCGTCTTGTCTTTCTCCTTTCGGGCCAAGTCGTCGCTTTAAGCCCGGTCCGAGGATCCTCGGCGACTCGTATCCGAGAGAAGGCAAGGGATAGGGGAGTGAAGATGGACTCTGCTATTGAGACGCGATTATATGAGCGTCGTTAGGCGTAATCTACATACAGCGAGAGCTTACCTGACTGACAAGGGATGAGGCCTAGGTATGTATGTACCAGAGAAGAACGAGGTATATGTCCGTAAGCTGCACGTCCATAGCCTGCTGAACAATCCCCCCCCACACACCCCTTTCCATTGGAGAGAAAACGTGGTACAGATGCCCGTGTGGCAGGCAGGCTCCATCTCTAGCTAGCTAGGCAGGCCACAGACTTCGACCTTGCTGTTACAACCCAGCTCTTGCAGGGTACCTCAGTATTGGGTTCCACATGTCCCGGTTAGACTGCGAGGCTACCTTCCCGCGGCGGCAGCTCGGGGACGGGATGTGGAGTTCACAGCAGTCTAGTCTGCTAGAGGCGTCGCGGGAATCAGAAGCCTAGGTCTGCCTACTACACGCTCTCTAGGGGTTAACGTCCCTGAAAACTGGGTAGGGGAAACAGAGAGGTAATATTAGTGACGCTATTGAAAAACAAACACAGAGTACGCATTATCAGCTATCTTAACTCGGCTCATTCACCAATTACGGATATCACGGCTAGATGAGGAGGTCAGAGATATCTCGCACGAGTTACCTACCTACTACGTGGGCATGAGAAGGGCCCTCGGGAGCAACGTATGTATGACTTGCATGAGACGCCTATGCCTCGCTGATCGTCGTCAGCGGTCCGTCCACCACGGGGTGTGCGAGATAAGCACGCAAGACGCAAGACAATGCCCCCCCTTTTCCCCCAGATGATGCGTAACACAACACCCAACGGCCGCAGAGGGCCGAATCACGGCCAGGCAGCATGACCTCCATCAGCCTTAGCGTGGGCTTGAAGACCCCGGGCCAGGCTCGAAGATGCGGGGAATGGGGAAAATTTCAACCATGCCGTCGTCGAGATGTGTGCGAGTCTCCTATCCCTGACATCGATCATAACCACCTACCTAAGGTAGAGGGGGAGGACGCAATACCATAACGACATCGGCCTAAGACGCAATGCAGGCTTCATGCACCACACACGGGCCCACGAAACCGAATGCGGCAAGACATTGGACGCCAGTAATGGTACGTACGATGTTCAAAGTTAGAAAAGGGCCCAAACTGGTAATGGAGGCCCCAGCCTCTACATCCCGTCCCGTCCCAAAACGGAGCAGCAGCAGCAGCAGCGGCAGCGCCCATCCATACTTGCTCTGGCTCTTCTGGTAGCGAACCCCAACGTTGTTTGTGGACAGACCTTTTATCGAAATAGCTGTGGGAGACATGTCGCACAGCTCCGAAAGCTTTCGTGAGATGGTTACCCAACCCGAAATAAGAGAAAACAATCTCGACATAGCATTTATGGGCTTTGACACATTGCCTGCTGCAAGATTTCCTGTTTCATTATGCGAGAAAAAAGATGCGCAAGGACAATGCCGACTACCGGTTTTTTCTTCCGGTCCGTGATACATCCATCCTCTCTAGCATTCCTTCGCAAAGCCCTTTCTTTCGGAAACCCTGCTTTGGCTAGAGGCTAGTGCTAGTAATTAGAAAAGAAAAGAAAAGAAAAGAAAAAAAAGCCACAGACGCGCACATATGACCACGGACTATTACTATGGACAGACATACCTAGGTCCTCTCCCCAAAATGTGAGTAGTCAGTCTTAACAGACCAGACTATGGGGGAAGTAGGAGTGGTGGTAGCAACGTGTCATTTTCTCAACAATTAACGGACGGACATTTTTTTCCTGCACCTTGGCCCTCTTTTGCTTCATACCCTTGGTCGCTGATCGCCGTTTAGGAGTGTCAAAGATACAGATCGTGTAACTGATTTTCTTCTTCTTCTCAGCCACCGACATTAAGGTTGCCAATGGAGAAGAAGTCAGAGCGGAAAAACCGCTCCCGAGAGGTTGGGTTGAAGGGGGGATCTCCGGATAGGGGGTCATGGATTCGTCTTGCTATAATGGCCCGTGCGGTGATCTACGACCATACGTGATTCGCCAGGTCTAAAGGGGTTAGATACAGTTCCGCTGCTACCTCTTATGGATACAAGAGTACTTTGAGAAAAAATTGTAGTTTAGGAGATTTTTTTCCCCTGTAAAGTCCGCACTGTGACATTCCGCTTCTATCACTTGCATATACACCTAACCACAAACTCCATCCCAGTCCGAGATCAATTGAACGTAACCCCCCGGGATGTACACACACACAACAAGAGCCATCTTAGCAAGCCCCCTAGTATTGACTCTGTTCTCAGATCGTGATCCAAACAAGAAGAAGGCTGCACAATTCGAAGCTTGGGCTAACAATTTTCTGTAGAGATGACCTGATAAGAGTTGCTCACAGACTCATCAAAGCAAAGGGTATGCTTGGCTCCTTTGCGTGCTAGCAAGCAATGGCCTCGGCGTTGCGCTCACCGAAATTTGAGGTTATCTAGGCGTTAGTAGGTAGGCATTTATTGAGGAGACGTTTCTACTATCTCTTCTTATATATACATATGTATACCTCATTCCGCTAATCAGGACTGGGTTGCCACGACCTAGTACTGAGAAGAGGTCCAACTAGTACATTTTGCGGCGACTATTTTAGACATGTGCAGTCTTCCCGTCGCCTAACTACCTAAATATGTTAGCCTGTTGGCTAAGAGGGACGATTCCACTCGGCACGAGGCTTCTGGAGAACCCTGCATGGTGAGGGTGCAGCCGAGAGATCTAGCTAGCAACGATACTCTCCATACCTTGTCTCCTTACCAGTGTTACCTACTTGCGACATCGTCTTGATTACAACCATCGGCACATGGATTCGAGTCCTCGGGTCCACCCCAAACCAAGATCTCGTAAGGCTCCTTTCAACAGGGCCCTGGCCAGGAAGTATTGGATACATACCTTCCTATTTCGCTATGTTCCCTTTTGGTCTAACTGGGCAAATCGACTCGTACGAAGAAACTGGTCAAATTACCAGCCACTGCGTATGCAGCAAAACCCAAAGGAGAACCCTCGACCACCAATCATCCAACCTAGTATCAGCCTACCGACAGGCTGTTCCCTGTCCGAAGCGGCTGGCAATAGGAGATACGGTATGATGAAAATAGCAACATGCAATGAGGCCCGTTCATGTTTATTACCTACAATAGCTTAGCACCTCGAACCCGTCTCAATAATAGAAAATAGAATATCATGTAACGTAATCAATACACGTAGCTGACTGGTGTATGCAAACACACAGACGAAATGGTCACCTAGCCTCCTGAATTTGTCTGCACAGTGGATCTCAATTGACCCCTTTTTGCTCTCAGGGGCCGAGCAGCCAACTATTACAATCGATCAATTACCCAAGTCTCTTTTCTTGGCTTTATATCCCATTCCAACCTTTGTAAGAATGTCGAATATCATGTCAACTAAGGCCAAATTCGATTCTGAAATGCAACCCGAAAATACGACGAACAGAGTAGACCGATGGGAAGAGGAGGTCACTTGTATCCTTCCGGAGTCTCAGGGGCTAAAAAAAACTTTTCGAAGGAACGAGCACTTGTTAGCATGTCGATGAGGATGTCCAGAACAAAAGAATTTCAACTATCTATCGAACCAGTAACCACGAAGAGATGAACCAGGACTTCCAACGATGTAGAATTTTGCTATTCGGGAGAAGATGATGAATCCGAACGCGTCCCTAACCGCTCACCGCCATTACAACATATCTTACTGCCCAGCCCACTTCCGGAAACGCACACCAAGTTACCTTTGGCAACGATGAAGTTATCAATAATGAATCTCTAATTCGACTTCGACACAACGACAAGACAGTTTGAAACCTCCCCTTAGCTTACCTTTTGATCAGCAAGAAACAACAAAGTTGACGAAAAAGGGGCCTAGATGACACGCCCAACAGACTGACAAATAACATCCTCAGTAGAGGAACTTCGTAATAGACAGCCTTGTCATACAGAGAGCGTATTCAAGCGATGACCTGTCGTTCCGAAATACACAACTAGATACCTTGAAGACGTGACAGAACTACAGACGCCAAATGCGATAGCACGATTCAAACGATCCGAAAGCAGCGTCGACGGATCAGTTCTTACGACACCCACCAACGAATACTAACTCTCAAGGCTGGCATCAAGTGTTATGATTGCCTTTACACTAACAGATGCTAGGCTAGCCATACGTGGATACGGAACCTACTGATGGACGGAATCCGACCGAATTTCTAGCAGAAAACGCCTCAAGATGATCTAACCACTCGTTTCACCCCTGGCATAAGTATGCCTCTACCCGCTCCGAAATGGCCTGTATAACAGGGCAAACCGACGACGTCGCCCATCTCTAGCTTTTATTTCCTACTACCGTCTACGCTATGCACACCCTTCTCCGGCATTGATCCCTTTTCGGCCCGCGGAGGTTGCTCCTGGGTGGATTTTTACGTCGACAGGGGTACATGGATCGAGCTTCGTCTTGGACCCTAGAGCACGCAGTCTCCGGCTGAAGAAGGATGGAGTTGGATAATGAGATGACAATGTTGCCACCTCGCGTTGTTCGAAGAAAGAGAGCAGGGCAAGAAAAATCTAGAAGGGGGTTTTGGGGAAGGGGTTAACCGTCAACGACAAACGCAACGGGAAAAAGCGACCAAAATTACGACTCGATACTTGACATTTGATTCGGTGTACCAAGGTTCGACAGTTTGGCAGAAGATATCGAATCGGAAGATGAACGGATGGATGAGACGGCGGCAAACTACGTCGGATATCGTCCATCACCTAAACGACCTAGGAAACCTGACGGTCCACTGTTCAGCAAACTCGGGGGCGTGCAAAATTCTTCCAGCAACATCGAGGTATCTAGAGGTTCGTTGGGAGGAGGGGAGGATAGAAAAACAAAATTACTACTTGGGTTGGACGGGTACTTCTCCAGCATCTCGGAACTATTGGCCTGAAGAGTTTATACTGGATCGATTCGAAGCGCCCTGGACCGGCTCCAGGACGAATACTGGAAACCACGCAGACATACCGCTTCGAAATCCGACCCGGCTAGTACGTCATGGCGAAGGGGTGGATAGGGGTCCGCCGTGTGATGAGTATTAAAAAAATTAAGAGTATTGGGAAAGATGTGGTTTACACGGGGTATGGCTGTCATATCAACCGGAACACTCAATGTTGCACACAAAAAAAGACAACTGATTTTTGGGCCAGGTGATGGAATGTTTACTAACTTGACCTTAGGACACGTATACGGCCGAGTGTTTACGATCTACGAAGGTCACCAATCGCAAGCGAAGGAGTTTAGGCACTGCTGGACAGCCCTCGGCAGAAGGGACGGTTGTTGTTACGAAGAAAGAAAGAAAGAAAGAAGATCTTTAGGATGTTCTTCGAGTTGACTCAGGACACAACTTCACGAACGTTATTGGAAGGGCAGAAACAACCCGCGCTGTGGCCTGCAAAGAGAACCGGTATTAGACGGGCTACACTCGTACATGCGTGTACTACGACGGTCATACCCACGGCGAAAGATCTCCAGAAACGTATTCAGACTACCGGAGAGCAGAGTGTCAACTGCGAGATATTGACAGCGGCCCCGACGACCATATTCACCATGCCGGCTAAGGGAAGGAAGAAGTGTCTTTCACCCCTCAGATTCAACATATTTACCACGCAATGTTTCGATACATGGTACCCAGGCACATATTCGTGGCTCTCTAATACAGCTGTGACCCTAGAGGAGCGGCAGGACAGCTAGGAGATTTGATTAAGGGGGGGAGGATATGCTAACCTAGGGACCTACCTACTAAGAGTCTAACAGCTAGTATATCGACGGTAATCTGCAACAAACGAAGTAATAAGCATTGATATCCTCAAAGGCTACAAACGACACCCCTCCCTATGCAAAGACACGAATAATCACAGTCCAGGAATTGGCATCAAACCATACGAGTAACGTATCTACGCATAACGGGTAACATCACTATCGCCTCGAGAGGTTTCCGAATATCAACTTTTATGCTATTGTTGCTAAGGGCCTTGAACTCCCATTTGCGACTAATTTGACATCTATTGGCTATTATGTGCTAAGCCTATGATAATCAACCAACGAAAGAAGAGTACCGCCCTAGCTGTCGAGAAGGGATTGTAATCGAGATTTCACGAACCTGTCGTCGGAATTCCCAATGCCTCTTCTTGCCTCCCGTCTCAATTGATGCGTCTCATATGCGAGGGGATCTTGAACTTCTTTCGGTCAAAGAGAGACCTCAGCGCCTTAGGGAATCGGTTCGCATTAAAGGCGTCAATGATGGCCTGGATAGATATGTTCTGGATATTCGCCTCATCCAGCTCGATCCGAAGTCTGGCCGCGATCTGAGGGAAGTACAGGTCCTGGTATCACCCTCGGTGTCACATTTGGACCCCACCGGCATTGGATAGTACCGTTGGCTATATTGTTGAGCTGGGCTCTGATCTTCTTATAAGTTGGATTATAAGAGGGTTGTTATTGTTGGTTCAACTTAGCGAGCCTTGCCACCACTTTCAACTCGGTGAGTGTGTTTGAGTTGCACCTCCGAATCAAGATTGGATGAACTTTTGTGGCCGATACCCACCGACGAACTGGCTTCGCCTTTCCCTTCTTATGGTAATATGTTTGGTTAAGAGGGTAAATCGATTGGGACTTAGTTGCACGACAGGCCAGGTCGTTTGCCCGTCGCACATATGCCGGAATCTGCTCGCCATTTCTTCGCTCGAAGTTGTTTATCTGGGAGGCAAGCCCTAGATCGTACCCTTCAGTTCCTTTCAGTCTTCCCGATGTTTTTCTGGAAGACTGAGATACCATGTCCTGGCATCTCCTCGTAATCACCGGCTGAAGTGCGCCAAGTACCTTTGAATCCGGGCTTCTTCGGTTGTAAGGTTGACAAAGTTGTCAATGACGAAGGACTCGATAACTTTGTGATCTGTTTTGGTAATTTTATCAAGGTTTTAGCGTTTAGAGAGGTGTGCTGTGTCTGGCTTCAGGGCGGAGCCGAGGCTCTTATTCGATCTGTTCCGTTTGTCCATAGTTGTGGGTTAGGTTCTGATTCTGGCTCTGGCTTTGGTAGTGGTAGTGGTTGTGTTGGTTATCGCATGCTGTCGCCATGTCGGTGTAGAAGGGATAAGGAAACCGATGCAAAGATCTTGTATTGCCAATATTAGTTGTGGTTGGCCAGAGTCTTCATAGTCTCAGTGCTCACTCAACGATGTCTGCCTATACCAGTTATTCGTAGCTCCGGACGTCGATTTTCTGGTTGGCTGATCTTTGCTAGGGTTATAATGGCATCGTTCGTCTGGTCAGCCAGAAATAGGGGATTAAAATACCGAGACGATTGGCTGGAAAATACGATGAAGCATGAATGATCAATGCAGCGATATTATTTCAATTTATGTAGGTTCAAATATAAGATGACACTATGTATGAGAAGGAGTGTGGGATGAAGCTGTGTCTCGATAAGGGATTATGGGTGGTGGTCAAGAGAATAGGCTCTCACAGGTATGATGGATGAGAGAGAAAAGGAATGCAAGATTTAGGAAATTGAGAATTCAGATGGATGTATTGCTCTAGACCATTAGTCCGAAAAGTTAAATTAACCGACTCGACGTACTAAACACGGTCGTAATCAACCTTAACATTTTGCCTTAGCTATCTGCCAGGTACCTGCCTTGGTTATTCGGGTGATTACTCGAGTTAGTGAACTCTATTATTATATCGGGGTTCTCTTGCACATCTAAATTTCTATATAGAAATGCTTATGGAAGGTAGCCGTGTGACCCGGGCAAGGTGCCTCCTTAGAGATAGATGTAGGTAAAACATTGAAATGTTGAGTACTACACTTGAACTAACTTAGAAAGTTCTCGCAGGCTAACAACGAGTAATAATAGGGTTAAATATCATATATCGGTAAGTAGAATATAAAGGGGTTAAAGGAGTAGCGGAACCATGTTGAGCTTGTATCAATATAGGGACCTAGCCTATCCCATACTAATACTCGCTGATTCTATATAGATAGGTAACGAAATGAATAAATGTCAACTCAGTAAAAATATTCTAGATACCTTGTCTAGCCCATTAGTCTGTAATATATTTACCAAGACTTTCAAGCTATCTTCTCTCATCAGAAGAAAAATTCCCTTTATAAGAGACACCTACTTCCCGACCCCCTAACCCCTAACCCCTTTTCACGAACCCATCATCAACTTCCTCACCCTCTTCTCCACGCCGTCCTCAAACTCCTGCACGCCGCCCCCGAGCAGGTTAATCCGGCCCGTCCTAAGCCTATACACCAGCCTCCTCCTCATCGCCGCCGAAGCCCCACCTCTTTCCTCCTCTTCTTCGTCATCGCTCTCATCCTCCCCTAGCCCCTCCACCACGCCGCGCACGAACCACCGGTCGTGACTCACCAGCACGACGGCGCCTTCCCAGTGCCTTAATGCCTGCCTGAGGGCCGCGACGGTCTCGTAGTCGAGGTGCGTGGTCACCTCGTCGAGCACGAGGCAGTGCGGGCGCCTCCACAGGATCCGCGCCATCTCTAGTCTCACAAGTTGACCTCCCGAGAGCTTACGGACAGGCACATCGGAGGCTAGGCGTCCGGGTAGGCCGAGGGAGCCCAGGAGTGCTCTTATCTCGCCTTCGTCGAGCTCGCCCTTTGCCTCCTTCTTCAGGAGCGCGAGGGACGTCAGCGCGGAGTCGGAACGGCCCTCTCGCTGCAGCTCTTCGACTGCGTGCTGCGAATAGTAACCCAGCTTCAATCGCGGGTGCTTGGTCGACGTCCCCGATGTCGGTTTCGTCTCCTCCGCGAGCAGCTTGATGAGCGTAGACTTGCCGCTGCCGTTTAGGCCCACGACGCCTACTCGGTCGCCCATGTTGATCGACAGGTTGATGTCCTGCAGCACCAGGGGCGGTACCGCTTTTGTCCTGGGATCCTTCGGGTACCGAAATGCGACATTTTCTAACGACAATAGTGCCCCTGGGAACCGAAGGTCGGGAGGGTCAGGTAGCACCAAACTGATAGGCCTCTCATCCTGCGGGATGTCGATGTCGGATCGGCTGGTGAGATGGAATCCGACTAGGTCTCGGTTGAGCTTGAACCGGCCGCCTTTGGCGCTGACTTCCATGCCCCATCGGTCATCGAGCTTTTTCTGTCGTGATTTAGCTTGCCGTATCTTGTTTTGATCGTCCTTAGCTTTGCCTTCGCGCATATTGCGTTGGATAGTTTGCTGTATGTGCTCTTTCTGTTTGTCCTGTGCTTCCTTCATTTTGGTGAGGTGAGCCCTCTTTTCGGCCCGGGATGACTCATACATCGGAAGGTCACCGTGGAAGTATGTGAGTTCCTTGTCCTTGATGATGAGCAGGTCAGTGCACAGGGAGATGAAGTCGCGGTCATGAGACACGAGGATCAAGGTTGGCGGATCTGCCGACTCGGCCACTGCGGTAAGATGGCGCTGAAGCCAGATTATTCCGAGGAGGTCAAGGAAGTTAGTAGGTTCGTCAAGGATCAAGATGTCCGTCTCTTGTAATAATGCGGCTGCCAACGCTGTTCGCATCTTCCAACCCCCTGATAGACTAGACACAGGTGTGCTTATCAGAGTTTCCGTGAAACCGAGACCTATAAGTATTTTCTTCGCTCTCGATTCGATCTCTGCTAGTTTTGACGGCTCAATCTGGAGCTGGAGCTCGGCAAGCATGTCTGCAGCCTCATTGGTCTCTCTCGCTAGGGTCTCCGGAGATATATCTTCATCTTTTTGTTCGAACCTACACATTTTGTTAGGAATATTTGCTTAGCTACGGGAATAAAAGTAGTCGCATACTCTGATCGAAACTCGGCTACCTTTTTCTCCATCGCGATTAGGGCTTTCCTAGCCTGCATGCCCCTTGTACCGCTGCGAAGCCTCGCGTCCTTGTCCTTTAGGAACAGCTCTTTCTGAAGTCGTTCATGATGGACTTTTCGGAAGGCTCTAAGAGCGCCAAAGGAGTCGCCGCCGTCAACACCGCCAGATAAAACTATATAATAAGATTAATCCTATGACTGAAGAGTTAATCGCACCATGTGACATACCTTCGATTTCCTGCTGCACCTCCTGTTTAGAAGTAGCTCGCTCGATGACTTCCTCTAGTACTGCCGCGCTCTCGCCTTTGCCAGAGGTAGAATCCGCCGAAACTTCATCAGCACTGGCATCTCCAGCGTCGGTCTGCTGTAGAATGACTATACGCGTCTCCTCTGGAATTCCCGGAATGAGCTTTTCGGCAATTGCTTTCAACAGCGCTATGATAACCCGTAAGTTGCTAGTTATAGATAGATCGATGGAAATAATCTAGCTTACTTGACTTCCCCGTGCCATTCCGTCCGATCAGTGCGTACCGCTGGCCGGCTTTCAGTCTTAACTTAGCATTGTTAAGGATTTCGGTTCCTTCGCTCTTCGCCTTGCTTTTCCCTTTAGCGCCGGACCTAGGGCCAGACGTGACAGTGATGTTTAGACCTTCGATATCTAACTACATTTTCTGTCTATTAGATTGCACTTGGAATGAGCAGTTATAGGACAGTACCTCGCGATAATTGGGACTTCCGATATTGAAACGAGTCTGTTTAGAGGTGCACAGGATAGTTGCGGCGCTCTCCGCTTCCATAGACGTCATGATGGAGGTTGCACGTTGGTATGACTTGGATGTAGATGAATGAGAGACCAACAAAACCCTTCATGATTATGAGTAAAGAAGTGCCCAATATATACCATATTCGTCTATGGTAATGAATTTGAGCCGCATTAACAAGATCTCGTCGATATTTCTATGGGGTAGTAAGTTGCAGATGTGATCCCGATCTGTCTGCTATGTACCTTATCAGCTTAGAGAAGATACCTAACGTATACGATCTAAGCAAGCGGCATTGGAGGTGCATGTGCTAGCTGCAGTAGCGCGGATGATTCATAGTGGTTCAAAGTCGCATCTCGCTATCATTGGGTACCTAAAGTAATGATTGTTATAGTGACTCACGCCGGTCCAGTGCACGCTATCTTTTGTCTCTATTACCCCCTGAGTTATACTATCTACACAGGTACATGCAGTTAAGTCGTTTTGAGTAGTGGAATATGTAATTATGAAAAGAGTTTCATTTATCAAGATATATATCCAACCATCTAGAACCAGTGTCGTTTTCGTTGATGAAGGTATTCGTTTTACGACGAAATTCCTATCCAACTACTGATTTATCTACTAGAACCTGTAAGTAATGCTTGTCCTCCGTCTTGACCGACATGCTACCTCCCTGGGGTAACTCCACGATCGTGCCGTCGATGCAGACTTTCCTCCATCTCGCATCTTCCTCGAGAGTAGTAATTCTGACCACCTCGGCCTCATCATACCCGACCTTTTCCACGGCGCCATCCTCGGTAGTCCATTTCATGTCGACGTGCTTTCCCCCGCCATATGCCTGCATCATGATCTCCATGGTCTTCTCCCCGCTGACGGCACCGAAGTGCACCAACCTCAATTTGCCGTCCAGGGGTTTGCTGGACGGGGAAATCGTAAACGTCTTCTCTAGGTTGGAAACCATCGTGGTAAGAATGTAGGCATGACGATCTCGGTCGAGCTTCTGTCGGTGCGACCCGTCTTTCCTAGCGAGTTCGACGATGGCATTATACGCGTGGCTTTCCTTCAAAAGCTCTTGTGCTACCATACCGAATCGCTTGGCGCCGTGCTTCCGATATTCTGGCGTATCGCTCTCCCAGACAAGTTGGCTGTGGAAACCGTAGCTAGCAACGATAGCTCCGTAGAGATGCGACACCGCATCGGCATGGCTTTCGGCCTCCGCTGTAGAACTAGAATCCCCTTCGTCGGGACTCGTATAGCTTATGATACGAGATCCAGGCGAAAATTCGGCTTTGAAAGATGGCAACGACGCAGCTCTCCCCTTGAACAAGGTGCGGAGACTCTGAACCAGGCCTGATGGCTCCGGATACCCAGCTGCCGTCTTTGCTGTCTTGTGAAGCGAATAGAAAAGTGCATTTCCCGTGCCTAAGGGTAGTATCGCAACCAGTGGTAAATGAGCCTCCGCATCGGATTTCTCTACTGGTGCTTTACCATTGAGCATCTCAATGACGCCGCCATCGCCACTCAGGAGCACGACGGTGTGCTGCACTGTGTTCTGAGTGGCTTGACCAAGATTCCGGGCGAAATTGCGTACGCTATCGGCATCCTGCGTTATCACCAGGTTGTAAGTGTTTGGTTTTGACCGCTCCGCTAAGTCGGCGGTCGGACCTAGGGGCCGAATGTCCCAGCTCTCCAGAAGAGGTTGTAAAATAGAATTGTAAAATTTTAAAGAGAGGCCGGTCCCAGAGCCTGTCGAAACGACGACATGGATGTGACGTGACGGTCCGCTCTTTAGGTACTGTGGAATATCTTCAATTAAGAAATCGTCGAGTAAGGGTTGCAGTTGCGGTACGTTTGTGACTGGAGTCCGAGATAACTTGAACGCTGGACCCTGCTCCCCCGTCTCTTCTGCCAAGCTGAGGATGTCAAGAGTATCGGACTTGTTGGTGCCCTGTGACAATTTTGAGATGAAGATGATGTCTTCAGGCTTGACCGAGCCTTGGATGCCATCGGCGGAGATATCGGCGGAGCTATTAGCTGGCATCTTCCGTATATATATATATACAGAATCGTGATCGCAATACCGTTCCGAGGACTATTAAGTCGCGCCTACATTTAATATGAAAGGAACAATTTTCACGAGGTATTCGAGAAAGACATGCCAAAGAGCGACTCGATAGTGGTAGAATCTAGCTTAGTAAGAAAGAGCGGGACTATGAGTGAGAATACAGCACACCGAAGGCGCAGGATTACACGAATGGAAAGTTCCATGATGTGCTATATCGGCCTCATTGCATAATCTTAAGCAGCAGAGCAGTAGGGCATATGATTCGATCCCGACGGGGCGGTTCGTAGTGTTACACTGGTGGGGCTTAGAACCTCTCGCTCTCGGTCATCTTCAGTCTTTACGTCCGGTATAGTAGCACTGTTGAAAAAGAAAGGAAGAAAAAGTGCATAAAAGCAGAAAAGGGTATCATTTGACCGTCCTATAACCATCCGTAGCATTCATAAACATCAAACTGCCTCTTGCAACTCCTAGTATGCGACCATGGTACTACTCGTCTATCATCAACGCTTACTCGCCCTGCTCAGAGGACCCCAATTCTCTCTCGGATTCGTTTGATACCTGATGAGGCCTGGCTTGGACGTATCTCGCCCTAGTTTCTTATCAAAGACAACCTCCATCTTGTCCACCGCATCTTCCCCATTCTCCTTGGCAGCCTCATCCTTCTGGCCTAATCTAAGCAAGGTGTATGCTGGGCTATGTTCCGTGATCTTCTTAACATTTACGGGCGCCTTTTGGCGAACCCATTCTCTCATGACATGCCAAATGACCGACCAAGGTGCATTTGTCTTGATACTACCGGGCTTGCAATGGCTGCGAGTAACTTGGTAGCCCAAGTGACGCAGCGCACCCCGGAAGCTGTCTTCATCGGGACAGATACAATGTATCGAGCCGGCTAGGCCTGACGGATGGAAAAAGAATGGATACGGTTCGATTGCCGCAAACTCGTCTTCCCTAGAACCCTCTAACTCGTCTTTCGGGGGTGGAAGCAACTCTTCAAGAGCGGTCGTTAACATTCCTTTTATCCGCGGCTTCGTACCATAGACATCGTCCGAGACATTAGGTAGGTCGTCCAGGATTTTCTTGATAAAGTCAGGAGAATGTAGTGGCCCGCCGTACATTGGACCGGCTAGATGCATCTTGGAGCCACATTCTTTGCAAGTTTGGTCGGCAGTTGGTGCCATGGCCAGGCCGTGCTTGTAGAACACACCCTTCCCGGACTTGTTGGTCGCCTTCTTATTGCGAACTAAGAACTGGGTCTCCCAAGCTCCGCAGCCTTGATCGCAGTTATATACTATCATGGTCTTCCCCGCGAGGAACTTGACCTGTGCAGGCGACTTCCTAACCTTGACGAAAATTCGAACATAGTAGTCGATTGATAGACTTAAAAGGGGCTCTATGGCTAATCCGTACCTTGCTCCGGTCGAAGCAAGACCGTGGAGTATTAGGCGCAGTCCGGCTTCGTGAGAAAAGAATCCCTTTACGGGAACACCGCCATACAGAGCGAACGTCTTCTCCGGATATCCATGTGATGCCCAGACGCCTGAGTCGGTGCAGGTGACGCACAGCAGGCCGCCATCGTCTCGGACAGCATTGATTGCTGCATCGAAGAAAAGAGCGGCAGTTCCGTAAGGGTCCAAATCAATTACGTCGTATTTCTGGTATTTCTGGTTTGTTTTAGGGCCACCTTTCTTATTGTTATGCTTGCCCTTGGACTGTTCATCCGCTTCTTCTCGAGTAAACAAGGAGTACATATGCGCGCGAGCATCACCTAACGTGGCATTTACTTTTGCTTCGACACCATTATGCTCAGCGTTGCGCTTGATTGCCTCTACAGCCGTGGGACTAAGATCATTTGCGGTAACCGACGTGACGAATGGCAATTCCTGAGCGTATCGCAAAGCTCGAAGTCCCGTAGCCGATAAAGCATCCAGAATAGTAAATCTAGGGCCGGGTCGATCGCCTTGTTTCGTCTCGCCAGATTTGTCCTCTTGTATGTTGGATGTTTGCAGCGCTTCGGTGGGTTGGCTGGCATTTTTAGATACCTCATCAATAGGCTTCTCGTTGGGGTCATCGCGGGTATCTATCGGAGGCAATCCCTGAGCCTCAGCATCATGACCATTCTGAGTGTCTACAGGAACTGCATCCGCTCTATTTGCTAGGACCTCGTCGTTCTTAGCCACATCGGCCGTGGACGTGGTACCTTCCGTAATCTCAGTCATCTTCTCTTGCTTCGTGGGCCTGTCACCCCCGGTATCCAATTTGTCCCGTTTACGCTTAGCTACTCTGTCGACGTTGAAAGAGCGTCTCTTGGCCAAGGCCTCCTGACCGTAGGCTTTAATGGCAAGAACAGTCAAGTCGCGGTTGAACTGCTGGATGGGATTGTAGAAGACTTTCTGCTGTTCTTCGACCTCGCTCAACTTCTTATTCGCGGCATCTTTGGCTGAAAATGGGATCAAGATACGAGCCAGGCCCTCCCTGATTTCGGTAAACTCTTGGCCGTCTCGAGTGAGGGTTTGGATCTCGGTCGTAGCGGTAGATGCGCCGTTCTTAGTTTCGGAAGCCATGGTGCGAATAGCTCGAAGATACGGTCTCGGGGAAATTCGATTTACATGCCTACATAAAAGGCGAGAAGGTGCAGAGTACAGTGATAACAGCATGCAATTTATTCTTAAGACTGTGGCATTGAGGGCTTATGAAGGAAAGGAAATGCGGCGTGCATAGATATTATCGGTGACTTTAGCAGCGATTTTGCTAAATAATCTCGACTTTTTCTTTTCGTCT
This sequence comes from Hypoxylon rubiginosum, assembly GCA_902806565.1. Classification (NCBI taxonomy): domain Eukaryota; kingdom Fungi; phylum Ascomycota; class Sordariomycetes; order Xylariales; family Hypoxylaceae; genus Hypoxylon; species Hypoxylon rubiginosum. Next base: position 296,311 of record CADCXA010000065.1, on the reverse strand, counting down.
GCTTTCCCTCTATCGAAGTGGGGTCCTGCTGAGTGCTGGGATAGCGGGATAGGTGCTGGGATAGGTGCTAGCTCTCATTCTGCCAGGGCGGTCAATAAGCTACAGCTTAGAAGTATCTACGTACCTCGAACCCGGAAGTGACCTCAGTGAGACTCAACGCGACTTACTCTTAACACGCTCTTACCATGATGTAGGTAACGCCGTGAAAACCAAAACGTCCCTTTCTCTGCATATCATACATTGATATATGCTAGTAAACAAACTATGTTGCTTCTTAGTTTGCAGAATACAGTAGAGATAGGTAACAATCGGTAACAAAGTAAAATGAGAGATGGTTGCCGCAGACAACGGATAACTCTAGGAGCTACTTTCCTCAGTTCTCAGTTCTCATACAAGGAAATCGCGTGTCACATTATATATAACTTCCAAATAGAAAACAGAATCGTTGCCCGGCGGAAATGGAATTCTTTCATAGAATCACGAACCCTGCCATCTTCCTGTTACTCGTCGTCCCTACGAAATAATTACCCGTAGTGTTATTTCACCTTGGTTCTCAAGATGTCGACTACAATCTTCCCTCCTAATAACCCTAATAGCCCTGCAGCCAACGGTTCCTCCGTCCCTCAACATGATGGAGCCGATTCAGCAAAGGCCCCCCAGCCAGCTCCAGATCCGACGCCGACGCCGCCAAAGCCGACCGACGGTGGTGCTGCCTCCAAGCCCTCGGCAAGCCACGAAAAGATAGCTTATCGCCTCCTCTCTCATACCGAATGGGCCCAGTACTGTCGAGGTGTTGGAGTATTCAAGGACGACGAGAGCGAGCAGATCATCCGCCCAACCAGTCAATGGTGGCCTCCCAACGGATTTCGCGATGGGCTGTATCGAGATGTCCTGATCGAGAAGACCAAGTTCGGCTACTGGTTCCGTGCCATTGGTACCGTTACCTGGACCTTGATGCTTATTCAGATCGCGATAAGTGCAGTTCTGACGGCCCTCGGGTCTCTACCATCCAAGGACGGAACGGCAATCGTAAGTTATGCCATACCTACCTGACACTAGTATATCTTCATCATCGGACACAAAGTGCATCAGACTAATATAAGTACCTGTGCTAGACTTCCATCGCTGCGGTCAACACCTGCGTTGGCGGCATTCTTGCCCTCCTGCACAACAGTGGTCTGCCGGACCGGTACCGCAAGGACAAGAACGAGTTCTACAAGATCGAGGAGCACCTCAAGGCCATCGTCGACACGGCCGTCGTGCCCGCAGACCAGGACCTCAACGAAGTCCTCGCCGGTTGCTTTGACATGTTCCGACAAGCCCGGCAGACAGTTCAGAACAATCACCCAGCCTCCTATACCGCTTCACCTGGAAAAACACCTGCTCCTAAAGTTTCGCAGATCATCGAACCGAAGAAGTAAACCCCTACTAATTGGATGGCGATCAGACTGTCGAGGAGTGGAAATAGATTGGCCCTGGTTTGTTACTCTAAGTGTCGTCGTTATTATTCGAACGAAAACTCTAGAGATTGGGAGGTGTTTCTGTGTTTCTCCTAAGTTAATAATACCCTATATCAACTCAGTGTCGAGGTAACATAGTGAGCTTCTATCATGGCGCCGATTCTTTATGCTAGAGAAATGTGATGTGGCTGGGCGAGAGCCATAACTGATTTCGGCAGCCAAGTCTATTCTTTCAGGGGTAAAACACAAGGAATATGAGTCTAATGCAAGACGGATAACCTAGTTTTTCAACAACATGTCCAACCACATCCTTCACATTCCGTCTATAGGCTAGTACGACCTATAGTAGAGAATGGAATGGTGTGCTTAAAGCTAGAGCTGGAACTAGAGCTGGAATGATCTTTTCAAGATGCGGAGTATTTCAGGGGTCAGACATGCAGCGAATGGTCTCGACGCTTGCAGGCACACCATCTTGGAAGTAGGGGAACATTAGCCGGAGGAATCGCTCCAATCCCCTCGTCAATATTGCAGCTTGTTATCTCGGCCGAGGAGCTTGCAGAGATAAGTTGGTGCGAAAAGGTGTGTTATACCATCCTACTTCATTCACTATCGTATATCTTCCATCATGCGAGTTTTCAAAAGAAACTGGGCTCCTCTCCCCTGATTCTTCATCTTTGGTCCTATCGCGCGTCAAGACAATGAGGCTTCGTGCGCATCTCTGCTTCAGGGTGCAGCTGCGATTATAGTATCAAGCATTCCTCCAGACTTGAATGAATCAGGTCGATAAATATACCCCGTCAGGACAACGCGGATTGCTTTCCCCTCACCGCAGCAAAAATCCAGAGATAGTCAGTGGCATGAAGTCACCACGACAAGCTCTCTCCTCTTCGTAGTCATTCGCTTGTCCTCAGCTTCTCTTCTACATTCTTGCGCTCGTTTTATAAAATACGAATCTCTCTATACATATCTGAAGAGGCTCTTTGGACACGATGATTATTTGTAGGCCGTTTCACGGTGGTTATGTCGGCATATTTCAGCTCACCGTAGTGCTCGTGGGAACGTGTATGCTATTGGCCGTGGTCAGGCACTCCGATCATTACCTCATCCGGTCTCAGCCGCCGAGCATATATGAATATACCGACGGCAAAACAAGGGGCGCGCGGCAAAATGAGACCACGATAACCCCGCCGCCGCCGTCGGACGAGACGACCTACCTGCGGTATCTAGCCCGCGAGTACGGCCTGTCGAACGAGATACCCTGGTTCGCGCGGCGCATACAGCCTCGGTTCGACTCCAGGAGCAGGAAGAGCATGACGGAGATTCCCAAGGTGCCGTTCATGACGCAGGGCTTCCAACGGGTCCGCGCCGACGACAAGCAGCTCGACCTGCGCGCGGAGAGCCCGCCCGTCCGGCTCTCGGTGACGCAGTCGGCGAAGCCCGACGGCGTGAACGCCTCGGCGCTGCTGTTCGGGATTTCGACGTCGTACGACCGCCTCACGTACGGGAACGCGTCGCTGATGGCCGACTGGGCGCGGTGGCTGACGGACGGCGAGGGGAAGTCGAATGGCGCGAGCCTCGTGCTGACGCTGCACCGCGCGTCCGGCGCCGAGATCGAGACCATCGGCAACAAACTCCGCGAAGCGGGTATTGATGCCGTCGTGCTTCCGGCGAACAGTACTCATGACAGCGCCGCGCGGTACCTCGATCTCGCGGGCCTGCTCGCGCATCGGAAAGACGAGCTGCTGGGAGAAGGGCATCCTATAAAGTTTCTCGCCCTCGTCGACGACGACGTCTTCTTCCCGTCCCTGGGCAAGCTGCTGGCGCGGCTAGACAGATTCGACGCCCGGAAGAAGGCGTACGTCGGCCTGCCTAGCGAGCGCGCCGACTGGACGGTCGAGAACAACGTGACGTTGACGTACGGCGGCGGCGCGGTGCTGCTCACGCCTCCGATGGCGGACGCCGTCTCCCGGCTGCCGTGCGTGAACCAGACGGCGGCGTCGCAGCGGGACGGCTACAGGGGCTCCGCAGAGGGAACGGGAACGGGGCAGTGGGACGAGAGGCTCTACAGCTGCATCGCGGAGCACACGGACGAGAAGCTGCACATACTGCCCAGCCTGTACACCCCCGGCGACGACCTATACGGCCTACCGCGTACCGGCTACGAGGGCGGCGTGCAGCCCCTCGCGCTGCACCACTACCGGCACCGGCGGCGCTTCGACCCCTCGCGCGCGCACCTGGTCGCGTCCCTCTGCGGCGAGGACTGCTTCCTCCAGCGCTTCTTCTTCCGCGGCGACGCCTGGATCCTCGTCAACGGCTACTCCGTCTCGCAGTACCCGGACGGCGTCGACGTGCTCCCGGCGGCCAAGAGCATGACGCTTCAAAAGCAGGACGGCAGTGCTACCACTACTACTACTACTACTACTACTACTACTACTACTACTACTACTACCGGCAACGCAAAAAACGGCGGTATGGCCGGCAGGGTAAGCGATCGCCTGTCCTTCGACAAGCAGGACGACGACGCCCGGAAGCGCGTCGACGCCCGCAGGGTGGTCTCGTGGGCCGGCGCGAAGCGCACGTGGCGGCTGCTGGACTCGCGGCGGGGCGCCGGCGGCGAGGTCTGGCAGGCGTACGTCAAGCGCCGGGGCTCCTCGTCTTCGTCCGTCCCCTACGGCGACGAGGACGACTGGGTGCCGGAAGACACGGTACACACGCAGGACGGGCCGTCGGACGTGGATTCGGTCATCGTCCTGATATGGGAACCGTAACGTGCCTCCTGACGCGCCGAAAGTATACGATAAGAAAATATGTAAGAGGTATAAATGTATATACTTGGTTCTAATGTGAATAAATTTGTATGTATAAATTGTAGCGTGGCGTGAGAGTCAAAAGATCTGAGTTGATTTTCTTTCCCCTTAACCACGATACCGTGCTGCCTCATCTCCACCAACGTATCAAGTTACTCGTTGAGCTTTAATGGGACCGAGTACCGCTTCACCTTCAAGAAACCTTTAGGTATCATCTAATAGAATTTTGTGTTCGATTCCAATGCCCCCTTTTCTAGGATCTACCTATCTGTGTATCCAGATCTAAACTTTAGTATATATTTATCATACCGGTCCCGCGCCTCGCTAGCTTTTTTGAACTATTCATGGATGCATCAGACGTTCCAAAACTCATCATGTTTCATGCATGCCGTAAATTCTTTTTACCAAGTATCCGGACCGAAACGACTGCCGTTAGGCACCGTATTATATGAACAAGCCTGCCAGTCGCAACCTTTTCTGTACACGTCCGTTCCCCACCAGCCGAACCCGTCCATCCAGCCCGGGTAGATGAAGCCGAAGAAGACAATAACGATCCCGAAGGCCAGGCCCGAATCGAGCGCGGCGCTCAGGGTCATGGTGTACTTTGCCCACCAGGCCCGGGCGCGATTCTTGATCAGGTAGTTGAATAGGTAACAGACCACCGCCCAGACCGAGAAGTTGAGGCCCGTCGCCGGCGGGATCCAGCTCAGCGACCCGAACAGGACGGGCAGATTGATTTTTCGAACGATGCTCGTCCTCTTGTTGCGGCCGTACAGCCACAAGGGGATCGGAGCTACGGCCCCGATCACAAAGCACCACACCAAGCCGCGATACATCGCATTCGGCCCAAAGAACTCGGCCGGTCCAACGACACCCCATAAGATGGACCCGTTGAAATGGACGCGCGCGATGGGGCAGGTGAAGCCGTTGATAGCTTGCGGCGTGCAAATCCCCGGCACGTTACGAAACATCCAGTTGAGTACGAGGATTTGCGTGATCGACGAAACGATCGTCGCCGCCATTTGCACCAAAAACAAAAGCCTTGGCGGAATCTTCATATAATGCCCCAATTTTAAATCCGCCGCGAATTTAATGCCCTGAGCAGACGAAATGTAGCCGTACGTCACGAAAACCATATTAGCGACAGGCCGGCCGGGGAAGACGACACCGCATATGAGCTGACAGATGAGGTAGATGCTACTATGTTGATTTGTTACTGCCATGACAATCCCGATGGGTATGAACAGCACAGCACATATTCCAAGGGCAAGCAGCAGCCCATACCATGGCAGGTGAATCGGGTAGCTGCATACTCGTAAGCAAATGTTTCTAGATCCGGGATGTATGGGATTAGACTCACTATTCGACGAGGAAAATACCTATCGCAATCATTGTTACAAATGTCAACAAATACCATGTAATCGGCGCGTCTTTGTATCTCCTCATAAGGCGGTTGTGAACGTCTTCATGACTCATAATGTTATCGAAGGTGGAACTAGACATGGCGATACCGTGATGATCTCCGTTAGAAGGAGTTCTATCGACCTCACTTTGGAGCGGCTGATACGCTGGTCTACCCTCTTCCTCAGCCTCTTTTAACGATCGTTTCCATTGAACATATATATCCTTGCCATGCCAACAAGTGGTATGGGTAAGGAGCGATGCTAACCCAGCAAACTGCAGCCCATAGCTGAGAACATAGGTTATCGGCAGAAACACCCGACTGTAGTTCGAATACGCTTCTCTGTCAAAGAGAAAATCCGGCGTGAGAATCTTACTGACATCATATATTTTTCCAGTATTGTCGAAAACTGACGCCGAGAGTATCGGCATGTAAGACGAGTAGAATACGTTGCTATAATACGCGATCGGCGCGATGACCCACATCACTATTACCAGGCCGCCGATGACGTTCATCGCCGCCCAGAAAGGCGTCAGCAACGGCGAGCCGATGTAGGCAATCTGTGCCCAGTCAAACGTGAGCGGAAACAGACCCAAGCCTGATACCACTCCGAATAGATTCGCCACCACGACGTTGTCCGGAGCAAACCAGGTGACCACATTGAAATAGCTCAGAGCTGGCATCAGCAGCCCGGGAAGGAAGTAGAAGAGGAATCCCGATACCCAGATAATGAAGAAGAATTTCCACCTGCTCATTGTCCATCCGTTTGCCGGCTTGTTCTCTTCTTTATGTAGGGTGGTGAACATGGCGGCCGACATTAGTGTACCCGGCCAGATCATCCCCGCAGGGCGGACCAAGAATCGCCGGGCCACGCCAGCGAATGCATAACCCAGGATCTGGGTTGAGAGCGTGAGCAAGAGTTGATAGACAATGCCCACGTCTTGTTTGTAGAACTGAGTCTGCTCAATAATAATATCGGTTGCAAACGCGAAACCAAAAGACACATTACTGCTGACATATACGCAGCTGTGCTCTTTCTCATTCCAACTGCCTTGCGCCAGCCAGAGGCGCAGACGCCCGGCGCGATTTCTCGCCTTACGAGCCGCTTCCCCTTGAGCGCTGCCTGACCGCACACCATCCACGAACTCTTCGGGAGGGTCATCTGATCGCTTTAGAAGGTAGTCCCATAAGAGACCAAGAGGATGAGCAAGGAGCAAGGCTATAACGGGCGTAATCGAAACACTGGGGTATCTCAAGGAAAAGAAGAGGTTTGTAGAAGAACCGAGTATAGAGAACAGAGTAGATAATGTCCACATGCGAGGGGTATTGATAGACAAAGACGTATTGTCGGTCGGAGACACGGAGGCCCGAACTTGAGCGTACGGAGAGTTGTCAGGAGGGTCCTGGTCAGCGCTCCCGTTCGCATCATCTGAGCCGTCCTCGTCGTCGACACAGGAAGCATCCGACCTTGTATCCGCCGCCAGGTCGTCTAGTAACGGTATTTCACTAATACTAAAACGACCCTCGAGACCCCCCGCTACGGTAGATGCTCCGATCTGTTCTGATTGGCTCTTTCTTCTTCGGCTTAGAGAAGAGGTGCTGGCCCGAAAGGCTGCTGAATGGCCGGTATCGAGAGAATGACGTCGCCTCGAGTAATAGCTTTCCGTGCTAATTCTTGCACTTGGTGGCTCAGGAGGGTCGCCATCGGTTTCGGTCTCGCTGTCCGAGTCGTCGATGTCAGGGTGAACCGGGGCGGCACCGTAAGAACCAGTCCCGAACCCGGGTGAGGAACGGATCAAGAGCGGCGCTTTCGACATCTTGGCACCTCGACTATCGACGGCAGGGTTAATGTTCGCCTCGTAGTCGGGATCGGTATGATAGTAGTCATGGCTCGTATCCGACCGTGAAGGAGAGACTGCAGTAGGAGGTTCGGTCGAAGCTAGCGAGGAGGCAGCTACATTTGTATCTTGGGAGGCTGACGGCGTGGGGTCTGAGACAAGGACAGGATCGGCGGGTAGGGCGGAGGAGTTGCTGGTTGTGGTCGTGGTCGTGGTGCTGTAAATGGGTCGCAATGGGAAGCTCTGCGAGTGGCCGCGGCTACTGCCACTGTGGGCATCCATCGATGGGGGTTTAACGGGGGTGTAACGGGGGTTTAACAAGGCCTAGAGACATAAGCGATCTAGTATCCCTGCTTCTTGTAGGAATAGCCATTGGTTTCTGGTTCCCTCTGGTCCTTTTACGTTACGTACAGCCGTAGCTGCGAAAATCATATCATCCCACGCAGGAAAGGGCTAAGATAGAGTACTGGATTTGCACAAGGATCGGGGTGTTATTGGTGGTATGGATTTATGAATTACTTACGACTTTGTCAAGTCTAATATGTGGATTCCCATCCAAGATGCTAGCGGGTGCCTATAAGCGGGTGGCAACCTTAGCATGTAGGTACCCAGCTCATAACTACATACTTGTCCACGGGTATGTAGCTACCACACGTCGTATCTGTTTAGTATATCTGTTTAGTATATCTGTTTAGTATCTGTTTAGTACATTAGGTATGTAGGTATGTAGGTATGTAGGTATGTAGGTATGTAGGTATGTAGGTATGTAGATATTCGATGATGTCTCTGAATATGTAGTATCTGGTATCTGTTCGAGATTGTCTTGAACGATATATACTTGACGTTTATAGGGCGGTGTTGTTCCAGTAGGTGGTCATTGGGCAAACGCCGGAGGTCTGTCCAGGACTTTGGACTCGACCAAAACTGCGGGAGGGACCCGAAAAATCGATGCTGCAGGTTCTACAACGTCGGAGGGTCCTAGCTATTAGCAGCTAAGGAGTCATCGGCCTGCTGCAGCTCGCCCAACTTGTCATGCAGAGTGGCTGAGTGGGTGGGAAAGGAGACGCCGTCCGGCCACTAACCGCGCTCGTCAGAGTTCGCTTAAGTGGAACCCCCCCTGTCATTCCAGATTTTGGTCATGTAGTCGTATGACCAAGATTGATTGATTAGATCGTGATGGATTAGATAAAAAAATGATAATATACTGTACTGTACAGTGTTCGGAGCTAAACCGGGTGGCTTTCATAACAAGGAATACGAGATGCATACTCGCATTATACCCTTAAGTACAAAATGCACTCGTAGTCTCGTTATCCTTTATGAACAAAGGAAAACTCGAGTGAGCTTCCCCCTATTACGATCTAGCAATCGTAGATAAGACATTGTCTAAGACGTAGTTAGTGCTAACCCGCTAAACTAGTAAGTCGCTTAACCTCCCATACGGACCCAACATTGCAATAGATATGCTCACAAAATGAGGAATGATAACATCACTAATAGTATAAGGGTCGATCCAAGAGGGAAGTGGATTTATCAACTTCTCTTTATTTCATTAGTACTGCCACAATTTCACCAGCCAATCAGGTACGTAGAATCGCCCCGCACTTTTCGACATTTTCCTTTATGGTTCTATCGCAACAAGGTCTATAAAGGTGCAAATAATATAGAAAGGTCACACAAAACAAGCTCTATCAAGCCATATTAATTATTAATCTTTTTAAGAGATGGTGGAAAAAATTAAATAATTCTACAAAGAATTCATCGGACGTGCGCTGAGATGTGGCTAGCCAATCAAAGCCTTAAAAGCTCAGATTCCTCTATGGCGTAAAGGAAGCTCGCAATAGTAACCCCCCGGCCGAAGGACGGGTCACGCAGCTAGTCAAGTTTTATGTAGTCAGGTGAGCCAGGCGCAGCGATCGTCTAGCCTTATACCGACAAGCCGAGCCAAAGATATGAGATATGGTGGGGTTCGGTGACCGTTGCTTCCGAGCGGACCTTTCAGCCTTTGCTTGGTTTCTTTTAATCCGGGCCGTCTGCAGATGACGGGAGGCTTTCAGGTTTCAATACGGGATCGCGGGCCTACCCGATGGAAGGTCGTAAGGTCGTATTCCCATGACACATAGCGGGGATACTCGTTAAATTTCGCATGCAGCATTCGGAGAGAACATGTCACAGGAAACAGACATGAACTCGTCGGCGCTTAGTGCTGCTAAGACGCAGCTCCGCTCGCTAATGAAGCAACGGCTAGCAAACATCTCACAGGAATCTATTGCATCGCAGAGTGAGTGAATTGAAATCAAATCAAATACACCTCTGCTGTGTGACAAGCCAGAAAGCTGTAGCTAACCGTAGATGCAGGTGCAAACGTATTCGAATCGTTATCTAAATTCAGACCGTATGTGAACGCGAAAAGAGTGGCGGTCTACCTGTCCATGCCTGGTGGGGAGATTCAAACAGACTCCATCGTCAAGCATGCTTTATCATCAGGCAAGCAGGTATTCGTGCCCTACTTGCACAAGTCGGGATTGCAACCAGGCGATGGTCCAGCTAGGCTTATGGACATGGTGAGTCTGAAGGACATAGAGGACTACGAGTCCCTGCAGAGAGACAAGTGGGGTATCCCGAGTGTCAATGCCGCTACGGTGCATGAAAGGAAGCGAAGTGTAGGCGAGCTTAATGGGAACAGATCCGAGGATGTCTCGCTGGATTTAATCCTCATGCCCGGAGTGGCCTTCGACGTCGACCCCAAGTCTAAAGCTATCCGGAGGCTTGGTCATGGCAAGGGCTTCTACGACTACTTTCTTCATCGATATGCACTGGCTGCTTCACCTCAGGAGAGAGCATCGAATGGCCGACCAGCTGTATTGCTATACGCTCTAGCCTTGAAAGAACAGCTCCTCCCTCCCTCATCAGGAGAATCTGTTCCCGTTGGACCCCACGATCAACCAATAGATGGCCTCCTTCTCGGAGATGGCCAAATCAAAGAATCTGCGAAGAACGACACGAATTAAAGCGAGTATATCATCATAATCATCTTTGGGTGTCCATAATTATCCGCCGTATATCCTTTTGTACGCGAGAACGCAATTCGTCCTATTTTTGTTGATTGACCTCCCAATCGATACCTATGCTCTAAATCTCCTTCATACGGCTTCTTGGATCAGAGACACGTTGTCGCCTTTTAGCAAGATTTGTCCTATAGAACGGTCAGCTATACCCAACCAAAATAATTCTCGATATAGAATTGGCGAAATCGTACCCAGTTGTCTTCTTTTCTCCTCCGGGTTCGTCTTCGTAACGTGCTTTACCTCGACTGCGTCGTCGATAACGAGGTTCATGAATTCGTCAAAACCCTGTGCATAAAAATATTAGCTCTGTAGAAGCTAGTAGGTATATGTGCTAACAGCGCGGCCATATTTAACATACTCTGATCTTGCCCTCGATCCTGATCGACAGCTGTTCGTACAACCAGATCTTCACCGTTGCGTGAGTCTGGAGTAGCTTGAAGATGAAGTTAATGGGTGGGAGTAGGATCTTGCGCCCGCCGCCGCCACCACGACCAGTCATTTTGAAATAGATGAATGAAAGCTGGTACTAGATAAATATCGGTCGTTGGCTTAATGGTCGTAGCAAGCCTGATGGAAGCAGCTATAATGTGTTGAAGTGTCAGGAACGTGTGTGGTTGGATTTTCGCGACGAAGTTCGACGAGGCGGAAAGGCTGAAGCAGCTGTCGCCAATACAACAGGACCTAAAAATTGAATCAAACCGTGCTCCTAGGCACTAGGCTAAGAGATAGGATCGATACCGACCTGGACTAAACCGGGTTAGGCATTTAAGCGCTTAATAAGCCAAAGAGGCGTTACCCCTCCAAAGTCAAGAAGTCAAGCCACAGACGAATTGTGGAAGCAAGCTCCATAACGATCAGGGTCAGGCTCACATGGCAACCGCAGAGCAAATGCGAATCTCGTTATATTTTTGGGCCCCTCTTTACGCCGACACGTTCAAGCCTTTTGCCTAAGCTTCTCTCTACTCACATTCACATTCAAGGCTTCATTTTTACTTGGGATTCACCAAACACACCAAGCAACACGGTTTACTCTCTCCCCCATCATCTGTGACTTGTTATACCTCGTCACTATTGCATTGCCCCGGGCGCCAGTACCTTTTTAACTAATAGTACTTAAATCGATCGTATCTTTCCGTCTCGCGACCATCCCTGATTGGCAGCCGTTGCTGCTTCCTGCGATCCGCCCCCCGGCCCTTGATCTACCCTTACTTTAATCAATACACGTCGCGCGGCATGGCTTCCAACGGATCGCAACAGGTTTTCGGGGTGGATGAGGTGCTGCAGGCCATGCTAACTATGCGAGGTGGAGACTCGGAAAAGAAGAAGAGAGCGCATGAATACCTCGAGAGCTTCCAGAAGTCGGTTAGTTTCCACAGACGACCACCGTCATATCCCCCTTTACTGACTCGGCATGCAGACGACCGCATGGTCCGCAACCATCACGATACTGCAGTCGAACGCCGAAGCTGACGTGAAGCTATTCGCGGCGACGACTCTGAGAGGAAAAGTAAGTGTTGCACAGAGACCCTACGTCATAATTGTGTCGTGAAGCTGACCGAGCGGCACCTGGCTAGATAACATACGACCTCTCGACCCAAGTACCCGCTCCTGAGATTCCAGCCGTGCGAACTCAACTACTATCGCTCCTCAAGCGATATGCGCCGGGTCCGAAGCCCGTAAGGGTACAGCTCTGCGTATGCCTGGCAATCCTAGCCATACAGATGCAAGGATGGAAGGATGTCCTACCTGTCGTGGTATCGTCACTTGGCGACGAAAACCATGCTTGCATATTGGATTTCCTTAGAGTCCTACCGGAAGAGGTGACCGAGGGACGCAAAATCACCCTGACAGTACGTACATCGACATATGCCCGCACGACCTACTCTCCTATACCCTCCGGCGGCGTATCGTGGATATGCGACTCGAAGTGAGCAACGACCTAACTAGTTATCGTTTAGGACGAAGAGCTCACGCTGAGAACCACCGAATTGCTGCAACACAATGCTCCGCAGGTGGTACAACTCCTAATAAACTATGCTCATTCATCAGGTAAGGCTCGCCGTATCCTACGGGGATGGCCCATGCTAACTTGTGGAAACAGAGGCAGCTGCAACGAACCCCCAGCTATTTGAATGCATTACATCGTGGCTACGCGAGGTTCCCGTCAATGAAATCGTCAAGTCCCCCTTACTTAACATCGTTTTCAGCGCACTCGAGAGCGATTCCTCTTTTCAGGCCGCCGCCGAATGTATCTCAACAATGGTCAGAGAGACCAGGGAGATCGATGACAACGTAGAAACCATTCAAATTCTCCTTCCCAGGGTCATCGCCCTCCAGCCAAAGATCCAGAAGGTGGTCGAGGAAGAAGATGCCGAGTCTTACAAATCACTCACTAAGCTGTTCAGCGAGGCTGGGTCCGCCTGGGCTGTCGCCATTGCTCGCGAAGCAGCTGCCTTCAGACCCTTAGTTGACGCTGTTCTCGAGTGCACCGCCAGAGATAAGGACAGGGACGTCATCGAATTCACCTTCGATTTCTGGTACGACCTCAAACAGTATCTAGTACTGGAAAAGTACATCGAGTCAAGAATGCGACTTCTCGATGTCTATGCCAGACTTGTCGACATTCTACTGAAACATCTCGAGTATCCCGAATCTGAAACAAACAACGAAAAGGATCTGTTCGATGGGGATAGGGAGGCGGAAGAAAAATTCCGCGAATTCCGACATCTTATGGGTGATACTTTGAAGGACTGCTGTGAGATTATGGGTGTCACCGAGTGTCTTACCAAGGTTCTTCACGGCATAAAAATCTGGATGCAGAAGTACGCAAGCCTAGCAAACGGCGCATCAGTTCCCCATTGGCAACAACTAGAAGCACCGTTGTTCTCAATGCGAGCCATGGGACGTATGGTTACCAGTGAAGAGAACACCATTTTACCTCAGTTGATGCCGCTTCTGGTTCAGATGCCGGCGCATGAGAAGCTGCGTTTTGCCACAATCATGGTTCTCGGCAGATACACGGAATGGACGGCTGCTCACCCAGAATTCCTCAGTCCCCAATTCACCTATATCGTCTCTTCTTTCGACACCGACTCCAAGGAGATTGTGCGGGCCGCCGCGATGGCTGTCAAGTACTTCTGCACGGACTGCAGGAACCTTTTGGGCGAACAGGTTGTTCAACTGCAACAGTTCTATGACCAAATTCTAGATAAGCTTCCTCAGGTTAGCCAAGAAGAAATCACAGAAGGTGTTGCGACCGTAGTGTCGGTCCAGCCGAAGGAAGATATATACAAACTTCTGAAGCTCTTCTGCGATCCTCTGGTTCAGAGACTCATGGCGAAGGCAAACAACGCGACAGACAACGACGGAAAGCTACTGGTCGCTGATCATCTACAATTGATCACGTTCTTCGCTCAGGGCGTTGTAGTTCTCCCTCCTGTTGAACGTGGCCAGGAAGATCCTGCTGTGAAATATTGGGAAGAAGTATTTCCGATATTATCCAAGGTTCTAATGAACTTCCTCGACTTCCCTCCCATCTGTGAGAGAGTCTGCCGATGTTGGAGGTTCATGGTCATCTCACACAGAGGAGCCATGGCGCCGATCCTCCCTGATATGGCGAACCAACTAGCAACCGGATTTGCTACGTCGAAGCAAGGTTGTTTCCTATGGGTTACCGGCGCTATCCTGCGCGAATTCTCTGACGACCGAGAACACGTGGGCGAGGACATGACGGAACATATCTACGTATTCTTCGAGGCCCAGGCTACGAATGTCCTCCGCTTCCTCAGCGAGCTATCGCCACAGGATCTTCCGGACGTTACCGAAGACTTCTTCCGTCTCGTCGTTGACGGACTCTTATACTACCCTCAGAAATTCATCCCGTCGGCCATATTTCCTCCTGTATTCGAAGCTGCTCTCTCCGTTCTTGTTCTTGAGCAGCGTGAACCCCTGTCTGCTACTCTTCATTATCTCCGCGACGTTCTGGGGTGGGGCACGGCATACTCGCCAACGTCCTACGACCACCTCTCAGCTTCAGTTGCCGGACAACTTAGAACTGTTGTAAAGCAGCTCCTATCGGCTCAAGGCGAGACGTTAGTTAAACGCTTACTCGCCGGTATGATGATCACATTCCCGAAGGACTGCTTTGCTGATGCTAGTGGCGCACTTCTCACGTTGTTCGAGATCTTCCCAGAGCAGACGGCAGCATGGGTCGACAGAACACTCCGATTGTTGCCCGAGCGCACCGTCACACCAGTGGAGATAGACCGCCTCATGACGAAAGTCAGGGAGAAGCTGAGCACTAACGACACTGGCGATGTCCGGCAGATACGGTCAATCCTACAGGACTTTACCAATACCTATCGAAGGAGATATATCGCGCCTCGGGACGGTCTGGGAGCACTAGAGGGATCGCGGTTTCGATTTGATGGTTAGTGTGTGGAGCGTTGTACCGTTGATTACCTCTAAATTCTAGTTGCGGAAAAGGAAGTTGACAACCGCTCACCCGGAGTCCCGAGGGCGTCGCGCTCGGTGCTTTAACTCAACTACGCATACCCATTTAACGTTGAGTTATCTATAATGACGTGGGTAAGAAGGCCTAGCGGCTGCGTTATTGACAGGACAGGTAGGTAGGCATGAGCTCAACCTTGCTAGGCGAGGGGTGGTGAGATGGCGGCGTAGATTGTTAGTAGTACGAGATGCAAAGATGATACCTAATAACAGTCTTCCAATACGGGACGAGTCGGCAGATTGGCCCAGAGATTGTACATATGCTAGGATTAATCACGACTAGCTGCGCAACCCGGCCGTGCAAGCACGGCCGGGAGGGAAGCTGTGGGTTTTTTTTTTAAATTATATAAGCATTTCACCATCACACCATATTAACTTCGTATAATTTAAATTAATTGGAATTTATCTATAAAAATATAAAATAAAAATTATAAAACTAGTATTTAATTATTAAGTTTATTATTTTTTATTAAAACTTTTTATTAATTTGCGTTATTTTTTTTTAATTAGTATATTTATATTAATTATTTTATTTATATTTTATATTTTATATTTATATTTATATTTATTTTTTTTAAACTTTTATTTAAATTTTATTATTTTTTTTTTTAAAAATTTTTTAATTAGTAATTATTATTTTTTTTAATTATTAAAATATTATTATATTTATATTTATTAAAATTTTATTTATTATTAATTTAAATATTATTATTATTATTAATAAAATTATTAAATAATAAAATTAAATTAATATTTAATTTAAATATAATATTATTAAATATAAATTTAAGTTATTTAGTTTTAATATAAATTAAAATCGGTATTAATTTTATATGTTTTATTTTTAATTTTTTATTAATTTTAGACTTTTTTTTATAATTATTATCGCTGGTTATTAATTTTAATTTATTTTATTTTTATATAATAAGGGTTTTTTTATAATATTAATAATAAATATTAAAGTTATTATTATTAAATTTTAAATTTAAATTTAAAAAGTTTTTTTTTAAAACTAAGAAATAATATTTATAATTATTTCTTAATTATTAACTTTTTAATTTTAAGTTTTTTAATTTTAAGTTTTTTAATTATTAATTTTTATTTTGTTTTTTCCTTTTTTTTTAATTATTTATTTTTAATATTTTTATTTATAATTTATATATTTTAATTAAAATCTTTAATAATTTTTATTTATAACGTTTATTTTTTTAAAGTTTTATTAATAATAAATTAAACTTTTAATTTTTTATTACTTTTTTATTTTTAAATAATAAAACTATTTTATTATATATTAAACTTTAAGTAAAATATATAAATATATATTAAAAAAATACTTTTAAAATAAAATAATATTTAATATTATAATAAAAATTTAAATATAATAAATTTTTATTAATAAAAAATCCTGGTAAGTTTAATATATAAATTTATAATATATATAATTTATTTAGTTTATTATTTTTATTTTTATTTTTTTTTAATATTATAACTATATAATTATAATTAAATAAATAATAAATATTATTTTAAATTATTATTTAATTTTTATTATTATTAAAAAAATCGTTTATATTTAAAAATAAAGTTATAAAATTTTATATATAATAGTTATTAAATTAAATTAAATATATTTTTAAATATAATATAAGTTATTTTAATTTTAATTAACGCTTTTATAAAATAATAAATCTTAATTAAAAAATTATAATTATTTATTAGTTTTTTTAAATTTATTATAATTTTAATAATTAAAATTTATAAAAATATTTTTTTATTATTTAAAGTTAATTTATTTAAGGTTAATTTATTTAAAATTAGCTTATTTAAAATTAATTTATTTATAGTTAATTTATTATATTTATATTTTAAGTTTATTATTTTTTTTTATAATAAAAATAAAATAATAAATATTACTTATTAATTAAAATTTAAGTAAAAAATATAATTATTTATTAATATTATTTTATTAATAAACTTAAATAATTATTACGATATTATAATAAAAAAATATTTAATATTATTTATTAATTAAATTTATTAATAATTATTAAATAACAGGATTTTATAGTTAAATATAATAAATAATTTATTTTTAAAAGTTTTTAAAATATAAAAATTATATTTATTTTTATATATTTATAATATATTAATATTTTTTTTTATTATTAAATATTAATAATTACTAGTAATAATAATATAAATAATATAAATTATTTTATAGTTAATATTAAAAATTATATTAAAGTAATTTAAAAAATTAAAATTAAATAATAATTTTATTTTTAAGTATTTTAAATAATATATATTAAGTTTATATTATAATTATATATATAAATTATATAAAAGTAATTTATAAATTAAATAATATAATTTATTAATATTATTTATTTTTAAATATATAAACGTAATATATATAAACTTAAATATATATAAATAATAAAAAGTTATATTTATTATAATATAAATAAAATTATAAAAATTTATTTATATAAGTTATATAAGTATTTATTTAAATAAGTAATAAATTATTTTAAAACTTAAAATATTAATAATTTGTTATTTATTTATATATATAAATAAATTATATAATATATAAATATTTTTTAATATTATTTTAATTTTTTATTTTTTATTTTAGTATTTACTTTTTATTAATATATTTTTTATTAATATAAAATATAAAATAAATTTAAAAGAAAAATTTATAGTTATTATATTTTTTAATAATAATAATAATATATTTAATTAAATTTAAAAAGTTATTTATATTTTTTATTTTAAGTATAATTTATTATATATATTAATTATTTTATATATTATTAATAATAATAAGTTTTATTATTTATTGTTTTATAAAGTTTATATAATTATTATTAGGAATATTTAAAATAATATTAAAAATATATAAAAATTATATTTTTTTTTATTTATTAATTAAATTATTTTTTATTTACCGGTATTTTAAAATAATTTAATTAATATTAAGATTTATTATTTTTATATTTCTTGTAAAAATTATATAAATATAAGTTATATGTTTAAATGTTATAATTAATTTTAAATATTATATATATATATTTATATTAATTATTTTTATTATAATTAATATATTATATTTAATAATTTCTTTTTAAAAATATTAATTTTTTTTTTATAGGAATATATTTAAATAATAAAAAGATATATATATTAATAATTTATTTAATTATATTAATTTTAAATTTAATTTTAATTATAATTATTATATTTTTATATTATAATTAATAAAATTAAAAAACAGTTATATTATATTTAAAACTATAAATTCTTAGTTATTAGTTAATTAAATATATATATATTTTATAAAAGATTTATTAAATATTATTTATATTTTTTTTTTAATTATATATTTTTTTATTAAAATTTTTATTATGTTTAAAATAAGAATTATATTGTTATTTATTTAAAGTTAAACTTTAAATAAAAAAATAAACTTTATTTAATATTATATATTTTTTAATTATTAATTAAATATTATAATATAAATATTAAAATATATATATTATTTTATAATTATTTTTTTTATTTAATTTTTTATATTTTAATTAAATTTTTATTTATTTATTTTACTTAAATTTTATTTACTAAAAAAATAATTAAAATGTTTAATAATAATATTTTTTATTAAAAATATTTTATTATTTTTTTTAAATATAAAAACTTTTATAATAAATAATTTATATAATAAATAATAACAGTAAAATAACTTTTTAATTTTAAAATAAAGGTTATTAGTATTAAAAAAACTAGTTAAAAATATAATATTAATAAAATTTTATAAAATATAAGCGAAATTAAAAAAAAAAACGTAAATAAAATTAAAAAAAAGAATATAAATAAAACTAAAAAAAAAAATATAAGTAAAATTAAAAAAAAGAATAATATTAAGTATTTAAATAAACGTTTAATTTATTTAATATATATTAAATAAATAAAGCTTAGTAATAACAATAATTTTAAATATTTTTTTTAAAAATATTATTATAAAAAATTAATATTTTTAATATATATTAAGTAATTTAAATTTATTAATAATAATAATAATAATAATAATAAAAATGATAATAATAATAATAATAATAATAATAATAATAATTTTAAATTTTTTTTTTTTAACGATTTAAATAGTGATTTTTAATTTAATTAAAAAAAAAATTTAAACTTAATTTTTTATATTTAAATATTAAAATTAAGTTTATATTATTTTATTTATTTATTAATTTTAATTTTATTTTAAAGTTATTTATATTTATATTTAACTTAATAAATAATAATAATTAAAATTTAAATTATTATAAAAATTATTTTATTTTAATTATTTTTTATATAGTTTTTATTAATATTAAGTTTTTTATTAATATTAAATTTTTTATTAATATTAATTTTAAAGTTAATTATAAAATTATTTTTAAACGTGTTTATAATAATTATATTTATTAAGAGATTTAATTTTTTTTAATATTTTATTTATAAAAAATTAAGTTTTTTTTAATATATTATAATTAAAAAAATTGGATTTTTTTTTATATATTATTTTTTTATATATATAATTTATAATATTTTTTAAGTAGGTATTTTTATAAAAATAATATTTTATAAAATATATATATATAAATAAAAAAAAAACAATTTAATAAATTAATTTATTATTTTATATATTATTTAATAGGAATTTTAAGTTAATATTTTTTTATATTTTTAAAATATAAGATTTTTTTTTATATTATAACTTTATAATATAAAATTAAAAGCGTTTAATTAAATAATTTTTATTTATTTAAAACTTATTTTTAACGTTAATTAATTTTATAATTATAATTTATTTAAAATCTTTATTTTTTTTATTATTTTATATGTATTTTAAACCAGCTTATTTTTAATATATAACGTATATTTAGTTATTATATATTTTTTTAAATTGTTATTAAAACGTGATTTATATAATATTAATTTTAAATTATTTAATATTTTTTTTATTTATTTAATTTAAATAACTATTTAATTTAAACTTTTAAATTTTATAAATTTTTATAATTATTTTTAATTGATATTATTTAAGTTTACGTGGTTTATAAGATTTTTTTTTAGTTTATAAGGAACGTTTTTTAAGGGATTTTATTAATTTTAAAAAACTTTTTAATTTTATTTTAACTTTTTTATATTATAAAAATAATATTTATAATAATTATTATTATTAAATTAAAAAAATAATTTTATAATTTTATAAGTTAAAATAATAATAATTAATATATTAATTTTTATTTATTAAGTTTATTATTTTATAATATAAATTATTTTAACTTTTTTAAATTTAATTAAAAATAAATATTAGTTTTAAATTAAAATAAGTTAAATTATTTTTTAGTTTTATTTTATACGTTTAAAATTTTTTATTATATTAGTGAAAATAATAATTATTTTATATTAAAAAATAATAAAGATTTAATTAAATATATATAATAAGTTTTAATTAAAATTAAAAAAATAAAAATAAGTAATATTATAGTTTTAATATTTAATAATTTATATATATATTAAACTTTATTATTTTTTTAAGTAAACATTTTATTAATAATTTAATAACTTATTATTAAATAAACTTTTTTATTAAATATATAATATAAAAACCAGGTTTATTATTATAAAAAAATTAAATTAAATAAAATATTAATTACTAATTATAAAGGTAAATTTATATTAATTTTTTTTAGTTAATTTAAAAGTTTTAATTATTATTAACTATTTATATATAAATATATAATATTATTTTATTTTTAAAATAAAATTATATTAATTATAAAATAAATAATAATAAATTTTAATATTATATTATTTTATTTAATTATTTTAATAATATATATGTTAATTATTATTATAATAATATTAGGAGTAAATATTTTTATTAATTTAATATATAATATATAAATATTAATAAATTTAAATAATAATAATTAACTTTTTTAATAATTATTAATAAATATATTAAAATAAATAACGTACCAGTTAACGTTTTTATATTAATTTTAATTTTTTTTTAATATAATTTTTTATTATTAATAATTAAGAAAAATATAAAACCCGCGACGAAATAAAAACTAATTAACACTTATTTATTTAAAGTAATTAAAATAATTTATAACTTATTATTTTAATTATTTAATATAATAAAAAAAGTAAAATAATTAAAATATAATAAAACTTTTTATTTTAAAAAATAAAAATAAGTTAAGTAATTAATTAAAAACATTTTATATATATATTAAATATAATATTATTTATAATATTTTTTTTTAATTATTTATTAATTTTTATAAAATTTTAAAATATATAATATTTAATAATTTATTAAATTTTATTTTTAATATTTTTAAAACTTTTAACTTTTAAATAAACTTAATTTTTAATATAATTATATAAAACTATTTATATATAAATATAAAAATCTTTTAATTAATATTAATTATATTAAAAGATTATTTTTATAATTTATTTATAGTTATAATAAAATAAATTAATATTAAGAATTATTATTTAAATTATATAAATAACTAGTTCTTATTATTTTAAATTAATTTAATTTTTAATAAAATATATTTTATTTTATTAAATAATTTACTAAGAATTTTAATTTTTATATTATATTTATTAAACTAAGTTATAATTATTTAAATGTTATTATAAAAATTTTAATTAAAATTTAAATTACGTAATATTATAATAAAAAAACTAACTTTTAATTTTAATTTAATTAATGGTATTTTTTTTAATTATAAAGTTTAAATTATTTTAATTAATGTTTTTTTAATTTATTAGTTATTTATTTTAATAAATTTATTTATTAAAAAATATTTTTATTTCTTTTTAAAAATATTAAATAATAAATTATTATTAATTTTTTATATAAATATATTATATATAAATAAAATAAACTTAAAAATAAAAATATTTAAGTTATATAATATATTATCTAGGATTTTTTTTAAATAAATATAATTATAAAAATCTTTAATATTATTAAACATTTTTATTATATTAAATAATAATATTAATTTATTAGTTTTAAAATTATAAAAAATTATTTAAAGTTATTATAAAAATTTTATATTTTTTATATTATTTTATTAAACTTTTATATTTTTTATTAAATATAGTTTTTAAAATTTAAGTTATAAAAATAAATTTTATAAATAAATATTAATAATTTATAATTTTAATTTTTTTTTAATTATAAATAAGATTTATATAAAATCTTTTTTAAATAAAATAAACATTTTATTAAATAAAAATTAATCTTTTTATATATTATATAATATTTTATAAATTACTTTAAATATATATTTATATTATATAATAATTTTATTTTAAATAATTAGCGATATTTATTAAAAAAAATTCGTTTTTATTAATTTTTTTTAAATATTATATATTAAATTACTATTTAAAATAATAAAAATTTTAAACTATAAATAAGTAATTTTTTTATTAGGTAATAAAAACATTATAATATTAAATAAAGTTATATATAATATAATTTTCTTTTTTAATTAATAGTAATAATAAAATATTAAATATAAAAAAATCTTTTTAATTTTAATTAAGTTTTATAAATAAAAATATATAAAAAAAAAATTTATTTAATAATTATTATAATAATATTATATATAATATATTAATTATTATTTAATATTAAAAACGTTTTATTATATAAACTTATTTTAATATTATAATTATAATTTAACTTTTTTTTAAATAAATAATTAATATAAACTTTTTTTTAATTAAATTAAAATAAAATAAAATTTATTTTATTTTAGTTTTTTAAGTTTATAGTAATTATTTTAATTAAATATAAATTATAATTTAAATAAATAATTTTAATTAAGTTAAATAAACTTTATATTTTATTAAATACTTATATTAAATTATTATATATAAACTTTTAAAACTTATTTTAAATATAAATTAAATTTTAAATATTACTTTTTTATAAAATATATATAAAAATAACTTTTAATTAACTATTAATTAAAAATATTTATATTTTTTTAAAAAAATTCTTTTAATAATTATTATTTTTTTAAAAAGCTTTAAGTTTAATAAGTATTTTAAAATATTAAATATTAAATATTATTATATTTTATTAAATTAAATTAATTTTTAATTTTAAAAATTAAAATAAAAAGTATTTATAAATAAAATCTTTTACTAGTTTTTAAATAAATAAAATATATTTAATTAAACTTTTTTATTATTTTTTATTTATATTTTATTTATTTTTTCCTTATATATTATTAAAATAAATATAAAAAATTTTAGTATAAAATATTTTAATTATTTTTATAAATTTTATTATATTTAAATTATATTATAAAAATTATATAGTTTTATTTTAAGGTTTTTATTATTAATTTAAAGTTATTTTTAATATAATATTTTATTTTATTTTTCTTTTTTAAATAAACAGTTAAAAATTAAATAAATAAATATATATTATAAATTAAAAATTTTAAAAAATAATATATTAATTTATATAATTTAATAAAATAATTATATAAATATTTATTAATTTTATTATAAAATTAATTTTAATTTTAATTTTATTATAATAATATTTTTTTTTAATATAAATAAGTTATAATTTAATTATTATTTTTATAAATATATTTATAAATATATTTAATTATTTTTATAGTAACATAGATTTTAATATTAATATATATTTAGTATTTTTAGTTAAAAAAAAAATTATATAATATTATTTAGTTATTATTTTGTTTTATTAATTTTAAATAATTTAAGATTTTAATATATAATTTTTATTTATATATTAAATATTTATTTAATTTAATTATAATTTTAAAGTAAAATAATTTTAAAAAGTTTTTAAAATAATAGTTTTTAATTATATAAAGTAATTTTAAATTTATTATATTATAAAATCTATATATTATATTAAATAATATTATTTATTATAAAATATTATTTAAATTAATATTAATTTTTAGAATTTTAATTTATATAATATGGTTAATATTTATAAGTTTTATAAATTAATTATAGTTTAATAATAATAAAAAAACTAAATAATATATATAAAGTAAGTTTTTTTTTTAATATTTAATTATTTAGATTATATTATAATATTTATTAAAGTAATTTTTTTTTATAATATTATTTAAAAATATCTTTTATTTTTAGTTAAAAATATAAATATTAATATTAAGTTAATTATTTATAGTTTAATTTAAAAAAAACTTATTTTTTATTTTTAACTAATTTAAATTAATAATAAAAATAATAAAAAGGATTAATTAATTTAAATAATAAATAATAATTATTAAATTTTAATAATAACGAAATATAAATCTTTTATTATTAATAAATAAAAATAATAAATATATATTATAGTTAATATTAATTAAGTTAATGTTTTTAATTAAAATAACGTTATAAAAACCATTTTAAAAAACTTTTTATAAGTTATTTTATTTGTATTTTAATTATTTTAAAGTAATTTGTTTTATAATAATTTAAATATTAATTAAATATTATTAAAAAAGTTAATTAAATATAAATAAAACTAATATTTTTTATTTATAATTATATAAATAATATTAAAAATATTATTATAAAAATAAGTTTTTTTTTTTATAACTTTTATTATAAAATTATATATTTAAATTATAACTAATTTTTTTATATAATTATATTAATATATAAATAAATAGTATATATATTAAATAACTTATAAAAATATATATATAAAAGAATAATATTTTTTTTATAATAATTTATTTAATTAGGATAATTTTTTTTTATTATTAGTTTTTTTTTATAACGTTTAAAATAATATTAGTAATATTTTTAGTTTTTAAAAGGTTTTTATATTATTAATTTATATTTTTTTTAAAAATTATATTTAAATTAGGTTTTAATATAAACTAAATTATAAAATTATTTATATTTAAGTTTTTTAAATTATTTATAGCTTTTTATATTTATTTTTAAATTATAATATACTTTTTAATATATAAATTATTTATATAAATCTTTTTAAAAAGTTATATTAAAATATTTAAGTTTAAATTATTATTATTAATAGTAGATTAATATTAAACAACTAATTATAAATTATAAAAATATAATTAAATATATTTAAATTATTTATTTTACGTTGTTTTTAAAAAGTTAATTATATAATATAAAACTTTTTAAATTTAAAAATAATTAAGATTTAAATTATTAATATTATAATTAATAAGTTTATATAAAATAAATATAAAAAAAAAACAAAGTTAAACTATTAAATATTTTTTTAAAATTTTTAAGCTTTTAAATTAAAGCTAATTAATAATAATTATAAAAACTTAAAAAGTTTATAAATTTTTATTAGTTATATATTTTTATTTTTATAATAAAATATAAAGGTTTTATTTTTTTTTATTTTTTTCTTAAAATGTTTATTAAATTAATAAAATATATTATAAAAGTTATATTATTTATTTATAACGTTAATATTATAAATATCTATTTATAAAAATTTGTTACTATATAATTAAACTTTATAATATTTAATAAAATTTAACTATTTTTTATAATAAAAATATAAAAAATATAATAAATAATTCTATTTTAAAAACTATTAATTTAAGGTTTAAAATAATTATAAAAAATCTTAAAACCTAAATTATTATTACTTAATTATTTTATTTTTTTTAATTTTAAACTTTTAAAAACACTTAAACTAGTAAAATATATTTAAATTAATTTTATTTAATAATTAATATTACTTTAAAATATAATATAAATAATAAATATAATAAAAATCTTTTATATAAAAATTAAAAGTTATTTTAAATAACATATAAACTTTTTTATATTTAATGTAAATTTTAATAAATTTATATATATTTATTATATAAAAATAAAAAAAAAAAAAATAATATATAGTTATAATAAACTAATTTTAGATAATAATAAATTTTAAAAAAACTTAATTATATATTAAAATATAATAACATTTATATATTAAAAACAAATAAAATAATAATAATTAAAAAAAATATTTAATATTAATTAAAATTAAAAGATATAAATAAAAAATTTAAATAAAAAATAAAAAAACTTATAAATAAAAAGAAGTATATATAAAACTTATTTTTTTTTAAATTAATATCTTTAAAATACACTTAATATATTTTATTATAATATATTTTATTATATAAAAAACAAATAAAACAAAAAGTTTTAAAAAAATAAATATATATTAAAACTATTTAAATATTTAAATTATATATTAATATATTATTAATTTCTTTTAAATTTTATTAAAAGCAATTAAATATTATTAAAATATAATAATTAAAATTAAATATAAATATATTTTATTTTAATTTTTATTTTAATATATTTAATATTATTAACTTTTATTTAATTTTACATTTAATATTTTTAAGTTTTAAAAAAAAATTAAATATTTTATTAAACTTTAATAAAATAAATATTAATATAAACTTTAATAAAAAATTTAAATTATTATTTATTATAATTAAGTTAATTAATATTAATAATAATAAAAAACTACCTTTTTTAAAAATTATAAATAAAAAAGATAAACTATTTAATAAATTTATAAAAATAAAAACCTTTTTATTTATTAATATAATTAAAAATAATATTAATTTATAAGAATTATTTTTTTAATAAAACCATTTTTAATATAACTTATTAAAGTTTTAAAAAAAGTTAAAAAATAAACTTTATTTTTATAATAATAAGTTTTTATTAACTAAAAAAAAAAAAAAAATTATAATATAAAGCGGCTTTTTATAAAAAAAACATTAAAAAATCTATTAAAAAAGTTATTAATATTATAAAAAACTTATATATATAATTAA
Source organism: Hypoxylon rubiginosum (assembly GCA_902806565.1). Classification (NCBI taxonomy): domain Eukaryota; kingdom Fungi; phylum Ascomycota; class Sordariomycetes; order Xylariales; family Hypoxylaceae; genus Hypoxylon; species Hypoxylon rubiginosum. Next base: position 269,291 of record CADCXA010000065.1, on the reverse strand, counting down.
AAATATTTATTATTAATAAAAACCTTAAAATATTATAATTTTATAAAGTAATTATTTATATTATTTAATAAATAGTTATTAAAACTTTAATTTAAAAAATAATAATTAAAAGTAATTTTTATAGAAAATTTATATAAAAAAAACAAAAAAAAATTTAAAACCAAATAATAAAAAAATAATTTTATAGCTTTAAAAAATATAAATTAATAAATTAATTTTATTTATTTAAAATCAGTTTTATTATTATTATTATCATTATTTTTAATTTAGTATCACTAATAAATAATTATTTTTTATTAATTTAAAATATAAAATTATTTAATAAATTTAATTTTTAAATAAATTTAATAAATATATATATATTTTTAAAAAAATAAATTATAATAAATAAGGAAATTATAATAATAATATATTAATTATTAAAATAAAAGGTAACTATAATACTAAAAAAAAAAAAAATATTTATATATTTTAAATTTAAAAAATTTTTATAATTAGGTTTTAATATTAAAAAATACTTACTTTATTATATAATTTAATAAATTAAATAAATATTTATTATAAATGTTAAAAGTTAGGTTATAGTTAAGTAAAAATAAAGAAAAAAATCTAAGTATAATAAGAATAAAAAAATAAAAAAATAAAAAAATAAAAAAAAATATATATAAAAATAAAAAAATAAATTTAATTTTTTATTATATATAAATATAAATATAAGTTAATATTTTATTATTAATATAATATAAGATGTTTAAAAAATATTTATAATTAAAAACTTAAATTAATATAAATAATTTATTTTTAAATTAATATATTTTATTTTTAGAAGTTTAATTAATTATAAACTGCTTATTTTTTAAATATAATTAACTAAGTTTTATTAAATATATTTATTATTTTTAAAAACTTTAATAATTATAAGTTATTTATTTTTTAAATATATTTAGTTAAGTTTAATTAAATATATTTAAATTAAAATTAAAATTTAAATACTTTTTTATAAATTTTATAAATATAATAAAAAAAAGTTTAAATTAATTAAATAATAAAAATAATAATTACTTATTTATTTTTTAATTATAGTTAATTAAACTTAATTAATTATATTTAAAGTTAATTAAAAAATTAATATTTTTTTATAAAACTTATAAATATAATTAAAAAAATAATAAATTAATTAAATAATTAAAAGTTAAATAAATAAAAATTATTTATTTTTTAATTATATTTAATTAAATTTAATTAATTATATTTAAAGTTAATTAAAAAATTAATATTTTTTTATAAAACTTATAAATATAATATAAAAATTATAAGTTAATTAAATAACTAGAAATTTAATTATTTATTTTATAAATATATTTAATTAAACTTAATTAAATTTATTTAAAAATATTTTAAATATATTAAAATTTTATTTTATATATTTATATATTTTTTAAATATATTTAATTAAATTTAATTAAATATATTTAAAAATAATAATTAAAATATATTAAGATATTTTTTTATAAATTTATATATTTTTTAAATATATTTAATTAAATTTAATTAAACTTATTTATATTATAATTAAAAAACCAAGCCGCTTTTTTATAAGTTTTATAAATATAATAATTTTTAAATATATTTAATTAAAATTAAATAAATAGTTTTAAATAATTTAAATATTTTTTTATAAGTTTTATTAATAATATAAATTAATTAAATATTATAAATAAATAATTATAAAAACAGTAATTAATAATATAATTTAAAGTATTATAAATTTTATAAAACTTATTTAATTTTAATTAAAAAAAAAAAAACTATATTATAAATTTATATAATATTATATTTATTAAAATAAAAGTTATAATTAAAAGTTAAATTTATTATATTTTTTTATATTATATATAAAATTTATATTAATTAATTAGTTATATTTTAATATATATATTTTTTAAAAAAAAAAGTTATAATTAAAAATTAAATTTATTATATTTTTTTATATTATATTAATATTTATATTAATTAGTTAATTATATTTTAATATATATTTAATAAATTTTTTATAAAATTAATTAATTTATTTTACCACGGCTTAAAAAAATTAATAATTAATATAATTTAATAAAATTTGTTTTACGTGATTTTTTTATACTATTTACACTTTTATAAACCTTATTACAATAAAATTACAAAGAAAAACATTGAAAAATGTGGGGCGATTTTAAGTATATGATTGGTTAGTGAAATTGTGGTAGTACTAATGAAATAAAGAGAAGTTGATTGGCGAAATCAGCCATGCTAGGTTAACGAGACATGAGGCAATCTCCTTGTGAGTGAACAGGAGTCATCTAGTCAATAGAACAGATGCGACAACCCATTTCAACAAATATCATGCTGGGTAGATTCTGGGAACACTAATCTCACAGTTCTGGTTCTGGTGCTGTACGAATATCGTGGATCAGTCATGTTGGTTACCTAAGAATAGGTACATGTAGGTGCAAAGCACCCGAATTAAGGAACATCACGTGATGTATCTGATCCTCCCCCCTTTTTCTTCACTACAACGTATCATAATACCAGCTCTCAACAAATGCCATCCTGCCTTCGATATGCCCCATTACCAGCGTCAACTTTTGCAAAGTCCTCTTATTATGTGACTTGGTCCTAGAAATTAAGTCAATTGCTTGTTTACCTAACCGGGTGACAGGAATGGAACTCACAAGTTTAAATTCCACTCGGGGTCAAATCGTCCTTTTTGCTGGTATACAGGGTACCTGGATAGGTTCGTGACTTCATAGGATGTATGCAGCTTGGCCGAACCCAAACTAAGCTCGCGCCTGGTTTGCTATAGTAGCATATGCTTGCCGTATCGATCGAGTATAGAGTACGAGAGGTAGCTATTAGTAAGATTCGTAACCCCCGTCATCGTCGCCTCCATCATCGTAATCCACATAGTCGTAACCATAGTCCTCGCCGTCATAACCACCATCGTCATAACCTCCGTCGGCATAGTCCCCGTCGACATGGCCGCCGTCATAGTCGGGTTCATGGCCAGATTGGTAGTAGGGCGCGTCGTCGGATCGATAGTCGGGTTCATGACTAGATTGGTAGTAAGGCGCATCATTGGATCGATAGTCAGGTTCATGACCAGATTGGTGGTAAGGCGCATCGTTGGATCGATAGTCGATTCCATGTTCGGATTCGGATTCGGATTCGGATTCAGGCTCATATTCAGATTCGGAGTCGAATTCGCTGTCAGACTCATCGCCTTCATCTTGGCTCTCATGATCGCCGTTATCATGTCGTTGCTGAGCCGCATCAGGGCCAAAACCGCAATGGCCACCATTTTCATCCACCCCGCGGCTAGATTCTCCGCCGTAGGGCTGACCTAGGTGCCCGCCATACCCGCCATGCCCGCCATGCCCGCCATACCATCCATGCCCGGTAAAGCGACTAATATGCTGTTCACGATTTAAACGATTGCTCTGGTTGTACTCAACGCGGGGGAGAGACAGGCGAAGATCGTTCTGGTTGTATTGGGGTTGGTGGGAATATTGGGTAATGTTGTTATGGATTAGGTGATTGGGTTGGGAGCTAGGCATGTGGTTGGATTGGTAGCCAGGTATATAGCTAGACGTTTGTTGCACATTAGGCATGTTGCGTGTCTGGCTTGACTTCGGTTTTCTGGCGGACTTGGGTTTCTTGCGTGCTTTACGGATGGGCGCTCTTGCGGCTAAAGCCGAAAGGAGTGGCTTGGTGCATTCAAGGTACGTCGTGTAGCTCTCCAATGATAGCGAACGAGTCGGAGCAAGCACGTTTTGCTTGATCTCTAGGGAAAAGCCGGCCCAGATCTGCATCATCACTCCATGCCAGTTGGCGTTGTCGTCGGCTAGGAGTCTCATGGTTCGTGCATTCTGTAAGTTCGTTTGCACGTACTGGGTCAGGATGCCTGGATCAGACGCGATTTCTGGCAGGCCAAGGGTCCCGCCAATGAACTTGGAGGCAGCAATAGCCGACTCGACATCCTCGGGTGCTACGAGCGCGTGTCGAAGACCAGCAGCTCGCAGCAAGCGGCGATCGCTCTCGGACAATTCGGGACTCCACGGCATTGTTGCAAGGGCACGCAGCAAGACCTTGAAGAGGGATGGGTCTTGCTACTCGTTGAGAGAGGCTGCAGGAGGATCTCCTAGAAGGCCGTTGATTCGGTCGATGAAGTGGTTGGTGTCAGTGAAGATTAACGTGTGGACGTCAAGTAACAACACAGTTTGGCCAGTGCCTCATTGCTTCAAACAATTGGCAGTTGCCATTGCTGTTGGTCGGGTAACTACTGTACCTACCTAGGGTAGCCTGTAGGCAACAACAAGGAATACCTAGTATTTGGTACAAACACGAGATAGTACCTGAATTAACAAACGTACCAAGCCGACAAATTAGTCGTAATATATAGACCTATATAGGTAGTTCTAGTTCCTTTGTTTGACTACATACCTATGTAGATTCTAACGTCTCGTTGAGCTACTACACCAAGCTCGATTTCAAGGTAACTTTAGTTATTTAAATACCTATCGTCTCAAATATTATCCCAGGTATAACGACAGCCGCAAATACCGCTGCGGCCTCCCTAGTTAGAAGAAATCGGAACCGGAAGAGTATGACACAATCGAGAGACGATCTGCAGTGACCAAGCTCATTTTATTCGGTGATAATGCTATACCGAATGATGAAAGATGAAATCAATTATCACCGAAGCACAGCTCCTCTTGAACTCACCGCGGAGTGGGGCTTCCTTAATCTGTTGAATGACCAAGAGATTAAACTCATCGATCTCGTCTTTCGACTTGGACCGGCAGACCCGGCGGGCAGTGCCGAACAGCCCCGCCGCCGCTCTCCACAGCCGGACGAGTGGATAGTTAGGCTAGCCCCTGGGATCCGGAGCTCATCGGTAAGCCGCCGATAGAATGAATATGCAAAAGTCCTAGCCCTGGCAGCCCTCTGCACGAAAACTAGAAGGGCGATGTTACAGGCGATGTTCGAGGAACCTTGGTCACAACTGACGGGTAGAGGAAGTTATAGAGCCGAGAGTCTCCCGGCAGGAGAGCTGGTAGAATAGGCACCGGGTCTGGGAACTCTCCCGGCATACCTAGGCATACAGTAATCCGTACGGGATACGTCGATAAGGGGAAGGCTAAATAGGTGGTGAGTAACTGCTAGATTTGGGAGTTGTGTGGCATACTTATCACAAGCCTTGTCCAAGTCGAGGATAGGTAGGTATATTTAGGTGGCGATGCCATGCTACCCCTGATGAATAGCTCTTTGACTGCTTCGGGGTTTGAGAGATATAGCCACCTGAGTCATCTCGTATCTAAGCAACCAATCATATATGTTTTATATCCATTGTTTGTAGCATAGGCCCAATAAGGTCAGCTTGAAATGACGCATCGCCTGATGAGTCTTACTTTATAGCCGTGTTCAAAATTCAAGTTTTTCTTCCGAGGCTACCTAGGTAAGATAGTGTACCAACCCTAACCCAAATAGCCTTCACATGGCGGTTACCGAGATGTTTGGGCTAAGAGGTTAAATCACACCGAGCAAAGCGTTATGGCCCGGACATTTGTATCCATGAAGGATATCTCAGGTGAACCTACGTGCCTAGTGTAAGAAACAAGACTGTCCTTTGAATAAATATAAAACAAGTGATCCTACAAGAACTCTTTACTATATACAATAGCACTAACATATCTTGATACTATCATCGAGATACGAGGCTAAAGGTGAGTGCAAGTTCCAGTATTATTAATGGACAGGAAGAGGGCTGGAACCCTCGATAATTGGATTAATTTATCCCGTTTGAACATTTTCCCGCGAATTTGCCGCCTCGAAGGAATAGATACGATTGCCCCACCAAGCCCACCAAACCCACCACAATCTCACCATGCAAATCAAAGCAGCCAGACCACAAATACAAAAATTGATGTCACTTTGTCACTTTAGCGGGTGGAATAAGCGTTGCCCCGCTTGGGTCCCGCCTGAATTTTCTCTCTTCCTCTTGTACCCCTCCTCCCACCCTCTGCCCCGACAAATTTTCCTTTCCCTTGAAGCACAACAGCTGGTCGTCGGTGGTTGCTCGCGACTTTGCATTTTACCTGCTTCGTTTCCTTTTCACTCTTATTCGAGTCCACACTGATCCTCTCTAGAAGAGATCCTTGGTGAATTTGTACGACCGAGAAGTGCAATAAGGCCACTTCCATCGATACAAATTTCACCCCGCCTTCTTTTCACCTGTTGAACAGATAAAAAAAACTGCACGTAGCAGATTTTTCGCATCAATACCGCCAAAATGGTCAAGTAAGTTCATCGTCATACTTCCATTCAGCTTCGTCACCTTTCGAACTACCCTATCCCAACTATTCCTGTCGACACAGCTTTGCGCGCGCAAAACAACCAAGCTTTCATGCTCGCCTAGAAACAATACCCAAAACAACCCCACTCCGGAGATAAGCTCCGCTACATCCATAGACCATACCATAAACCATATACCATACACCGTAGTTGCTAATATGCGCTTCCGAATAGCTTCACGATCGACGAGATTAGGTCTCTTATGGACAAGCCTACCAATGTCCGTAATATGTCCGTTATTGCCCACGTCGACCACGGCAAATCTACCCTGACCGACTCTCTCTTGGCCAAAGCTGGTATCATCTCCACCGCGAAAGCGGGTGATGCCCGAGCTACGGATACGAGACCCGACGAGCAGGAACGTGGTATCACCATCAAGTCCACTGCCATCTCCCTATATGGCAACCTACCTAGCGACGATGACCTGAAGGACATCGTTGGACAGAAGACTGACGGCAGAGATTTCTTGATCAACCTAATCGACTCGCCTGGTCACGTTGATTTCTCATCCGAAGTCACTGCTGCCCTACGTGTCACTGATGGTGCTCTTGTCGTCGTCGACACCATTGAGGGTGTCTGTGTCCAGACCGAGACTGTCCTGCGACAGGCCCTCGCTGAGCGTATCAAGCCTGTTGTTGTCATCAACAAGGTTGACCGTGCTCTTCTCGAGCTGCAAGTCTCCAAGGAGGATCTGTACCAGACCTTCTCGCGAACGATCGAGTCCGTCAACGTCGTCATTTCCACCTACCTTGACCAGTCTCTAGGTGACCTTCAGGTCTACCCTGAGAAGGGAACCGTCGCCTTTGGCTCTGGTCTCCACGGTTGGGCCTTCACCATCCGTCAATTCGCCGTTCGATACGCCAAGAAGTTCGGTGTTGACCGAAACAAGATGATGGAGCGTCTATGGGTTAGTTGATTCATTGAGATTGCATTTCGGATTCCTTTTCTGTGCAAACTGCTGACCTCCTATGTAGGGTGACAACTTCTTCAACGCTTCCACCAAGAAGTGGACCACCAAGGGTACCCACGAGGGCAAGCAGCTAGAGCGTGCCTTCAACCAGTTCATTCTTGACCCCATCTTCAAGATTTTCTCCGCTGTCATGAACTTCAAGAAGGATGAGATCACCACCCTGCTTACCAAGCTTGACCTCAAGCTGCCCAACGAGGACAAGGACAAGGAGGGCAAGCAGCTGCTAAAGGCTGTCATGAGAACTTTCTTGCCTGCCGCAGACTCCCTCCTGGAGATGATGATCCTCCACCTTCCCTCTCCCGTTACTGCCCAGAAGTACCGTTGCGAGACTCTGTACGAGGGTCCCCCTGATGATGAGGCCGCCATTGGTATCCGTGACTGTGACCCCAAGGGTCCTCTCATGCTCTACGTCTCCAAGATGGTGCCGACCTCTGATAAGGGCCGTTTCTACGCCTTCGGTCGTGTTTTCTCCGGTACCGTTCGATCTGGTCTCAAGGTCCGCATCCAGGGTCCCAACTACACTCCGGGAAAGAAGGAGGACTTGTTCATCAAGGCTATCCAGCGTACCGTTCTGATGATGGGCGGCAAGGTCGAGCCTATCGATGATATGCCTGCTGGTAACATTGTCGGTCTGGTCGGTATCGATCAGTTCCTGCTCAAGTCTGGTACCCTCTCCACTATCGACACTGCCCACAACCTCAAGGTCATGAAGTTCTCCGTCTCTCCTGTCGTCCGACGATCTGTCCAGGTCAAGAACGCTCAGGATCTTCCCAAGTTGGTTGAAGGTCTGAAGCGTCTATCGAAGTCTGACCCTTGCGTCTTGACCTCGATGAACGAATCCGGCGAACACGTCGTTGCTGGTGCCGGTGAGCTGCATCTCGAGATTTGCTTGAAGGATCTCGAGGAGGACCACGCTGGTGTCCCTCTCATCATTTCCGACCCCGTCGTCCAGTACCGCGAGACTGTTGCCGGCAAGTCAAGCATCACCGCTCTGTCCAAGTCGCCCAACAAGCACAACCGTCTGTACATGGTTGCTGAGCCGATGGATGAGGATCTATCCAAGGCTATCGAGGATGGCAGGATCGGACCCCGTGACGATTTCAAGGCCCGTGCCCGTATTCTGGCTGACGACTTCGGCTGGGATGTCACCGACGCCCGAAAGATTTGGTGCTTCGGTCCCGACACCGTTGGTGCTAACTTGCTGATTGACCAGACCAAGGCCGTGCAGTACCTCAACGAAATCAAGGATTCCGTCGTCTCCGGTTTCCAGTGGGCTTCGCGTGAAGGACCCGTTGCCGAAGAGCCGATGCGATCCGTCCGATTTAACATCCTTGATGTTACCCTACACGCTGACGCCATCCACCGTGGTGGTGGTCAGATTATCCCTACCGCGCGACGTGTCCTGTACGCTGCTGCGCTGCTTGCCGAGCCCGCGCTCATGGAGCCTGTCTTCTTGGTTGAAATCCAGGTGCCCGAGTCGGCCATGGGTGGCGTGTACGGTGTCCTGACGCGACGAAGAGGTCACGTCTTCAACGAGGAGCAGCGTCCTGGTACTCCTCTGTTCACCATCAAGGCTTATCTACCCGTCGTGGAGTCTTTCGGCTTCAACGCCGATCTCAGACAAGGTACTTCCGGCCAGGCTTTCCCTCAAATGGTGTTCGACCATTGGCAACTTCTGCCCGGTGGGTCCCCGCTGGACAAGACCTCCAAGGTTGGACAGATCGTCGAGCAAATGCGCAAGCGCAAGGGTATCAAGGTCGAGGTACCGGATGTCAGCAACGTAAGTTTAATAATGACAGCTATTATCAATAGGGGTCGCATGCTAACAGTGGATAATAGTACTACGACAAGCTATAAAAAAGATTCCCCCCACGCTTATAGAGTACGACCTAGTGCCATTACTGGCCAATATCATGAGACAGCTCTTCGCGCTGCTCCTGGTTTTGTCAGATGGATAATACGATCTCTGAGAAGATCGATAAGAAATGATATGCGGCCGTGGATACAGAAAAGCTATGCAAGGGCACTAGTTGGGAACTTTCATTAGCTGTCGTACATCTGGTTTGCTTGTATTTTTTCCGACGCAATTGATGATGATTTAGATGAACTTATTGTGTTCGTTTGTTTGTGTGTGTGACATGAGAACAAATATAATAGCTACTCCCTATTATGTGGTGCTGTTTTTTTATAGTATTTCAGAAGCTATATAAATGTTAAAATTACCCCGAAATCTAATGTCAAATTGTTAAAGGTAGGTACCTAGGAACGGCTAAGCTGGTGAGAAATAAGGATTTGGCGCAGACTCGTCTTAGCCCCTGAGTCCGTTTGACGAATCTCTCTCGCCATATCAGGACTCCTCCGGCTTACTCCTAAGGCTTGTGGGGGGCATTAGTAGATAACGCTCATACTATCTGCGGTTTATTACCTTAATCACGGGCAGGACGTGGGAAAGAAAGAGGGTAGCAATGAACTTAGGTCGCTTGCATAGAATATAAAAAGGGGAGTATGTAGTTTTTAATATTCAAATGATCTTTCTAAGTTGTTTATTATTACAAGACCCGGAAATTTTTAATTCATTAAAATATTTCATCAAAGGTACCTTATATACCAGGTATATACAAAACGATGGCGCCGTCGCACTCGTTCCACGTGCACGCCTCGTCGTCGCACCTGCGGTGGTCCAACGCGATCGCGCCGGCGCTGCGGGTGCCGTCGGGCGCCGAGGTGACGCTGGAGCTTCCCGACGGCGGCGGAAACCAGATCACGCGCGAGAGCGTGGCGGCGGCGGGGGGCGGCGCCGCGGCGCTGTCTTCGTTTCGGTTCGACCTCGCCGACCCGTGCGTGGGGCCGATCTACGTCGAGGGCGCGGAGCCCGGCGACGTGCTGAGGGTCGACGTCCTGGACGTCGCGCCCGCTGCTGACTTCGCGTGGACGGCCGTGTTCCCGGGGTTCGGCATCCTGAGCGACGACGAGGAGTTCGGGGTGCCTGCTTGTATGTGTGGTCTGCGTTTTTTTCTTTGTCTTTACGTTCTCTTGCTCTTGGGGAGGGAGAGAGAGTGTGTGTATGTGTGTGTGTGTGCTGTGCTTAAGACTTAACTTACCTACCTACACCCTCATTCGCATCCCTTTTTTTTTGCTTACTCTTCACCTATCTAACCAACGTAATCTAACCCGCCTCCCAAAACAGTAAAACTCTGGGACCTGCACACAGCCAAGCAAGACAACCACATCGTCTTCCGCCCCTCCTCCCCGCGCATCGTCGTCCCGTTCGCCCCCTTCCTCGGCGTCGTAGGCCTCGCGCCCGCCGCCGCCGGCGAGCTGCCCACGGTACCGCCGATGCCCGAGACCGGCGGCAACATCGACACCAGGTACGTGACGGCGGGTTCCTCGCTGCACCTGCCCGTCAAGGTCCCGGGCGCCCTGCTGAGCTGCGGCGACGCGCACGCCGCGCAGGGCGACGGCGAGGTCTGCGGGACGGCCGCCGAGATGCGGGCTACGGCGCGGCTGCGCGTTACGGTCGAGAAGGGGAAGCCGTGGGTCAAGAGCCCGTGGGTGCTGACCGCGCCTACGAAGCCTGTGGGAGGGGAGGGGGAGAAGAGAGAGTACATGTGCCTGGGCATCGACTCGGACCTGCGCGAGGCCACGCGGAAGGCGGTGCGCGGCATCGTCGACTGGCTGGCCGCCGAGAAGGGGCTGACGAGGGTGGAGGCGTACATGCTGGCGAGCGTGGCGGGGAACCTGAAGATGTGCGAGGTCGTCGATATGCCCAACTACACCATCGGGTGCTCGATTCCCCTGAGCATCTTCGTATCTTGAAGTGTTATCCCAGGGTGAGTCCGAAATTTCAAATATAGGGGCTGCGAAGAAGATACGAAGTAATAAATGTGCATAACGTATGGACGAGAACAGTTCGTCTCGTGTTCAAGATATTGCCTTGTATTAATTACTTTGGTAAGAGAAATATGCTACCTATGCCAAAATTCCAAAATGCGAAGAGCTCCATACCTCTTATACTTATGTAAGTAGGAGGTAATCTCTATTTCCTTTTGTGAAACCCCCTGAATGCGCCTTAGCTATGCAGACAAAAACTCATAAGTGATTCCCATCCCCCCTATCCCTTCTAAAGTTAAATCACTTCATTCTCATTTTTCCTATGAGGAACCTAAGATCTTGGCATAAGCATCCTCAACCTCGCCTGCTAGCTCGAGCAGCGAGACGATAACGATCTGGTGCGTCAGATTCGGTAGTCGATCCCGGTGCAGGCCGATCCACTCGAGAGGAGGCGTGGCCTCGCCCATGTCCCGGAGCTGCGGCGTCTCGATGATGGGTGGCTCACGTGCGATGTACTCGTACTTGGACTGTGGCACGGTGACCTCGGCCCTGATCTTCTGCTGCTGCTGTTGTTTTTGCTTATCGCCGTCCTCCTTGCTCCCTCCCTCTTGCTCGGGCGGCGGCTGCTCCGGCACGCCCGTCACCTTGATGGCCGACATGGCCGGGATTTCGCGGCCCCAGGTCTGGGCCAGGGCCTTGGAGTGGTTCGCCCACATGCCGCGGATGTAGCTGATGCGCGAGTAGTTCCACCCCACCTCCACCTTGCCCTCGAACGAGCTCTTGAAGATATATTCGATGCTGCGCGACTCCGGGCTCTGCCACGTCTGCATCGTCGCTTCCACCTTCGGCACCTTGAGGATCGTCCCGCCTCGAGAGCCTGTCGCGCTCGCTACCACGTCTTCCACCGAGATGTCGCTGGCCGCCTTCGGTGCTTCTACCCTACGCACCCCTGCGAGGCCTATCCGCAGCTGGCCGAGCGTCAGGCCGAGGATACTGCGGATACGTTTCTCTTCCATGCTTGCCTCGAATCTGGCCTGCGCGTTGAGGGCTTCTAATTTGAAAACCTGATGGTCCGAGAACGTGCTAGGGAAGATGCCGAGATTGAGTGCCTTTAGCGTTACTACGACATCTGTATCTAGAGATATAGGAGACCTGGTCACGGATTTGTCTGTCTCTGTCTTGCTAAGACTGGCCTGCTGGACCGCGGGGGGCTGACTCGTCGTCAATGACTTCCGTTTCATATATTTCTCGATATCTCGCAGCGATGTCTCGTAGCTCGCTTTCCTCTCTTGTATAAGTTTCTGGATGGCTTGCCATAGCGCTACGCTCTGGGCTGCTGACGTCGTGGTACCGAACACCTGGACAGATTCTCCGTCGAGCATTGCTACGAGCCTATCACCACAGGCTTTCCTTTGTTGGCGCACGTTGTACATGAGGAATTCCATCTTGGTGATATCCGCGACGAGGAATGCTTGGTAGTCGAATGCGATTTTCAATCTAAACTCGCTGAAGCTGATCGAAGCCTGAATCCTCGGTGTTTCGTTGAGAGCTTGCTCACGTTCCGGCCATTCGATCGAGGTGCGCAGTTTGAAGTTTTGAAGGGCAACGAATCCGCTCAATCGACCTGTGCAATCTACGCCGATCTTCTCAAATCCTAGGCAGAGGTTCTGCTCCCAATCCGACGTCTTCTTAGAAGAAATCCAGAACTCGCTAATAGCGAACTTTGACTTGCCAAGTGACTGTCCGAGGTCGACGACGACATTTAAAGCAGCGATGGAGATGGTAGCCGTCCAGGGGAATGCTGCTGTTGCGGCCACCTGTTGGTACCTTTGTACAAGATGACCCTGCGCCACCGATTCTGCGGCCACGGTTGCAACGGGCGCCGCTGTGCCCTGTCTAATCTCGCCAGGAATCCAAATCTCTCGGAAAAGCAAAAAATCTTGCAGTTGTTTAGCATTGATGGCTACTTCCATCGGACTAACTTTGAGAATGGCAGAGAGGCCGCTTGTACCACTGACGTGCTTGCTGTTCATCATTGAGAGCACGATAGAGTCGACCCCGAAGCTGCCCGTGGATTCCCGCGAGTATACGTGCTGTACGGAGGTGTGGAAACCACTGAATGTACCTGAAATTGCAAAGAAATTGCCATTTTCTGCACCCTGAACCGTATTCATCGTGATATAAATATCATCGCAGCGGGCTGTAGCCGCCACCCGACCGATAGGTTGGCAACTGAGCGTAAACTCTTGCTTGCAAATTCGCAAACCCAAGTTTAGTTTCATGCGTCCCAGCACCGCACTTGGGTCAGTAGTCAGGATATTGTCTTCGTCGTTCGACTTCGTCTTGCTCGGGTCTCCACCTGGAGTAATCGGGGACTCGGGCGGCGCGTCGCCAACGACCTTTTTGACACTGGATGTAATGTCCATGATTAAAGGAACGATGGTTGGGTAGAGAACATTCCGTGACGGGTCAATCTTAATTTCCCCGTACAGCGTTGGATCTTCTTTACCATCATCTCTATATTCGGTCTTCCAAGCTAGGCCCGGCGTCCGGAGTACCGTGCTGCTGCCGGTTTCGTCTGTGCTGAACTGTCCGTATTTGCCGGCCAGCGTGGGACGGGATGCTTTCGACCCAGCTGAGGCAGCCGTCTCATCTACAGGCCTTTTCCCACAGAGATATACCACAGCTCCAGCGAAATCCGCATCAATCAGTAGTGATTCAAGTCGTCTGCTACCGAAAAGAGAACGCCTAGTCTCAGCTACTTGTTCGGCGGGCTTTGCAACCTGTTTCTCAGGTAAAACTATCGGTGCCCAATGTTCCGAAGCTTGTTGGACATTATTCACTGATAGACTGATTGAGTCTTTGAGGTGGGCTGCTGGGACGATGAAAGCGGAGGTCAGTCGAAGATCTAGGGATTTTCCTACTGCCTGGAAGGCCAATCTGCGAGCGTCGGCGGTGGAAACATAGGCGATATTGAATATCACCTCCGGTAGGAGTGCAGAATTCTGCGACCGGCGAGATTTATCCTCGCCTGGCGGGACCATCTGAAGTTGAAAATCTTCTATAGTCAGCTTCGCCGAGTTCTTCTTCCGGGTCGCAAACTCGATTCGCTCAAAGGATAAGACCAGGTCCTCTTGTCCCGTTGCAGTCGGGTTAGGAGTAGAAACAAGCCAACAGAGCTGAATATTCCGTATCTCAAAAGAATACATGATCGAAGCAAGGAAGGAGTCCAGGATATCGCTCTCTGTTTCTTGCTCTTCATCGTTAATAGCGATTCGGGGTTTGGACTGCCTTAGCTTTCGCAAGTATTCTAATTCGCGTGATGTGTCGATATCTTTGATCTTGTCGCCCATGTAGCCGAGTACATCTACGAATGTCGATACGGTGTCTGATGAAAGGTTCACCTCAAATGCATCGGATTTGAAGTCGAATGACCTCAACTCTATTCCGTCTTCTGACTCGCGGCTTGTAGCGGTGATTAAGGCACCGAATGCGAGATTCCCGCAAGACCTCATTCCTTCGCGGGTGCCTTTCTCGATGTCAAATAGGATCTGGCGTAGATTTATGCGTATTTCTGGGTTCTCTAGAATCGGCCCACTGTCTATCCTGTTCGCAAGCTGTATTTGGACCGTGTCTAAACAGAATGAGAGGCGCGCATATGTTTCTATATCCGATTTGATTGGAGCAATACCCCATATCTTGAGTCCAGCAAGACTAGCGTGGACGACGTAAGTCAACTTCGAATCGTTAGACTTTAGGGACGCTGGCTTCGCCGGCTTCGCCGAGTCGGCTCCAGCCGAGCCGAAGATTTCCTCGATGTGTTCTTGTATAATTCTGATTTGTTGCTGGAGATCATCGATGGCATTTGAAATTTCGGGCCGATTAAGAGCAGTCAGTAAACTGTAGACTGCTGATGCGTCCAATTCCACGAGCTCTAATGAGGCCAGCACGGCGACTGAATGCTCTCCGGGTGCCATGTGACTAGTTATACGGCCATTCGTCGGGGGGATCTGCAACAACGAGATGCTGCGAGGTGTGTTATTAACATCGATTTGCATGTCGTGTGAATTCTCCTTAATATCAAAATCAAGTATTATCTCTTTGCCAAAAGTTGCAGCCATGTTCGCCCGTGCCACAACCCCAGAGATGGTGTAAGTGAGGGACCGCAATAGTGGCATCGTGATCGTGTATGAATCTAGGAACATTGCTAGATTGAGTCGAATCGTCGACAGTCGTCCTATTCCTCCATGGTGCTCGGGTTCAGGCCGGGGGGCTGTAGGGAATCCTTGTCCCAACGCATAGAGCTGCGCAACCTCATCCTTTACTAGTAGGTCCAGGACCTCGGCCAATACAATCGGATCTTGTTTGATAATGAATTCAAGGTCCTGGCTACTGGCAGCTGCTTTGATGGTATGAGCTGATGAATGCTTGTCAAAATGTACTTCATGTGCAATAATGACGCTCGGGTGTAGGAGTTGCGAAGTAGCGAGCACTTGCGAGTGACTCTTAATTCTCGAAGTAGCCAAATCGCATCCTAGAACAAGATTTGCATTCGTTGTACCTCGTTGTCCGTTGGCCGTGAGTATCGAAAGCTTGAGGTTCGTACTTTCAAGTCTGGCGCTCAGATTAATCGCTTCGAGCGATATTGCGCCTTCCCCTAATACGAACACCACATGAAGTGGGCGAGATGGTGTATGATCGGCTATATCCTGTTGCTTAGGCCGACGTTCTCTAGAGACTGAAGACTCGGCCTTCTTGTGAAGTCGGAGGATGTCTTCTACAAGTTCGCAAAGTTCCCAATTGGTCTTGATCCCAGCTTCGCTGCAGTATATATTAACGAGCGTCAGCGGCGCTTCGGCGTCGGCAATCTCCTCTTGTTCTCCTCCACTGCTGCTGCTCTTCTCTTGCATTCTTACAGTGAGATCCATCACAACAATCTCATTCTGTTTCGGACCAGGATCGAGCACAAATTGCAGCTCTTGTATCCTAATTACAGCCATCATTGGAATTTGGTCAGATGTATGTGTATTGGACTCAGATGCTTTGCCGAAAATGTTGTTTAAAAGCACGGCGTGCCTCGGGTCTTCCAAATCCCAGCTCCGCCATTTTTCAAAAGCTGCTGTGACTTGCTGCCTCGCGTCTGCGGGAGACTGCTTAAACCCGAATAGACATTCTTGTTTCAGGTCTTCTTTGGAGTCCGGGTCCAGCGCCGACCACATCTGGCGTAATCTAGTAACGAGTTTCCAGGAATCATACGTCCTCAGGTGTTGAGGGGCCGTCCGAAGGATAGCTGACGGCCGGACGACAAAGGGCGCATCGCTCGCCTGCTGTCCTTCGGTTATGACACGATAAGTGAACTGCTTTAAGCGATCATCTGCAACTGAGACCGTTTGTGCAAATAGCTCCCCGGTTTCAGATGCGAGCATATTAGTTCTGTGGATGAGTGAGGCGAGATATTCGACCTTCCCCGACGATGACGAAATATGGACATCACCGACATCTGCGTCGATATAATTTACCTCTTTTGAGCCCATAGAAACCATGACCCTCTCTATTCTTGCCAATACTGCAGCTTGCGCCTGGTCTAGGTTCGCAAGCTTTTCAGCAGCGGAAAGTTGCATGGAGGCAAGTCGGAAATGAAATGACAACCGAGAGTTATCATTAATAGGTGTATTATCTGCTGTGCCGGTTCGTGGTCCAGATCGAGTTGCAAGTACCAGCGTCTTGAGAGAGACGTCATATTGATCTTGGGGTTCCTGCGATGGATCGGTAGAATCGATATTGGAGCAGTTCAAGAACCGCAGATTGGCTTGTGGTAGTCGCACAACAAATTCTGTAATAGTTCCATTGATTTTTGCCTGTTTCTGTGTATCGAAGATATCCGTCACCGCGTCGATTTGGAGAGTATCAAGAATATCCTCGGGATCTGATGGTTCTATAGCTCGTATTAATGATGCGATAGATCGTAAAGACAGTGCATTAAGAAAAACAGTGATTCCGGTGGGAAGTTCCAGGAGTAAACTCTGGTGAGCAGAGTCCTGACTTAGTTGGTCAGGGTCTATATCTTCCAAGTTGAAGTCTGATGAATTTAGTAGAGTGTCGTTTTCGTCTTCTTCTATGCTGTCTAAAGTCGCTTCTTTTGCATCTGGACGAATACCGAGTAGGGGAAAGGAGGGGGAGAAATATTGACTTGAAAACGTTATGCTAGTATGGTGCGAATCCTTCTTGTCTCCAAATTCACTAGAAGCACTAAATGGGGCTGAATAACGTCCAGCGGAGGCAGAATATTCACGGGAATTAACCGCCTGTCTTGTTTCGCTAGCCTTTAGCATGATCGGATCTGAGGTATTACGATCAGAAATCCGAGATCGTTGGTTGGTTCTGACCGAGCCTTGTCGTATAATGCTATGATTGCTAGAACTACTTAACGAGAGGAATGAGCTTTTATGGCGAAGTCCCCTGGAGCGGTTCGAAGAGCCTGACGAATATACCGACTTCTTATCGGTAAGGGCTCCTGACGAAATTGGCTGAGGAACTGGCGGAACACTCTGCGCAGGGATATCGACAGGATCAGGTGTGAACTCGCCTAGGAGACCCGGAAGTAACAAAAAGTCAGTCCGGTGCGTTCGCTGATCGTGGCGACGCACCAGTTCTTGCTGGAGGCGTCTCTCTTCGGCGAAATCATACTTCCGTCCAATCAGCGCGAAGTGAATATTGGTTCGAAGGAGTACGTCAGCATCGACACGAGATCGCAGTCGCGCTCTATGCCGTGTGGCAGATTCCGAGTTGACGCATGCAATCTCGAGACTGGGTACCTTGACATCGGCGCGCCTGGAATAATGTGTCCTTGCCCAGTCATTGTAGTTGATATCAATCGTTCCTGTAGAAAATAAGAACGCTGCCTCGTCCACACGTACCCAGACCTGAACTGATTCAATAAAAACTCGCAGAAATGTTACGTCGTACATTACGACGGATGAATATGGAATCAAAGCATTTTCATCGTCGTCAAACGAGAATCCGAGTGTTTTGCCCCCTCGTATGAGAGTAGTGAGAAAGTCGGTTGAACAATCTCCAGTGACAGATCCGATTTTCAAGTCCCAATTACAGAGATACGTCGGCTCGGAAGGCGGCAGACCGAACAGACGGTGACCGTAGACATAAAGACCATCAATGAATAACTGGGTGCTTGACACAGCACTCGATGGACTGGTAGCACCATCGTCTTCATCTCCCAGTGAAAAGCTTAGAGGACTAAAATTCATTTCAAGATCCATATAATAGTTCGTAAAACGAAGATCAACGCCCAGGGAGGCGGCTTCAATTGGGATATGTCGCTTCGCGGAATACATGTTGGCGGGTAAAAACACCCTCGGGTCATCAGCGCGGATGGCTAGCATTACGTCTAAGTCATTTGACTTCTTGTGTGGAGGTCGATCCGCAGGTTGAGCATCTGGATCAGCTGCTTTGGTTCGAAGAGCTTCTTGATGCTCATCCAGGGTCCTGAAGTGAATATGATCGCCAAAGTAATTGTCCTTCATTTGCAGCAGATAGCGGATGAGAAATCCGTACAGGTAAGCCGTGGGAGATTGTCCGGAGACGTCGAGGACGAGAGTGTCAGTATTGACAGGAGAGGTCGTTGCATTATAGTGGTAACTTCCATCGATGATTAAATTCTCGAGGTGCCCTATTTCCTTCGAAACTAGAAACGTCGCCTGAGTATTCCATGGTGGCAAATGTAAACCGAGGCGCAAAGGATCAGCCGTGACTCGGAAAGGGATTGCGGTCTTCGCTGGACGATAGTTATCTAGCGGTATACAGGTGTCTACCCCTAAGCACGGGCTAGATAGAATTAGATATGTGTTTTCCTCGAAGCTGGTAGGATCGTTGACGATGTTCACATCGTTGACATTGAGATAAAGCTTCAGGTGATGAAGTCGTAAGTTCAAGAGGTATTTGAAAGGGGTGAAGAGAAGGTATTCAGACGGTGGGCCGCTTCCCCAGTCGTCTATGAGATCTATTAGTAAGAAAATATGATCTCGCAAGATGAAAAGCTCGAGTCCATCACTCTCGATGTCAAACCGCCAAGTACGGAGGCTGTTCCATTTCAGAGGCGTAGACAGGTCACAGGAAATCTGTTGGCGCCCGGATTTCCATAGGAGTCCATGGTTGACGCTGGTCGAGACTTCTGTCGAGGGGAGATCAATTTTCAATGTGTTCGTGTACCCGGTTGACTTTGCCAGCATATCCATGGTGTACGAGACACTAGTATTGGCTGCAATCTTGACGTCGAGCCACCCGTAAGGGCGCTGTTCTGCTGCCGTAGTTGTGGTAGATTTTCGAGTGCGGCCGCGGTCCTGTCGGCTTCCCTCTTCCCGTCGCTGCTTCAATGTGGCTGCCTCCTTTTTCCATCTCCAGTTCTTGGAGTCTTCGCGTGTAGGTACCCTAAGGATAACCTCTTCATCGAGTTGTAGATAGAAGTCAAACCGCGTAGGCACGCGGTCTGCGCCGGGCGGAAGCCTTTTTGCGGGTACCGCGTCTTTGGAGAGACCTGGGAAAAAAACTCTCTGCAGTTCGGCTCGTTGTCTGTCCGCCCAGGGTCCGTAGTTTACGATGCCGCCTTTCAATGATACTTTAATTGCCCAGGCCGGCGCTGCGGTTCCGTTAACGTCGCCGGAAAGATCATCCCCGTTTTTGAACGGATGTGATAAGCCATCCGAAGCAACTTTTCCGGGAACGTCCCAGTACATTGTTAGCTCTACCTTAGGGCTCTCAACCACTGTGTTCACACTGGCATACTCGACCGATGACCATCTAAGCTTGTCATCTTCATCGTCATCGTTGAGGTACCGAGAAAGTCCTTGCCATTGATGAGAACCCGGTATACGAGGCTCTGTAGGTGCGTCTTCGCCATCCTGAGAATGCACCGAAAACGACTCAACGGATTTTCTCCAATATGGAACCAGGTTTCGTAATTGCTCAAGCGCCTTGCGGCGCTGTTTCCGAAAGAAGGACCGCTGTTGAATGGGAGTCGAACCTGTTGCCACTTGTTTATCCTTCGCTGCTCGGGCGAGTTGCTCTTCCTTGAAGCCATCATTTTCCCTCATCTCCAGCACTGGATCGTCCAATTGGATCTCGAACTGTTGTCGGTAGGGATCCGGAGTCCGGCATTCAGCGGCATCAACTTCTCCCGTCAAGGATTTGGCCTTTATGATCAGAATAGACTTGGTACTGTCGTTTCCCATGACGAGAGCAGCCTTGTCACACTTGAATTTTATTGGGAATAACTGTAGCATTAGGGGAAGGTCATCTTTGTCTATCTTCCCGTTACCACCATCGGAGGTAGAAGTAGAGCTGAATGTTTTCTGTCGGCGGTTCCGCAGGCCATCCTTCTCAGCGTTGATTTCTATGTCGGTTTCTTTGTAACTCTCGCTCTTTTCATGAGATTTGCGAAGCCGCTGTCGTGGTTTGGCCGAACCATTTGCAGGTTTTTCGGTTCCATCTAACGTATCACTATTGGCGGACGGAGGGCGCTCGGTCATTGCGTCGAGTATAGAGTCGTACGCAGCACTACGATTGTAGACGAACCACTCGAGTCCAGAAACGACGACGTTGATGCGACACGGCAGCTCGGGGCGCTTGCCAGCACCCGATATACCACCATCGTCCCCGGAGTTTGCACTCGTCTTTTCCGCAACAAGCGCCGCATCCCGTGCTCTACGTAGCCAGTATGACCAGGTGATATGTCCATTCTGAATAAGGATCGTCTCGTTCTCTCCGTGGTATCGAAGGCCGGTAAAGAAGACGCGACCGCCTAGCAAGGACCACTGCAAGGCTTGGATATCGATATAGATGCGATAGGTATGCCAGGTGTAGGTGCGGATGGTGTACGAGATGATGGAGGCAACTACTCTATTGAAGTATAACAGGAAGAAAATGGCACTGCGAATATGTTAGAACATGTTAGGCAACATGCGACACAGGTGTTGCACAGGGTATAGGTATAGGTATAGGTATAGGTATAGGTGGCTTACAGGACTCCGCAGACTATGATCCAGGCAAGGAATTGGCTTTAACTGGTCAGTTCCATATCTCTATACTCGGTCTTATGATAGCTATAAGAGGTCAACCTACCCATTGAAGCCTTGCCAGGTTGGCAGCACGTTAGCCATAACAACTCCAAAGATCCCCAAGATCCCCTTCCCCCAAACTCCCCCAGGGATTTACGCCGCCTAGGTTTTTACCAGACTCCGAGTTGAAGACATGGAACATTAGACCGTAGCTGTCAGCTAGGTAGTTATGTCTCCGAGAAAAGTATCGAGTTCCATTGAACGCGTGCGGTCTAGATGATTAGCTCGCGAATAATTATCGTGGAGATTGGTTAGAAAGTCAATAATTACTGGGCTAGGTACGGTTATGGATTATAGATTATATAAAACTACTTCCTAAGCAGAGTGGCTGCATGGCTGCATGACGCGTGAAAGACAAGGGTAGGTCTGAATGGACCTGGTAAGACAAGACCATTAAGTGGACCCATGAGTTATAGGTAATGCATCAGGTAATTCCAGCTCCCACACAGCCTGATAGGCAGCTGACAGCTCATACGTTAGCGATTATCGATAACACATGTACAGTGGCTGTAGGCATCCACTTAAGCTCTGTTAGTGAATATCTCATTGCGAACGCGGTACGAAGTACGTACTTGTAGGTACCCATGATCAAATGACATTCCACATTGCTGGGAGCTCCCAAAACCCTCCACCCCCAATACTCAACATCTGCGCGTCACCTTTTACGTCTGCTGCAACATCGCGGCTTTCGGCCATGCGCTTTTTCGAGCCTCTTCTAGATTGAGCAGAGCAGGCAGAATACACGGTGTATTTAGGTGCCAGTTAGGTCACCAAGCCTACAAGATGGTTGGCGGTACCGGCCAGAAGTTCCACACTGCCACGACCATCATCGCAGGAGTCTTCTCTTTAACGGCAACTCTCCTGTCTATTGTGTAAGACCTGACCGACTACTCTCTTCCTGGGAAACTGAATGCTAATCTGTTACTTGAATAGGTCAATATGGCTTCAGCTGTACGTCTATTCGAACCTCCATCGTCTGTTGATTTGCCGTACACCATGTTAAACGTATATATAGAAAGAACTATCGGAAGCCGCTCTTGCAACGATACGTCGTACGCATATTATTAATGTGAGGATCTTCCCCGGTCCAATCTCGCACTCCTCTGACATTGTTAGGGTTCCCATCTATTCAATAAGTTCATGGGTTAGTATGGTGTCCCTGACGGCGGCAGCATTTATGGATCCAATAAGAGATATATACGAGGTACGAACGAGGTTCCTCCCCTGAATTATCAACACCGATCTAACTTGGCTGGCGAAAAGGCTTTCACGATCTATACCTTCTTCCAACTCCTAATCAACTATCTCGATGGCGAGCGAGCTCTCATAATCATGGCGCATGGTCGTGCCCCTGTACACCACCTATGGCCGCTGAACCACGTCCTACCCAAAGTCGATATATCCGACCCATATACCTTCTTAGCCATAAAGCGAGGGATACTTCAATATGCGTGGCTGAAACCCATCTTAGCTATCGCGGCGATCATCATGAAAGCGACAGGTATTTACCAGGAGGGATACATCGGAATCTCGTCGGGCTATCTTTGGAGCGGTATTCTCTACAACATCAGCGTTACTGTCAGTCTGTACTCGCTCGGTATGTTTTGGGTTTGCATGCATAATGACTTGCAACCCTACCGACCCGTGCCGAAATTCTTGTGCATCAAACTCGTCATCTTCGCTTCCTATTGGCAAGGCTTCTTCCTTTCCATTCTGGTCTGGCTGGGGGCCATTCCAGACGATGTTCAGGGGTATACACCGGACAACCTCGCCGTTGCTATTCAGGATGCTCTAATCTGCTGCGAAATGCCGTTGTTTGCCGTGGCTCACTGGTATGCCTTTTCTTGGCACGATTACGCAGACAACACCGTCTCCTCGGCTAGGCTACCTGTCAAGTTTGCGTTGAGGGATTCTTTCGGTGTTCTCGACCTCATTGAGGATTCTAAGCAGACCTTCCGAGGCGACCAGTACAGTTACAGAGTCTTTGATTCTACCGGAAAAGTCATTGCACACGAAGACTCTAGCTCTCGATTCGCGAGGCTCAAAGATGGGATGAGATACAAGCGAGGAGGCGAAGCCAAGTATTGGATCCCCAAGCCGGGTGAAGTCAGGGGGGAGATGAGCGCGAATACTCCGCTTTTGAGCTCAAATGGAGGACCTAGCGGCGCAGGCGATCCAACGCCAAAGTATAATCACGGATCAACTGACGAGACAGCATTAGACCCCGATGATGAAAGCCTTTATCATAAAGCTCGGGACCTGGAGTTTGGTGACTGGAATGTAAGTTTTCGATAGTCGATTTGACAGTCCTGACACTAACAATGTTATTTTTTTTTCAAGTACCCCGTCATCACTGCAAACGTGCCGACGAGAGACCGCTGGCTTTCCAGGGGTCCGGCCGTGTATCAATCGAGTACTGGGGCTTGGCACGCGTCCCGGTCGAGCTCATATCAAAGCGTCAGTAACAAACCTGCAGCGGTGACTACCCCTATTGCCGAGACTATAGTTAGCAAGAGGAAGAAAGGCAAGCAAAGGCAGAATAAGCATGACCCTGTCCCTACCCCAGAACCTACGGCTATCGCCGCTGAGGAATCTCAGTCAAAGGGCCCCCTTGGTGCCCCCGTACTCTCAACGTCTGATCCACAGATTTTAGAGGAAGAGGCTGAGGAGGAAGATCCAACATTCAAAGTAGGCGAGTCGACACCAGACGATCTTGCCACTGGAGGACAAGAAAACACGGAGCATAACACAACCAGTTCGTATTTTGGTGCCGACAACGATGAATTTCGCAATGTTTGGGGCAGTGATCGCGTATGATCCAGGGTTTTATTTATTTTTTACTCTTTGGCGGCATTCTTAGATACCCAGGGTTTCGTATACGACTGATCCAATGTCTGTACACAGCATAAGTAGTGGGGTGTTTTTGCCTTTGAAATGAATACGTCAAATATTATTGCTCAAAGCCAACGTACATTGCAGTCTTTGGAAAGGTTATAACAGACTTACTGCCGAGTTGACTTAAAATACATCACATTACCATTTAATCTTCGCTGCCCGTTATTTTTTTTCATTCCTTATTAAATTTTGCTTATCCTAGTTTTCGATGTTAAACAACTAGTATAAGCGATAGAAATGGAAGAAATAGCAGTAGGGTAAAAAAGACGAAAAAGAAAATTGTTTGCTTCTCTTTGATTGAGCGTGTCATCCTTAGTGCAGGGGCCATGCTAATCGTCTCTGTTTTGTTACAAATTTGACCATTGTGCCCGAAGGCGAAATTCTGATGACTATTCCTAACCTTAGATCTATCGGGGGCGGGCAAATATCGGGCTAGGTAGTAGTAGCTTCTATAGTTATTACCTACAGCTGCTGCTGCCTTCCTCTGCTTCCTCTCACCAAAATCTCCCCCTTAACATTATAGCCTCTCTAGAGAGTCAGAAGCTCAAGTGATCATCAGGCTTTCGGGTCGCCTATCCATTCCTACCCCCGTCTTCCGACGCTAATCTGATGAGGCTTCACCCCAAGAAAAAGAAAAGGGGGGCTACGAAGACGGGTCTAATTAAAGCCAACGGGTTCGGCCCGCAAGGTAGGTCCGTCGAAATCAATCTTTGGCTGCAGATCGAATACTGTTAACGCTACTTGGGCGTCGAGAACACTCATCTCGATGACAGAAAATACGTTAGACTAGGTAGTGAAATAAATATTATCTCGGTGCTGGCTATAAACGCTCTCAAGGATATATATCGCTAAAACTAAACAGATAGACGTACGAATCTTAAAATTCTTGTTTCAGGAGCTCCTCAAACTTGGCCCCCAAGAACCTTTCACCTTGTACAACAGGGCCGTGATTTTCTTGGGTTTGCACGGCCCATCGTTTTTTCCTTACGAGCCTGTGCAAAGTCCAGATCAAAAAGGCCAGCCTTGGCCCAATTGAAGAAGCCGATCTGAGCCATCCCACCATCACCAAACACGACGACGGGTGGACCGAGCTGGGAAGTGCGCACCATGGCGGACCTGGCACGCGAGCCAGCTCAGTGGCTTGGAAGTGACGTCGTGCGCGATGACGAGGACGTCAGCCCAGCCAAAGGCGTTGCTAACGTATAGACTCTCAGCGGCTAGAGGGATTAAATCACCTTCAAAAGCCTTGCAAAGGGACATGGCAATGGATGCGGCAACCTGAGATGGCAACAGTTAGCTCCCACTAAAGGGGATAGACACAGTAATGTGTTTTTACTGGTCTTTCGGGGCCCAGTGCCATCTGGAGGACTGTACATCGCAAGATCCAGGCTGTTCAGACGTCGTTTTCGGTCAAAGGCACCTTGGAGGGCCTTGTCCAGCTACGGACGCCAATACGTCTCGGGAACACAGACCATACGGTTCTCCTTAGCTCGGACGAGCATATCGACACCGTAGCCGAGCCCCCACTTGAGCATACCTTCCTTAGCCGGCCTCCCAGTCTTTGCCATCCGTCCGTCCCGCTTCACAAGTCCCTCGAGAGACTGTCGTAGCCTCTCGGGGTCGAGCACCTCGTCAGATACGAGGGACACGGCCATGTTGTTGCCCTATACAAGCAAGCTATTCTCGAAGAAATGGAGGAGCAGCGCCCGATCGGGCGCAGCTGAACCGGACCCAGACGGATATGCTCATCTTGCCAACCCGATTGAATGTGATGAAGCACGGCCGGGGTGGGCATTTAGAGGATGTGTCTATAGCGGAACCCTCCAAGGTCTACCGCGGCATCTTCGTTGGTATCGCCACATCCATCTTGATTCACACCTTGGTCTTATCACCGGCGAGCCCGAATGTCGCCTTATCTCAGGCTATGCTCAATATCGTATCCGACTTCGCCGTCATAGCCGTTCCCATTTGCGTAAGAAAAGTGAGTGGGAAAAATTCGCTTCTGATTTTCTTCCTTGTTGGGGAGGATTTTATTTGCCTAGGTACCTAGGTAGTGAGGCACTTAGGTATTTATATTTTTTATATTTACCGTATAAGGGTTTCGAACCTACGACACATGTTATCTTAGGTATGCTACCAAGGTGGTTTGGTAAAACCATTTCCGATAAAGCCACTTGTAAATAAAACTCATCCTTAAGCAAACCGTTTCCCCCTAGTAAACCCATTTATTTAGGTAAAAAAAAATTCTTGGACAAGGCCGTTTTCTTGAGCAAACCACTTTCAGGGGATATTATAAGGAACCGTATTTTGCCGCTATGGTAGGTGCCTACCTACTGTACAATAAATAAGTCATTACCAGTTACCCGGGGACACAGTAGCTACAATATCCATTATACGGACACCGCAATGGCCGTAAGAAACACTGTAGAGTACTGCCTAGGTACTTACATAAGGTAGACATAGCATGGTACTAGGCGTTACAACCAAGAAAAGGGGGGCACGTGATACCCCAGAAGCCAAACAACCACTCCCCTGTCTCACTCGAGAAGAGGCAAAGCCAGTACCAGTGCTAGTAAAATGATAACCCTTTAGGCTATGGGATGAAGTATCCCTAGGTTTCAAAGGCCAATTGCGTTATATTAAAGGTCGATTTCTAGTTAACGTGCAGCTCATTCAAGCTGATCACTCTTAATACCTAAGGTACCACCCAAGAGTAGAAGGCACGTATCTGATAGCGTGCCAGAATTATCATCTCATTACCTGAGGTATCCATATCATTCACCTTTTTTTAAGAATTTGCGGCAGGAGGTGGATACCTGTTTGTCTCTGGAGGACGACGTCCCTTGCGCATTGGCCATTTGTACCTAAGGTATCTACCTCCAATAATATTATATAAAGCATTAAACATCCATCTACACATCCTCGAGGCCGTCCTAATACGTTACGTACTATTCGCCTACCAATTTGCAATACACACACACACAACTCAAGTCACCATGCCCTCACCATCATCGTCCTTTTTTTCACCGCCATTGATGGCACCTCCTGGCGTGATGTTGTCGATGCCGCCGCTATCTTCACAATCGCCACCATCATCGCCGTCCTCGTTGCCATCACATCGACTACGGTGGACATCACGAGTCACAGGCGTCGGTACGATACCTCCAGCTGAGTGGGTAGAAGACACCGACACTCTTGCCGCACGAATCCCGCCGTACTTGGCATCTCTATTCGGCTGCCATTCAGGAACTCCGGCTACAGAGCCATTGAAGGTGAAGGTGGCTTTACTCGGTGAAGGCGCTTTCAACCGTGTATTCCTCATTCAGACCGGCTCAGAGCACTCGCTGTCTTCACTGCCGCCGTCACTTGTCCTGCGCCTCTCCCTCCCCGTCCAGCGCTTCTCCCTCCCT
Organism: Hypoxylon rubiginosum; assembly: GCA_902806565.1. Classification (NCBI taxonomy): domain Eukaryota; kingdom Fungi; phylum Ascomycota; class Sordariomycetes; order Xylariales; family Hypoxylaceae; genus Hypoxylon; species Hypoxylon rubiginosum. Next base: position 241,665 of record CADCXA010000065.1, on the reverse strand, counting down.
GTCCAGCCAGAGAGCAAAATCATATCCGAGGTTACCACCATGCGATTCGTGAAGCGTTGTACATGTATACCCGTGCCCCAGGTATACATGTACAACGCTTCTTGGACCAACAAGCTAGGCTATGAATGGATCCTAATGGAGCACATGCCTGGCCAGCCCCTTGCAGAGGTTCAAGGCGGTCTCAGCAACAATGCCAGGGGACTTGTCGGCCGAACAATTGCTGAATGGATGGATAGCTTATGCCGCCTCCAGTTCGACAAGATCGGGGCCCTTTACACAGCCGATACAGCTTCCGATGATGACGGCACAGTTGTAATTTCTGGTACCGACTGCAACCCAGTCATCGGTCAATTTGTTCACCAAGCCTATACAGGCGATTGGAGAACTGAGTACAGATTCAACAGAGGGCCGTTCCACAATCTACGGGATTACCTGCTGTCATTTGCACAAGCATCTAATCTAGAAATTCACGATCCCCGACAACGAGCAAGAGCCGAAATATTTGCGCACCTCTATAGCATCAGACGTCATGACTACGAAGCACGAGCGCAAGAACACGACGACGACACTTCGGACTATGATGATGATCCTGAGGAATGTCTACGCAAAGAGACGGGCGAAGAGCGAGACCGTCGTCGAGCTAGGATTGTGGAAGCCGAAGCCCGGTTGGAGGAGTTTCTTAATGAGAAGATACCGAAGCATTGGGCAGGCGATGGCCAAGCTGGCCAAACCATGACGGTCCGTGAGGCTCAGGCGGCTTCCCCCATATCGTTCACGGGATCACGCTACGACACTTGCGAGTTGGAGATCCAGCACTCGGCCGCTGACACGCTCATGGACATTATCAACACTGTTGTCCCCAACACCACCTTGCCGCAGAAATCCGTAGTACTTTACCATTGGGATATGCATGGCTTCAACATCCTCGTCGACGGGAGCACAGGTCAACCTACAGCACTTCTTGACTGGGACCGGTTAAACACTATCCCACGAATCTTTGCTCAGTTTTATCCGTCTGCCTTACAACCCAACCCTCTGAGTCCGGTTCCAGATTGGTATATGCGGATGCGGGAGGCATTCGTCGAGCGTCTAAAGGAATTGGATTCTCCCTGGTTGGCTGTCAAGGATGGTGGGGTCTCTCTGCAAACGACGTACTATATCAGCGTATCTTGGATGTGGCAAGCGATACGTATCTTAATTTCGTCTCCGTGGATTCTCTGGAGAAGGAAGTACGTTCAGTAGGGGAAGTCAACATCAGTAACCTAGCTTAGAACGAGGAGGGCAGAGATTGTTCTAGTTGCATAGCAATGGCTTCTGCCAGATAGGTCAAGAGGATGTCAGATAGGTTTAGATCCTCTTGACATAATAATGCCATTAAACCCCCATTTCCTACACCCTGTATCGTGACAGTCAAGATTCATCATTTAGATAATATCTTACCTACAGGTCAGGTAGGGCTTCGTGTACTGAAAAGGAGAGTTTAATGGATACATAATGTAGTAGAAAGGGAGTAGATATATCTACTCTGGTATTCCGTACCTCGTAGTTGAAGATCCGTATACATAATGAAAGATATGTGACTACATAGGTGCCTAGCTTTTGCCAAAAATTTCACTATCTCTTCATGTCTTATAGGTAGGTAAAGTTATAACTAGTGATAGTAACTCACGTCTCCTGAATGTAAAGTGTAGTACCTATGCCTCGTTACGAATTCGCCAAGCCGATGATAGCATAGATTCATTAGGAATATGAAACCACTGCTCGAACTCTCTAAAAAGAGCATATAAGCCATACTAAACTTGCAATAATATATCAGTAGCGACTTTCATACCAGGCGAATAAGGCCTAGTTGGTTCGGTCTAGCGAATATCATTCTTACACTATCCTTAAAGTATAGTTATAGGTGTTGCTAGGCCCTGGGGTTCGATTCCCCAAGTGGCCAGTTCCTTTTTCTTTTCTTTTTTGTAGCTTCGTGTGGTGATAGCAATGAGCTCTCGTATACTCGCTCGTCCCGTTGAGCAGTCAGCCCTCATATATAGTCGAATCCTCCCAAATTCGCGGTTTAATGGCGACGCAAGTTCATCTTAGAATTAATATCTCTCCGGCCCCTACCTTACACAAATTTCTTACCTTGATGGCATGGCAGGGTAGACCTCGATGTCATGGGTTTGTGGTTATTAGGGACTAACGTGGTATTGAAGCCCTGGGCTTTGAAGTACCCAGAATATGCGCCTAGTCTGTGTCTATAATAGGGAGCGTCCTAAATTTTGGGTTTGCAATTCCCATTGCACTGTATCTATGAGGTGAGAGTACACCGTTGAATTTGCCAATGAAGACGGCTGTTTTCTGTATTGTTGGTCGGGAATTCGCAATAGTGGTTCCCCCCTTTTAATATCGATTTTACAGTATTCATCATAACCTCAACTTCATACATCCAATCACTATTTTCAACTAATTATTTGGTATCGTAACTAAGGTCAAGCAGGTTAGCTACAGAAAGTCCTCATTATCTATCGTTCGTTCATCGTTCATACATCTTTCTCGACTATTCTCACACCAGGTGCTAGTAGATAACACACAAACCACACAAGACCTATTCTCAGCATAGCAAAACCGAGCGTGCAACCCGGAGATCTACGCATCTAATCAAGCCTTCGCACCGGCCGCGGCGCCGTTGCTGCCGACAGCCCCAGTCCCCGCGAGAGCGGAAGCCAGCGTCGACTTCTTGACCAGCTTGAGGCCCACGAGCGCGTATACTAGGCCCTCGACGCCGAGGATGACGACGAGCGTGACGAGCGCGCCGATGACGCCGGCGACGGGCAGCGAGATGCCGTTGCCGGACGTAGAAGCGGCACTGCCGCCATCGTCGCTGGAACCGGAAGTGGAGGGGGAGGAGGAAGCGCACACGCCGGTGGTGTTGCCGCAGGCCTGGCACCAAGCGCCGGTGTCGCCGATGGCGAACTTGCCCATCTCGCTGGCGAAGGTGGTCCAGGGCAGCAGGACGTCGCCCTGGCCGAAGAGCGGGTACGCCGTCAGCGGGTTCTGGGCGGCGGTGCCGTTGGCCATGAGGAAGCGGACCGACACGTCGGCGGCGGCCGGGTAGCTCGTGCTGGAGACGGTGGTGGCGTTGGTGACGAGCTCGAACACGATGGACGATGCGTAGTCGACGACGCCCGTGAAGTCGGCGGACACCTTGTGCAGCTGCGCCAGCCCGAAGAAGGACATGAAGGACGCGTACGCGCCGAACTGGATGCTCACCGGCGTCGCGCCCTTGCCGGTCAGCGTGCTGTTGAGCTGCTGCAGGATCTGCGCGGCGAGCGTGGCGCCCGCGACGGCGCGGATCGTGTCACTCTCGTTGTAGGCCAGGTTCCACTCGTGGTTGTCGGCCAGGGTCCGCAGCTGGAAAACGGTCTCGCTGGTCAGGAGGTCCGACGACGGGATGGTCGCGTTGTGGATGCGGCCCACGTTGAGGTAGTCGAAGATGGTGTAGGCGTTCTTGAAGGTGGCCTGGCTGGAGCCGAAGACGCCGCCGATGACGGGCGACAGGTTGCTGTAGAACGACTTGGTCGAGTCGAGCGTGCTGACGTACTCGGCCGACTGGAAATAGTTGTTGGAACTCACGACGGCGTTGCCGCATCCTGAGCCGCCCTGCAGCCATTCCGAGCTCTCGGCGTTGGTGCTGGTCGACGCCGTCGTCGACGACGTCACGGGAACGTACTGGTAGCCTCCCAAGGGCGCCTCCACCTCGGAACTGTTGGCGAGCGTCGACACACTGAGACTGCCTGCGGGCGGGTAGACGCCCTGCAGGAAAGCTATGGAGGAGCTCTGCAGAACGGCGTCCGAAGGCGACAGGACGCTGAGCTGCGAGGGGACGGCGATGTCGGTGCTCAATCCATGGATGGGAGCGCTGGCGTTGGACGACACATAGCGCTCACGGTAGAAGTTTCCGGACTGGAATACCTGGTCGGCACCTAACGAAGTCAGGTTGACCGGAGGTAGACTCTTGGCTGAGCGGTCGCCATGACGGTGGAAGATGTAGACGCCGAGGACGGTCTCTGCCCTGGTGAGGGGCAGAGCTGCCAAGGAGAGCAAAAGAGTCTTCAACTCCATGGTTCTCTCTGTTCAAGTCTAGGTCTTGTTGGCTGACTCACTCACTACCCGTCGACTGATAGGATTGAAGGTACCTAGGGATTTACACCTTGGCAGGAAAAAGCAACAATCCGGCACACCTTGGAGATGAGAGGAAAACCTATTCTGCTGAGAAGAGTCGCCAGTAGTATTTTAAAGGAAAACTCATGGCGTCCTGCCCCGCCTATCGTAAGGTTGCAGTTACAATTCAGCTAGCTAACAGCTACCAATGGCTGCACGTCGGGACGGCAAGCTAGGGCAGACCTGGAGGATTCCTCGGGATCCTCCTCTAGTCCCACCACCTCTTCAACTCGGCCTGCCTAGAAGGGCAAGAAGGGCTATCGGTCCAAGAGCTAGGTAGTCTCGAACTCCCAGCTCGTCGGGGTTGTGCCAAGAGCGGATCGATCACCGTCGAATTGTCCAATAAGAAGTAGTCTCGAGCAAATTTCGTGCATCTCCGGCTGCGGGCTGATCACTGGTATCGATCTGATAAAGTACCAGTATCGGCCGGATCCTAGCTCACATAAAATTTATGAGAGACCCTTACTAATGGCATTTCATGTGTATAGCTGTAAGAAATTGTTAGATAGAACACGACTAGAACTAGGACTGTGTAGAAAGTAGCCATGTATAAGAAAAATAATAAGAAAAAAAAGGATTCAGAGGAAGATGTTAGTGGATATTTGTTGTAAGGTAGAAGAAGGTCAGTGTTGAACGATACCTACGTAAAGGAGTATATTCACGGACTGCTCTAGTTACTGCTTCAAAATGTCTATATTTAGGAGTGCCAGTAGATTATATATCCAACCCATCTTCTAACGTCTATATTCGTCGGTTGGCTACGCAAGTCAGCGCACTGAATGCTATTCTATATGCATGCATGTGTACGATTCAAAAGCGCACAATAGTAACCCTCCCATCACGATCCTCACCGACGACCCACCGCTCGTCCCCGGCGATGCGCCCTTTCGCTAGCAGTTCCCACCACATGTCGTCTGCGAACCTAACCTCAGACGGCTGCTCCTCCGCCGCCTCCTGCTCTTCATCTCCATCCCCGTTCTCCCCGTCCCCGTCTTCGTCCCCCTTCTCCTCGACGCTGATCTTGGGCAGCACGAACGACGACAGCGCCTCCACCATGAAGCACTGGCGCGCCACCACCCTTACGCCCGCGCCCGTGTCCACCGCGTCGCTGACCGTCAGGTACGGGAACTCCTCGTGGCGCCAGCAAGGCGCGCGGCCCGGCCACGTGGTCCCAGCACCACTACTACTACCACTAGGCACATTCGTGCTGTTCCCGCCGCTGCTACCGCTACCGCTACTGTTACTAACCCGCGCGAAGGACCCCGCGCGGGGGCAGAAGCTCATATGCACGTCGCCGTCGGCGCAGCACTGGTCGAACCAGCGCGGGCCCACGCCGGCGAACGGCACGCCGGTGCAGCGGACGAGGTGGTGCCGCGGCGGCGAGAGGCTCGAGTGCTGGCCCGCCAGCCACCGGTGCTCCTCCTCATGAACATAGACGTTGTGCTCATCCAGCAGCACCTCGCGCAGGCACGGCGTGCAGCGCTGCCTTAACCCCAGGAACTCGAGGTCCCGCCACGAGAACCGATTGACCACCGCCGGGCCGGCCTCCGCCCCGGCGGCGAGGAGCTTCTTGCGCACGACGCCCGTCGGGTCGAGGGACGGGCCGTACGACGACGGGGACGAGATGTCCCAGACGGTGAGCTGCTCGAGCGGGTCCTCCTCGCCCCAGGGCGACCGGTTCGGCTGCCAGAGGTACAGCGCGTAGTGCGTCGCCGTGTGCGCCGAGAAGAAGCGGTCGTGGCTGTTCAGCGGCAGGCCCAGGAAGTGGATCTTCCACTCGCACCGGAACGCGACGTCCCACGTGAACCGCGGAGATTCGGATTCGGACGACGATGGTGACGACAAAGGAGGAGGAGGTGATGGTGGCTTCTGTACCCGGCGGCGCCGCACGTCGAACGCCGTGGCGAAGTGGCGGTGGACCATCTCCCGGTCGTTCAGCTGGTGGTACGGCTCGCGCTCGCACCACTCGACGACGAGCACGCCGCAGGTGAGCCGCAGGCGGCGGACCGTCTTGTCCGACCCGTCGAACGGCACGGCGGAGCGGAGCCTCGTCTCCAGGTCGTAGGCCACGTAGCGCCCCGAGGCGGCCTCCGGGTAGACCAGCAGCCCGTCGTCGAAGCACCACGTCGGGTCGCGGTGCTGGAACGCGGCCACGTTGTCGTTCCACTGCAGCCAGCGGCTCCAGGGCGAGACCCCGCGGAACGATGATCCGCCTCCTTTGCTGCCTGCTACCTCCTGGACGACGTCGACCTTCTCGATCAGCCGCGGCTTGGCCGACCGTATGTAATAGTACCTCCTCGCCACCTCCGCGAAGACGCGCGCCCAGTCGCGTGCCACCAGAGGCTCCTCCTCTTCCTCCTCCTCGCCGAGCCGCTCCCCCGAAGCCGTCCGCATCTCGCGCGAGCGGGAAAAGTGCCATCGCATGAAGTTCCACGACGCGTCCGCGCTGCCGAACGCCTCGAGCCACGCGCGGCTCACGCGGCGGCAGAGGACGCAGTCCTGCGGTGAGAGGTACGAGGTGACGAGCAGAAACAGATCATTTGGCAGATCGGTTATGTCCTGGACCTCGCGGTTATCGATAACGACTCCATCTTGGTCCTGGGGATTCGGAGAACCGGGACTGGGCTCGGTGCTGTTGCTCGTGTTCATTGTTCATAATTGGATGTTTGGGCGAGTGAGTGAGAAAGGGGGGGAAGCTTTTACTAATATGTCAATTTGTTCGTGGCGAAACCCCGTTGGAGGTTGGAGGCGCCCTTTAGTCCGGTTACGACTTAGCGATATTCACAGTGACGACTTCAGAAAAGAACAGCATAAGACGAGTAATACCTCGGTATACATGTGAAGGAGTAAGTAGAATTGCAGGCTAGACATAGTAATATCAAAACATTTGAAGATTAAAAAGGTTCCACCCTTGATTTTTGAAGTTGTAGCTAGAACTTCGGGTTATCTATTTCGTATATTCTGTACAAGTCCGAATTTCGCCCTCGGCTTTCGTTGGCTCTCTTTAACTACGCTGGCAGTCAGGAACCCTGACAAAGACTGAATCACCACACACAAAACACACAATCTGTGATACAAATGCAATCATTTATAATCTCACAATGTCATTGCTCATTTCATTGCAGCACGCCATGATTAAATACGAAGGTATATACAGTCTGCGTAAGAACATCCTCCCCTATGATCATCCTTTTTTAGTTGTGCGTAGGCATAGCAACATCCGCCTTCTTCGAGACAGCATCGGCACTTGACCACATCGCCGTTACCGTCTTTTGTTGCGTGTAGAAATTAACACCGGGTTGGCCGTAGAACGTGTTGGCGCCGCCTCCTGCGATACTCTTCTTGTTGCCCGTGAACGAGAACATGGGCAATGGTACAGGGATTGGTACGTTGATACCGACCTGGCCGGCCTCGATGTTGCGTCTGAATGTCTCCGCCGTAGGACCCGATCGTGTGAAGATGGCCGTGCCGTTGCCGTATTCGTTCTTGTTGATCAGTTCGATGGCCTCGTCGAGCGTGTCTACGTTCAGACACACCAGTACCGGTCCGAAGATCTCTTCCTTGTAGCATTTCATATCTGCCGTTACATTGGTGATGATGGTCGGTCCCACCCAGTTTCCGTTGGGGTATTTCTCGGGCTTAAAGCCGCGACCGTCTAGCAGAATAGTCGCGCCCTCCTCCTCGGCACTCTTAATCAGGCTCTCGATCCTCTCCTTGCTCTGCGGCGAGATGACAGGGCCTAGGTCGGTGCCCTCTTCGAAGCCACCGTTGACGTGGAGCTGCTTGGCACTCTCCGCTAGGTCAGAAAGCCACTCCTTCGTCTCGCCAACCATGACCAGCGTGCTGAGCGCCATGCAACGCTGGCCAGCGGCGCCAAAAGCGGCTCCGGAAACGGCGTTGAGGAATTGGTTCTTGTTGCAGTCCGGCATGACGGCCGCGTGGTTCTTGGCACCCAGGTTGGCCTGTACTCTCTTGCCGTTGGCGGAGGCTCTGCTATAGATATACTCGCCAGCCTTGTTGCCGCCAACAAAGCTTACCGCCTTGATCTCCGGGGCATCGAGGATGAAGTCGACGGTTCGGTGGGCGCCGTGAATGACGTTGATAACGCCAGGGGGGAAACCAGCTTTCTTCGCTAGCTCAGCCAGGATCATGGTTGCGCCGGGATCTCTCTCGGAAGGTTTTACGATTATGGTGTTGCCGGTTACCGTCGCGATGGGAATACACCACAGCGGGATCATAGCAGGGAAGTCTATCAAGCACGGAATGGTAAGCAACCCCTCTTCGAAACCAATTGGGTATAAAATGAATACGTACTGAAAGGGCAAATGGCGGCCACGACGCCCAATGGCTCCTTGTAAGACCTCGTCTCCATATCCTTAGCAACCTCGAGTATTTCACCCTTCAAAAACTCCGGGGCACCGCACGCAGCCTCCGCGACCTGCAGACCTCTCAGCACGTCGCCCCTCGCATCTACAAACGTCTTGCCCTGCTCTAATGTGATGCTCGCAGCCAGGCGATCCCAGTTCTCCCGGATCAAGTTGACGTACTTGAACATGATCTGCTGGCGGGCGAGCACGCTCATGCTCCGCCAGGCCGGGAACGCCTTCTGAGCGCTATCGACGGCGGCCTGTAGCTCGGCATCGGTTGACTGAGGTACCCGCGTTATGAGATTGTTCGTGGCCGGGTCGTACAGCTCGATAAACTTGTCGGCTTTGCTGGGCAGGAACTCGTTATCCACGAACCAGGGCGTATCTTCGGGCTTAGCGATCCTCTCGTGGGTTGTAGGGTAGCTCGTCGCCGTCGAGGCTAACGCGCTCATGGGGCGGAGATGCTGGGCCGTTGCGGCTATCCGCCTCGCGGCCGTCGTTCGAGATGCCATGATCGGAGAGGCCGGAGACGAGAAGGAGGAAGAGAGGCGAGTTGCGGTGCGGCCGGCGCTGGCGGTGAGACTTCGTGTGCGTGCGAGACGGTGCATGATGGGGTTTATATTCTACTCGCTAGACTCGCTAGTGAAGAAGACAAGCTGATAGATATAAATCAACTCCAATTCGGTAGGAGCGGGCCTCCTTTTGTTAAACCCTCGGGTGAACCAGCCTCCAAAAGATACGGAGTGCCCGGAAGAGGGAAGAGTTAAGAGGCCAAGAAGGGGGTAAGTAGCGCTATCGGGTACATCACCGAGGACTACCTACGTAGGTATTCTTTATTACATGTAAAGAAGTGGTGCAATTGGGTAAGAGGGGTATCTTTTGGCTCACTGTTGCCGTCTCAAGCCGAAACCCCGAATACCGGACATGCGGCAGCTGGGATAAAAGCTGGGGTATTATGTTTTAGCGCATGTAAGCACTGTAAAGCTCAACCTAGCCATATCTTGTTATAGATAGAAGAGATCTTTTATAGATAAAAGAAGTGTTTTTTTCTAGTTATAGGGACAGTCTATAGATATAAGATATGTTTATAGATATAAGAGATATTATAAAGATGGAGGTGATATTTTAGAGATAAACGAGATCTTATAGATAAGAGTATACCTTATAGATGTTACTATTATAATGTCTAGTCCACGTCGAGATTAGAAACAAGATTAGAGACATAGATAGTTTGGCAAGACTTGCTTAACTCAGTTTGTAGAGTCTTCAATTCTACCTAATAGTATGCTGCCATCCTTGCACCCGCGCCGCCAGTGCAGTAGTAATAATAACAACTGAAAGAATACAGTAAGAGTATAATCGTATTCACACACCCGAGTGCCGAGTCATTAATTCTCAAAGCTGTACTTAAGCCATCCACCAAGTGCTCGCAAGCTCTCCCATCGTACGTTCTCATCCGAATCCTGCATGAGTTCCATGATGCGCGTCTTCAAGCCCAACTTCTCCAGTTGGTATCGCTTCTCTGGCACCTCCTTGACTAGATTTCCCACGTCATTGCAAGCAATCGCCAGCACCGCTTTGTCGTTCTCCCACGGTTTCTTCATGATATCCGCCAGCTTTCGTGGGATTTCCCCGTTTTCAAAGTCAAGAATCTTTCGTGCATTTTCGGTCCAGAATGTTTGGTGACGATGAGGTGGTGACCACCGTAGATGTCCCGACTGAACCTCGGCAGCGTACTCGTCGAATGTGGTCTTGGTTTTCCGATATTCCTCTAGCATCTCCTTCAGCGTTTCCAAATCCTCCTGCAAGTCCGGGTCCGTTAGGTGACGGCCACCGACGTTTTGGAGTAGTGCGGGCAGCCTAGCCAAAACAGCTGTTGGGAGTAAGGTTGACGGGTTCGCTTCGAGGAGGTTGTTTAGGGTCGACAGAAGAAGCCGCGTGGTCTTCTCCTTTGGTGATAGCCGTAGTAGTTGAGTGTATAAAAGGACAATATCATATTCACTACGTCAATGTTAGTTGCAAGCTTTCGGATGCCATATAATGTGGCTTTCTCCTTACTCGTTCAGATCATCACCAATGTCTTCTGCTTCAAAGCTTAGTTGCCAAAGCACCAGCAAGACGTGGTACAAAAGCTGTAACCCAACTCCACCGCTTAGGCCCTCGAAGCCGCTGCTTCTTGTGGTGTTATTTCCGCTCCAGAGACTAGCTGAAGACTCGCCACCAATGCCTGCCGCCTTTCGCAGGATGTCGATTAAGGGAGCCACAGTCTCGCTTCTTTGCTTCCAGAAGAGTTGTCGAGACGATTGTCCATATAGGAGAGACGAGTATTCCATCACAGCAATGTCTTGCAGTCCTGCATCGTTGGAATTCTTGACTAGGCCGCAGAGGTAGCTTAGTACCAGGGGTAAAGCATTTTCTGTTGACTGGGATTCGTCTTTTGAGTTGGCCATCAAGGCAGCGAGGGCGGTAGAGGTAAGTAGAGGAATAGGGTCTTCTGGGTTGTTCGAGTGTGCAAGTAGAGGTAAGAGATGTTGATATGGGTTGGAGTCCTTGAAGAGCGCTTTCGCAAGAGCCGGAACGCCTACAACGATGATGTTAGTATATCCGAGTTGAGGATATCGACAGAATAGTAGGTCTCTCAGTGTAGCTTAGACTGGAGTGCATTCGCAGGGGATGAACGCACCATCGAGGAGATCGCTTAGTAGGACGAGAATGTACTGCACGACATCGGAACGCTGGCTCGCCGACTGAAGGACACCAGGAGTGCCAGCTTCTCCAACAAATAATATTCGGTAACCGTCGAGATCGCCTTCTACCACCTGCTTTCTCTGCTCCCTTCTCACTTTGTCGACCGCCCTGATTTTGGCCAATTGAGCCTCGGTGATGGTGCCTGCTCTAGCTGCACCATCCCAAGGAATTGGCCTTTGGCGGACGTTATTCTGAAGGGACCCGAGGTAGGGAGGGGGGTCGAGCGACATGATGGAATTGAGCCCAGAATGGGGGGCTCGTGTATCGGGTTAGGCTTGAAGTGGGAATCGAGCTTGACGTGGCGATGTGGTTTGATGTTGAAGCTTCGTGTACGATCATTCATGCAGGAGTAGGGAAAGGTAACCGAGTCGTAGCTTAAGCTGGGCGGGCTAGGCTGAGGTTGGGGCTGTGAAAGCTCCAGGTCCCATGCGCCTTTTGCAGCATTACAATAAGCTATCATTTAAGTGGGTCTTCCGTCATAGGCGCATGCAGCCGCTAACCTACGAATCTTAACTTTGGAAGAACAGAACAGAGCTGGACTCACGTAATATAAGTCATCTATAGAATTTATAGTCATGCGTAATCTTTCCTTTATTTTCATATACCTACTTGAATAATGTTGGTAATACGTAAGCTAGAGACGTCTCATTGTCGATAGGAGGAGTATTTTAAAAGATACAGAACGTCATATTATGCTATGCTAGGTAATCCGACCAAACAGTCAACTCATTGCCATATCGAAGCATGCTATTCATACGTGTTCGCCCTTCAGCTAATTATTTGAATGGTGATCCTCCTCAAGGTCAACTTAGTGCCCAACTGACCAACATGATGCTTCCTGCTCGTGAATAACAAGCAGAAGAGATATGTAATGGCCGGCGCGTTGAATCCAGTGGTCGTATGAGTGCAGTTCCGGCAGATATACCATATACCCTACCCCATTCTTTGTTTCCTCCTTACCCATACCTCCTGATCGTTCTCGTCCTTACTATCCTCTGTACCGGTGAAGGGACGCAACTGAACCTCCCAAAGACGCAGCTTATAGTTGGATCGATCCGCTTTCCCTGAGAACAAATCGAACGACCAGCCGTGCTTAGGGCAAGTGATTCCCGCGCTTAATGCGATGCCGAAGTCCTCAATATCAAACGGAATACCCTCAGAGAGAGGATATGCCGAATGTGGACATCGCTATTCCTGCCATTGGCATCATATACTTATTAGGTCGTCGAGTTCATAAGGCAGAACTCACATTGTTCATGGCATGGATCTTGTCCTTGTACTTGAATACGACCACTTGATCTGACAGTCCTCCTCCCTCAGAGCGTGATATTGAGTCGCCTTCAACTTGACGTGCTTGAGAGCTATCTGTAGCAGGCACATGAAAAACCTTGCATCCAGGTATAGAGTTCTGTCCTGGGCAAGGCTGGTGCTCGGATAGACTAACGCCGCCTGACTCGGTGATATTAGGAAACGAAGAGGCTCGGCCGACGCAAAACCAAGCATCACCTTTGCGAGACGGTGCTATGAAAGCTGATGCCATATCATTTAATGTAGAACGGTATCGACCGTCTGAAGCTTTGGAAGAGCTGACTGAACTTGGTCAAATTTGGAACATTGTTGGTCAGAAAAGTTGAGATGAAAAGCGATAACGGCATTTTCAATGACTGATAAGAAATAGCTTGCCGTCTTTCAACTTATATGTACCCAGATACTTGCGAAACTAAACCCTCCAGGAGGTAACTTGAGGTTTTCATGATACTTGACTTATCGTTGACCTGGATCGTTTTGGTTCATGGCGCCATTGTATCGATAACTAACTGCTTAACTGCTCACTAGACAAGGCTACATAGTACGTAGCATCTGAAGTAAGACGAACATCTTGTCTGGTGGAGCTGATCTCAATAAGACCGATCCGTGTCCCTTCTTGCAGCGGACTTTATATGACGGAAAACTAGCTTCGATATTCAATGCGACTAGGATCAGGTTTATGGCGAACAATACGTCGTAGGTCTCCTTCGTATTCTGAAGCAAGGTAGGCCTAGGCGGTGATGCCCCATCATCTGAGCAATGGGAAGCCTTCCTTGGAACTTGACAACCCTTCGGTAGGTCCTCCGAGGATCCCTAATCTAGGAACGTGGCCAGCATTCTAGCCAATGAAGAGAGGATGTCCATAGTGTAGGTGAGCTTGGGTGAGCTGGTAGGTATGTGGGTAGGTGGGGTGATTGAAGGACCGGCAACCCCCCTGGCCCTAAGCAAACCGATAGGCTACACACCCTGGTAAAACGACCTATCGGGCTATCCATGTACAAGTACCTGACACGCTAAATTAGGCCGAACAGGTACCTAAGCGTATAGGTAATCGATTGTCGCTGCTGCAACAAGCACGGGCCAGAATCAACAAGTTACACTTACATGGATCTCTGCCAACTCACCATCGCATTCACACCCATTCATCGTGCATATGACGATAGAGGCTGTCTATATCTTATTTGAGTCGCATGATTCGAGGTCGAGGACAATCGATTAGAAAAAAGGGAATAAGAAAATAGAATACTGATGAGATTATTACCCCGAAGTCATTTGATTAAAAGTACAAAGTATTTAAAAATTAGATCGTGAACTGTGGTACCCCCTGTCAAATTCCAACCCCCTCTGTTTTCTTCACTTTTAGTCAGAGCAAAGCAACACCAGCCCCGCGGCATTTCCAATCGCAGCCAGGTTTTTTTTGGCCGTCACCTTCCCGTGAAGGAGGTTGGGAAAGTAATAGCCCACCAAGAAAAGAAGATGCATTAAGGAAACGGCCTAGAACTTTTTCTTTCCTGCATTCTTCCCCTTCCTACTTTTCCAATTTATTTCATTTTCACCAGTATCTTTTTACCGAGCAGGGGATTTTCATTATCGTCGCCGGCTACTAACCTTCACAGTCGCAATAACTCGGTGTGGTGGAACTTGGGTAATAAGTGAGTCTAAGACATCTGGAAGTGTAAGTTGGACAACCACGTTCCTCAGCATTCCTCAGACGGCAGCCCATACTAAAAGAAGCTCAAGTTGTCAGAGGAGGAGATTATCGTTGGCGAGGGTTTTGTCTCACCCTCGGCCACTTACTTCATTCGCATTCCAATCCCCTCAAAGCCGAGTCCATCTTTGGACGTAACTTAAGCAAGATGCGACCCAGCCAAACTCGACCCCTTTTCCTCTCATTGCTTTTCAGCAACCTCGTCGTCGCTCACCCATTCCCTCAAGATGACCTGAAAGATCTTGGCTTCGGATATCTTATGCCGCGCGCCTGCGCATCATACTGCGGCGCTGATAACCAATACTGTTGCAGCGACGGCGAAACATGTACTACAGTAGCCGACATAGCAAGCTGCGCTGCGGGTGCGGGTGCGGGCGGCGGATTCGGCTACTTGACCACCACGTGGACTGAGACGAAAACCTACACGAGCACACTCAGCTCTTACATAGGTCCCACAACTGCGGCATCGGGAGGAACAAATGGTGAACCTTGTGTACCACCCGAAGGATCTGGACAGATTGCCTGCGGCACTATCTGCTGTGCGAGTTACCAATACTGTGCTCACGAGGGTCAATGTTTGCCAAATGCCGCCGCCGGCTCTGGCTCGTGGACCCAATGGACCACGGTTGGCATCGTCACAACTCAGTACTCAGCACCCTATAGAGTCACCGGTAGTAGCACCATCGTGCAAACATCTGCGCCGACTACAACCGGCACCGCAGCTAGCGAGACGGCTACATCTACCAACACTCCTACCCCGGTTGCATCCACAAGTGGCGGCTTGAGCGGAGGCGCAATCGCCGGTATTGTTATTGGCACTATCGCCGGTGTGGCACTCCTGCTCCTCCTGTGCTTCTGCTGCATCGTCAGGGGTCTCTGGGATGTGTTCGCTGGTATCTTCGGAGGAGGACGTAAGAAGAGGGACACGGAACGAATTGAAGTCATTGAAGAACACTACTCGAGACGCGGCAGCCGACACGGCAGTGCTTATGGTGGCGCCGCCGCCGCACGGCCAATGCACCGGACCTGGTTCGGAGGTGGCGGAGGTCGACCGGCCTCAGCCGCCCCCAGAAAGGAGAAGAAATCGGGCTCTGGGTTCGGCTGGATGGCCGCCGGCCTAGGTGCAGCAGCGCTCCTCCTCGGTCTGCGCAGAGAAGACAAGCGTAGATCGAGCAGCCATAAGCCGCCGCGGAGCGACTGGAGTAGTGCGTACTACACTGACTCCTACACTGCAAGCAACCCTAGTGAGTTTATCCCCAAAAGATAAACTCCGACGGGGTTTATACTGACTATTTTGTTTCTTAGGTAGCCGAAGCTCCGACAGGAGGACGCGAGATACGCGACGGTCGAGACAGTCGAGAGGGACGAGAGCTTCGAGGAATTCACGAGCATCACGAATCTAGAAAGCGAAGCTTGCTACTCGTCCTATACCCTACCCATCCCGAGCCCGAAACTGAGTTTGTAGTCTCTTCGGTCACCACATACCTAATATGTCTATTCATCCCGTCATACATACCACAGAACAGCAAATCACAGAAGCGGCGTTTCGGAATGCGGAGGTTTCCTTTTCTTAGATGTGTAATCACGAATATTTCTACGACCAGTCACTAAAGATGAAACGATAAAGAACGAAAAACCGGCGACTTCAAGTCGACGAACGATAAGTATGGGGAAACGATAGCAGAACAAAGGATAATTAAGAACTGGAAGATGGTTTCCATTTGGAGAATTGAGATAGGTCTCCCGGACGTATTGTACATATGAAAGTAATGAGAACGGATCTCGGAGACGAATCGAGAAGCAAGCATGGCATAGGAAAGCCAAGAGGGATAGCTTGCTAGGGATGAGATAGGGATACCTCGACGTAGATAGATCACGAATGGAAAGTTAGGGGCTTCGTAGGGCTTCGTCCCTCGTTGCTACCTAAAGTGCGATGAAATTGTACCAACTATATGTCCAAATCATGATAATTGTGGTGAATCTATCCAGGAAGTCTATCTATCAAGAATTATGGCTTGCCAACGTACTGTACCTCGTCTACATACCTAATTCTACCGAAGTTCAAAACCTCTCTCCTCCATCACCTGTCGTAAGATATCTCGTCCGTGCAACGACTCTACGGTCGCTATACGATGCGCCGATCGGTACGTCCACGTCGGCGCATCGCCGCGGCCCTGCTGCGTGTTGAACTCGGCCAACGCCTCGTCGTACGCCTTCAGGTTCGCCGCCTGCCGCTGCTCTACCCCGCCGTCACCCTCGCCATTGCTCCCCCACGTCTCCCGGTGCACGACCTCGTCCTGCGCCAGCCGCGGCTTGACCGCCGCCCCTGCCCCCGCCGCCGGGTCCGGCCTCCCGACGGCCAGGCCGAACAGCGCGACGACGCGCGGCGGCAGCCCCAGCAGCGCGGCCAGCTCCCGCGGGCGGTTGCGGGCGGCGCCCACGTAGCAAGCCCCGAGCCCGAGGGCCTCGGCGGCCACGCACGCGTTCTGCGCGGCGAGCGACGCGTCGACGGCCGCCATCGTGTACATCTCGAAGAAGGCGAGCCCCTCGCCGGGCGGCATCCCGTGCCGGTCGGCGGCGGCCCCCAGGCGCGCTAGGTCGGCGCAGAAGACGAGAAATAAGGGGGCGGCGCGGATGAACTCCTGGTCGCCGCAGAGCACGGCGGCTTCGGATTTTAGAGGGGGGGAGGTGACGGCGACGGCGCTCCAGGTCTGCAGGTTGGAGGAGGTGGCGGCGCTCTGGGCGGCGGCGGCGAGGAGCTCGAGGGTGCCCCGGGGTAGGGGGGCCGGGAGGAAGGCGCGGGTGGATTTGTGGCGTAGTAGGGTTTCGAGGGTCGGGTTCGCGGCGGCGATGGGGGCGGCCGCGGGGGGAGCGGCGGCGGTGCCGTACCGGGCTTCGAGCAGGGGGGAGAGGTCCGTCATCTCGTTTTTGGTTTGGTTTGTCGTTGCTCTCTAGGCGCTCGCTTTGATTCCTGGCGACCTATGTAGGTAGATATACAAACTCCAGGTGACCCTTCTCTTTTCATCGTCGCCGGACGAAAAGAGACCAGGAGTAGTAGGCATTTTCCTTATAATGGTAGGTATGGCGTGCTAGCGAATCGGGATTTTGAAATGCGCCGTTTATCGGCTCGGCTACAGACCTCCCTCTCCAATCCCCAAGGTAAAAGCTATGTAACTAACAACCACGTCGCCGCTTTACTTGAGAAAGGTAGTTAATCCCTTAACAGTCTCTCTTGTCTAGAAGATAGAACTATCTAATTTCTCCAATTCCTATCGTCTCATGAGGCTTAGCGACGCTATAAGCGAGTTGGGGTTCGATCCTAAATTCGCAAGCTCCGTTCTCACGCTGTTATTAATCTGCAATATATATTATACACAGCTGCGTCCTGGTCATATGTATGGCAGCAATGATAACTTCCATTCCGCTTCTATCCCTATTTACGACTAGAGAATTATGTGAGGATAAAGTATTTGGGCTCTAGACCATCTCCGTATCCCAACCACGGTCGTGGGAGAGTGTCTGTGGTTGCCCGAACCCGGACAAGTCCAATCCTTTCATAAATTTGCTCAGCCCCGTGAATACAATAAAGAACCAATGACGTATAGTCGTTGAATCCAAAAAATCTATTCCGACCGAGGGGCATCCGTAAACAATACACAGTTGGATCTTGACCAAGAAATCCTTGTTCTCCATCCCCATAGAGGTCATATTGGTAGTCGGGATAGAAGTGTTTCTGGTCGTAAAGGGAAAGGGGTATATTCTTCTTGTTAAGATCATTCTTCAAGTCCTTCAACAATATTTCCCCGTATCGCCGTGGTCCGTCTCTACTACTTGGACGTGGTTGATATCATAGTTGAGATCGAGGACTCTGGTGGGGAGGCATGGCTCTGAGGTAGAAATGCAACTGCGATGTTTCGCACAAGACTCTAGCTGACGTGCTACCCAGGCTCTGCTTTCGTCAGAGGCAGTACATCGCGGGACATATGCCCATGGGGAATGTAAACGTGCGTCAGTGGAGTTATCATCTATCTTCATTAGTTTGAGGAACGGTATCGTATAAAATATATGTGGTGAACGTAACCCCCTTACCTGGTATACGATGAACCATAATGGTAACTTTACAGTCCCAGATCTTGAGTTCGACATATCGGCCACCGGACCATGACGGTCCTGAAATATGATAGCTGTAGCCATGAATATCTTCTTCTAGATCAATATACTCCTGGACACACTGTTTCAATATATTGCAAGTATAGCATCCTTCCTGAGCTGACTTGAATATATCAGAAAGATGGCCACCATATATGAATCCTCCATATCCACAGAACTGGCATTCAAGCATAATATCCTGCTCCGCCCATTTACCTGTTCCCTAAGTAGTTTGAAATATTTTCAAGGTGGCGGTAAAGGTAACTTAGGTAACCAGTTCGTGGATATTGAATACCTACCTAGGTAGAAACGTCCATTGGTTATATTCCAGTAGGTACATGTAGTTACGTAGATGTTGAATTGCCTAACAAGCGGGGATGCGCCTCACTGTGTTACCACCTAGCCGGCACTTCTTCCAAGTCGCCAGAGGCTTAGGAGCGGTAGGCTGAGTGAACCTACTCGGTGAGGATAAAACTGATCGCTACCTAGATAGCTTCTGGACTACAGAAATAATTCACTTTGTGAATGTATCTCCAACTCTTAAGTTGAGAGTACCTTTTCCGCCTAGATGCTATGGCAAGATACCTAGAATGCCGAGAACGTGTAGAGTTACCTTCCAACGAGATGAATACCTAGGTATACTTGGATTTTGAGTCTTGAAAACAATAAAGCTGTCTATCAGTTAATGAATGTGTTGTCTGAACCTGCATAATGACCACTATATAACCGTATATAAGACTAAGATTATAGCGAAAGGAATCATATTTGCTTCCGATACCGTGGAATAGCTACATTGAAACCGTAGTAATATGTATAATGATAGCAATATATTGAATATTCGTGAGTCGTCAAGTTCTTGGCTGAGCTGGATATTGAGAATCGAAACGTTGGGATCAAGTAGAGTTGAAATATGCAAGGCTTCCTCAGGGCTCTGGCAAGTCGTGTAGCATCGTATACTATTAATTCCGGCTGTGGCCTAAAACTCACCTGCCGAGGCATGACCTCAAATTAAGAAATATTCGTGGACGAGGTCTGTAGTTCACAGTTTCGACTTGGACGAGAGGGGTCATAAATGCATTTGGTCATATTCGGTTCCCATTTTTCCGCAGCTATCTTGCTACGTGACATGCAGATGAACCCCGGCGACTCCGTGTTGAGACCCAGAAAGCAAAGAAACCATTACGTCCGCCTATTTATTCCGCCTCTACGATGTTGCCCTTCTCGGAAACGTACATGCCGTCCAAGAACTACCAATATGTTAGCATACTAGCAATAGACTCGCTGGATTCGTCGAGCGCACCTTTCGGATATCCTTGTTTCGGACTCGGCAGATCTGTTGGATGTCGGCGGCGCTTTGTGAGACGTCCTCAAGCGAGTTGCCGAGGAGGAGGAGCTCATCCTTCTGGGATGTGGAGATTTGGACATCGACACCGGGTCGCATCACCACTCGTCGGACGAGCTTCTCGCCGATGAAGTTTCTATCGTTGAAAAATCAGCCACTCCATCCATTATAAACCCTCACCATGACAAAACTCATTCTGTATGCGGTATTCGTGAGGACAAAAAGACGTACCGGATCTCGACCTCGAAGTTGCCCGTCTCGCTGTTCTTCTCGAGGTTGACGTTGATGGGGAAATGGGCGTAGACGTAACGCATCTTGTATTTGAAACCCTTGGTGACACCGACGACTAGGTTGTTGATGAGAGTTCGGACGGTTCGGAGGGTAGCAACATCTTTTCGCGACCCGTGGTGAATCTCAATGCCAATAACATTCTTCTTCGGCCGCGAGAAGTTGACTGCGATGTGGCTTAGGTCCTTGGAGAGCTTGCCTGTTTTTCCCATTAGATTTCTCGAATTTTCCACGGTGCGGAATTGACATCGTTGCCAACGGAGAGTATCGTACCTCGGGGGCCCTCGACGGTGACGTTACGGGACTTGATCAGGACCTTGACTATTTCGAAGAGAACATGTTAGTATTTGGTGGGTACTACTTTGCGACTCGGTATCCTCTTGTGCTCCAACATCCTCAAATCGATCAAATGAGGTGACCTCCAAAACGAAACTTGGATAGATCTTGTCGTAGACGTACCTCCCTCGGGAATCTCCAGGGTCTCGAGACTGTGAATGTATCGCATCTTTGCGGCTCAGGTGAGGTATGGCGGGGGAGAATAGGACCTGCAGATGGGAGAGGTGAGTAATTTGTAAGAGTCCGAGCACCAGCGGAAGCAGAAGCAACAGATCAGAAGAAATCAATGATTTATTTGGCGTATAGTGTATTGGGAACACGAAATGGTTGACGTACCTGAAGTTGATGTCTTGTCGTCTTGAACAGGGGAAAAAAGTCGCCAGAGCCGAAGTCAAACAAATCAATTGAGGAAATTCGTTGTGCGGCCAATCGCTAAGCTAAAATCGGGGCAAAACCACGGAATTAAGGTACGTACCTTTTAAAAGATTAGGGTTTTTGAGAAGGCGGGGCTAAATGTGCACTCCCGTCATTGTCATGTTGCCTGTGGCTCAAGATGGGTTACGGCGCAATAATCCTCCGTTGGGGCTGAAGCTTAAGCCACATCTCGAACAGTGTTCATTCTAGGAATTGACTTGACTTGAATGTGGGGCTAGGTACAACTGCAAGATAGCGCCGGCTCAGGCTCGTGAAAGACAGAAGGCATCCACCAAAGTTGCAACGGACCGGCATTCAACAAACCAATTCATTCCCTACAATCGACCCTCGCCCAAAATGTCGTATTTTTTCGCTACTCCGGTAGACATCGATATCGTCCTAGAAGATGGCGATGACCGTCAGGTGGTGGACATAAGGGAAAAGCAGCGCCGCGAAAAGGCGCCGCTGTATATGGACGGAGAGTCTGTCAAGGGCCAAGTTACGGTGCGCCCGAAAGATGGGAAGCGATTAGAGCACACGGGTATAAAAGTCCAATTTATTGGCACAATAGGTATGTAAGGCCCTTACCCTCATATCGCAAAGCGGTATCCGTTCCTCCAGTCGCTTTTCCATATATGCTCGAGGAAGTAAAAAGGCTGACGCAACCAAACCCCCCCTTTACCGCAGAGATGTTCTTCGACAGGGGTAACCACTACGAGTTCCTATCGCTGAACCAGGAGCTGGCGGCGCCGGGCGAGCTGCAGCACCCGCAGACGTTCGACTTCAACTTCAAGAACGTGGAGAAGCAGTACGAGTCGTACAACGGCATCAACGTGAAGCTGCGGTACTTCGTCCGCGTCACCGTCGCCCGCCGCATGGCCGACGTCATCCGCGAGAAGGACCTCTGGGTCTACAGCTACCGCATCCCCCCCGAGACCAACAGCTCCATCAAGATGGACGTCGGCATCGAGGACTGCCTCCACATCGAGTTCGAGTACAGCAAGAGCAAGTACCACCTCAAGGACGTCATCGTCGGCCGCATCTACTTCCTCCTCGTCCGCCTCAAGATCAAGCACATGGAGCTCAGCATCATCCGGAGGGAGACCACCGGCGCCGCCCCCAACCAGTACAACGAGAGCGAGACCCTCGTGCGCTTCGAGGTAAGTTCGGAAACGAATCGTTTTATCCCTGCAACCGACAAGACCATAAGGGCTAATTTATTTATTTTCTCTCTCATGACAGATAATGGACGGTTCCCCTTCCCGCGGCGAGACCATCCCTATCCGCCTTTTCCTCGGAGGCTTCGACCTGACCCCCACGTTCCGCGACGTGAACAAGAAGTTCTCTACCCGGTACTACCTGAGTCTGGTGCTGATCGACGAAGACGCGAGACGGTACTTCAAGCAGTCCGAGATCATCCTATTCCGGCAAGCCCCGGATGCCGTAACGGGAGAGACGCCGATGGTGGTGTCAGTTCCCGAATCTACACGTCCACCACTACCTATACAGGCGTAAAGCGAGATATCCCCCCTTTTGCACTATTTTGTTACCTAATTCAGTGTATATTGTCACTCGAGGTCGAGCATTGTCGGCATGGCGTTTATTGGTCTTTGATTAGCATGTCTGCCATTAGGGCAGAGCTAAGGCGTTACTCGTGAAGGGCTACAGTTCAGTCAAAACTTGTTGGAATTCGCGTTCTCGTTTTTCTTTTCCTGCCGCGAGGTCCTGAGGTCTAATATTAACTCAGGAGGTATCATCTAGTCAAACATGCCATGCTGTTATACATTTGTGATCGTTCACTCTCATCCTCCGTAGTAACCTAATCTCATAGAATTTCCATCTCGTCGTCTGCCGCGAACCCGAATTGGTTGTTGTGAATCGCGGCGATTCGGTCGAGTTCGTCTTGATATTCCTTTCGAATATCGGCTAGAGTCACTACTCTGCGCTTCGCGAGGTCGATGCCCGAGCCAACTTTGCTTGGGCGGACTGGGCTTTCGATAGTAATCCACGCTTGCTTCTGCTCCACACAGCTCAGGACGTTAATAAGCATCAAGTATTGCCTGGTCACGGCCGTGTCGAGAACATCTTCACCCGTCACCTGATCGCCCTCTCCAAGCTGTCTGAGTTTCTGAATGCGGTCTAGCAGAATCGCGGCAGCGCCGCGGTAGTCGTTTCGCTTGATACGCCAAGCGTAGAGGATCTGGTGATACGGGACGCCAGTGATAACGTCCACCGCGTCTTGGCAATGTTGCGCAAGAATATCGTCGACGGCACCTTGAAGGCCAGGGAAGGTTAAATTGACCAGTTCGGAGTTATGAAGGTTGTCGCACATCCTCTGGATGAGGCCCCGCAAGCACGAGTGTTGTAGAGCATGGTCCCTGATTGCTACGACGGTCGAATGCGCCAACTCGAACTGAGAAGTGGATATGGCGCCACTAAAGAGGCGACACTGGAGTTCTGTTCGGACATTGTCGACATCTTCTGTTTTGCTGTTGACAAACTGGAGTGCGAGACGGGCAAAGTCGGTAACGAACGAATACGCCTTCTGCTGCTCAAACAGGGCGACTATATGTGCGTAATATCGTGGTAGGCCCGCGTAGAGGAGGTTCCATTCGGTCTCGTCAAGGAGGCCACTGCTATGTCTTTCAGATTTTGCCTTTGGTGTACCTAAGCTCACTATTAGCTAAGCTCGTTCGGCTCCTTTGTTAACCACTTACTCATGCCATAGGCTGCCTTCCTGAAGTACGTAGCCGCAGCTGCAAAGTCCTTGAGAGCAAGATGCACGCGTCCTTGCACATAGGTCGAGAAAGGGTTTTGGTTGCAGAAGCCAGTCAATTCCACCGCAAGGTCGGCCCTGTCTCTGACAAGCAGACCGCATTGGAAGTAATGGGGCTGCAATTCAATATCACTTCGGACGGCACAAAGATCGGCCACGATTGACGTAATTATCGATGGCATTCCAACCGAGGAGATAGATGCAGACTCGGGCAGCCCGAGGAGATGTCCGACGTTAGCCTCGAGAGCCGTGAGCACCCTATACTCCTCGGCCTGTCGTTTCGACGCTGCGGGTGAGCCGCTAAACGACGAATTCACCTTGTCCGTCCTCGGGAGCGGTGTGGATATCTGCGTATTGGCAAGCCATCGGAGGAGCTCGAGCCGTTTCAGTATGACTAGCAAGTTATTAAATACTACGCCAACCTCAACGGTGTGATGAAGAGCATCTTCCGGGCGGTCAAATTCGAACTCCATATGGACAAGCATTATGACTTGGCTGAAGCAGATCTGCCATTGCAGTTCCGTAACGTCCTGGAGCGCCTTAACAATTATCTTCCGCCCGAATTCTGTTAGAGGCATCTCAGTTGCATACTGGGGTTCCCAGGTCTCGTTAAACAATCCGCACACCGTATCGTACAAGACTGTTGTTATCAAGTTGAAATTCGGGCCAAAAGCTTCCGTCACCTGGGTGCAGTCTTCGTCCGAAATTTGACGCCAGAATCCTGCCTTGTCGGAAAAGAATTGGATGCGCTCCTCGTACGTTCTAGGCGTCTCGTCATACATATCCGCCCGAAGTACCGAGTGACAAATCTGCATCATGTTGTCTGAAAACCCATCGACGAAGTTAAGACCGGTCGTGACGATAGTTGGAACGTCTTGTGATCCGTTAAAGGTTAGATTCGGGTTGCGACAGATTCGTTCCAACGTGCTATTCTCTCTAATAGCAGAGATGCTGTCGGCACATACAACCCATGGCATTCCCGACTCCGGCTCATACGCCAGCGCCAATGCCTCCCCCCTCGGCTTGTCAAGCTCAAGTAAGATCCGGTAGAATTTTCGCCACTGCAACTCGCTAGAAGTTCTAAATTGCTCATGGTCCACGTCACCAGATGATGTCTTGTTCAGTGATGAAGTTGAAGCGATAGCAGAGCATATCGACTCGGCGAGACCTTGGCTACTACGAGATGAGGTATCGCTCCGTTTTCCAATGGCTCCTTCGAAGGCACTTAGAGCAGCTTCGATAGTCACTTTAGGGAACCGACTCGGATAGAAAATCTGTTGCAACCATTTTTCTGTAGGGTCAGTAGAGTCAGATGGGCCAGAGACGGGTGCCGTTGGTAGCACCGTGTCAGAGAACACAGACTGCCAACGGTTTTGCCAGACGTCTGGAAGCTCTTCCTCCAGAAATGTCAGTTCCTGAACTCGATACGCCATATTGTTTTTCCACAAGAGCCACATAACATATCCATGGGATCCCGAGCGTTCTCCTATGTTGAAATCCGCCAAAGTCCAAACGTCCGATCCAAGAGGAGGGGTCGGTATAAACTGGTCCTCGGGAAAAGCATCGCCAACGTCAACGGAATTTTCGTCGTCAGACTGTAATCTCCAAAACTTAAACTCTCCGGCGCCGATCGGAGAATACGTCACGCATAGCCGCTTGCCCTCGGTGCCTCCGACGATACGGATTAGGTTCGTTTGGGACGCGTCCAGTTGCCATTTCCCCGTCTCCTGGGGATTTCGCGGGGCGTTTAGCAAGTCGATCGCACCAAGAATTTGCCCGTTGTTAAAATTCCAAATTCGTAAGTGATGATCGAGGCAGACGGTAAAGAGAAAAGAGGCATTGTTCAGCCCTAGGTTGGTTTGGACTGCAGCTGCAGCTGCCTTGATGTCTAGATCTCCCCGACCTCCCAACAGGCTTCGGAACCATCCCTTCGCATTGTAGAAAGTTTCGCGCCAAGGTGCGTGAGGTCCTAGAACTCTAGTGTCAGATTCACGAATGGCGACGAGGGTGGGCAGCAAACGAACCATCTCTATCAAAACGTATATGGCCTCCGTCAGAGAGAGTCGCAACCAGCTGGTCATTGTTGACTACGACCAGTCTGTAAGGACGCTTGAAGTTGCGGAAAGCATTAGGCTGGTATACTTTGCATGCGTCTCCAAGGCCAGTTTCGGCGAATGAACGCTTGCGGAAAGAGTCGGGCCTCAGAAAAATGGAGTATAGTTGGTTGTTGGTGTCGAGGACGAATATACTAAGCGCATCGTGGTCTGATGGATCGCAAAGAGCGACACAGGTAGGTATGATTCGGTGTGGGAAGTGGAAGTTCAGGATGAGGTTCGCGTCGGAAGCTTTCTGTGGCTTATAGATATCGACGGTCCGTATGCTTAGGACGGTATCGTTCTCTAGAACTCGCCATAGAAAACCCTTTGGGAAGCTGTGGTTCTTTCGGTAGTATATGGCTGATGTTGTGGCTCGGGCGGCATCATTCTTCGCGGTCGATTTGGCTGATTTGCTAGTTTGTCGCTGGGCTCGTCCTAGGGAGCTAGTGGAAGGGAGCTCTATGTCGACGATATACGAGCTGGAGGACGGCTCCAAGGAGAGGCGCGTTTCCTGGTAGAGATAGGACGCAGCAGCCATACTGAGTCCGAAGCCCTAAGGATGTTTTGTGTGGTGTGATGGGAAAAGTCGTTTCTTTTGAAGGTCGGCGCGCAACTACAACTGCAACTGCAACTGGGCAACTGGAATCTAAAGCTCCAAAACAACCTTGGAACTGACATGCGATTTACTTTTGGAAAAGTTTATCGATAAGAAGTTAGCAACTGCCTTTTAGTAACAGCTACCCGTAGCAGCAACTTAGCGCGGGTATCTTAGCAGTTGGTTGCAGCTGCTCCGCTTGGTGCCAGGGGTGCTTGGCTGGAACAGGCACGGAATCCCATTTAAAGTGATTAGTTTAATCACGTGCTCCCGCGATTTCCATTTGTTTTTCCTCGCCACTAGTTCGCGTCGACGCGTCCATAAAGTCCCCTCCTAAGTCTGTCTCTCAAAACTTACCTGGGTACTTCTTTTTTTCTTCTCGGCCCTTCAGGTTTTGCACGGAAAGATCGTATCCAGGGAGCTTGCGAATATGGCTGAAGAATACGAGGACGGCGCAAATGGGGAGGAGGGTGGAGTGACCGGGCCCGGCGCCCCTACGCCCGTCCACGCTTTAGAAGTAAGTTTTGATGCATATATGCTACGATGTGCCTACTATTATATGCTAACCTATTTGACCGCATCAGGGTCTCGCAGGCTTGACGAAGAGGGATTGTCAACTTTTAGCAGAAGGAGGTTACCAGACCGTAGAGTCGGTTGCCTATACTCCAAGGCGAACCCTGGAACAGGTCAAGGGTATATCTGAACAGAAGGCTGCCAAGATCCTCGCAGAAGGTAAGTGTTCTACCTGCTTTTATACCAGTTTCTTACAGAAGGCATTTTCTAATCTCAGCTCGATAGCATCGAAATTGGTCCCTATGGGCTTCACAACTGCGACCGAGATGCACCAGCGAAGAAGCGAATTGATTTCTATCACTACGGGATCAAAAAACCTAGATACTCTGCTTGCCGGTGGTGTCGAGACTGGCTCGGTAACGGAACTCTTTGGCGAGTTCCGTACTGGAAAGAGTCAGATTTGCCATACCCTCGCCGTCACCTGTCAATTGCCCTTCGATATGGGCGGCGGCGAGGGCAAATGCCTATATATCGATACAGAAGGCACATTTAGACCGGTGCGGCTGCTTGCGGTTGCTAACCGCTACGGCTTGTCCGGAGAAGAAGTGCTGGACAATGTTGCCTACGCCCGGGCCTACAACTCGGACCACCAGCTGCAACTTTTGAACCAGGCTTCCGCGATGATGTGCGAGACTCGATTCTCTCTCCTCATCGTAGACAGCGCCACTTCTCTATACCGAACAGACTTCCTCGGCCGAGGAGAGTTGTCTTCCAGACAGACCCACCTGGCCAAATTCATGCGAACGCTGCAGAGGTTAGCAGACGAATATGGAATCGCCGTGGTTATCACCAACCAGGTCGTGGCGCAGGTCGACGGCGGGCCCAGCTCCATGTTCAACCCGGATCCGAAGAAGCCAATCGGTGGCAACATCATCGCCCACGCCAGTACGACGCGAGTCAGTCTGAAGAAGGGCCGTGCCGAGACTCGTATCGCCAAGATCTACGACAGTCCCTGCTTACCAGAGAGCGACTGCTTGTTTGCTATTAAAGAAGACGGCATCGGAGACCCAGCGCCGAAGGATATGGAGAAGGACTAATAGCTCGCGCCACCGTTTCGCGCGCGTAATAATGTGGTCCTTGTATAATGCTATCGCGACACGGGACACGAAGTAACTACGGGATGATGATTGACGGGGCTCTCTCTTACATGAGTCGTATGCATGGCTTTGGCGTTTCAGTTGGGGATTATCTGCAATGCTTGGGCTTTTTCATTTGCAACTATATATCTTGCTTTGCAATAGGTACGTAGCATCGTACTCCCAGGTGTCTCGACAGGTTGAAGGTGGCTTTTATCCTAGCTCTGTTAGGGCTGTTAGGACTGCTTTCAGGTTTCAAATAGATCGTGTAATCATCACCAGAACCTATGAGATCTTCCCGCCTAAACTGTTTATGGGTCGTAAATATTGCAGGGGTATTGTAATTATAGGAATTCAGCTCGTCCCTAGTTAACGCCAATCTCACTAAGATTCTAAGTCTCTAGGAGTCTAGGACCATGTCTTTATCGTCAAAAACAAAGGCGTTGCCCGCCGCGTTGTGCTTACATTTTTTCCAGTTTCGTATTTTTTTTCTAGGGACGCAACGACACAAGTGCCGAAGACGATGATCGACAGAATGCCGAGTACCGAAACTTGGATGGGGACAACCTTATCTTGACGGACCTCGCCCCAACATGTTATCAACTGCTTCGATGTCGACCAAGTCGGTCATCAAGAGACAATATAACCTTCCTAGACGAATCTATCGTCACGAATAGAACGCTTCCATTAATTATGTATGTGTATCATCGTGCTTTGGCGCCGCAGCAGCAGTGTTTCTACCCCTTCCAATCGTTCTGTATGCAGAAGATCTAAACTATTAATTATTCTCCAAGATCCCTTTCCGGTGTTATTCCCTCTTTTATGAACGCCAATATTAATGCGGGAGCCCCTTGGAATTGTCTCGTTGCAACTACCCTAGGTTCGCTTGAGCAAAATGCTATCTACATTCTTTCGGTGTGGTATGTAGTTGAGGCTCACGCAGCGGGCGACAATGTTCGGGAACCGGTCCCGTCAAGTTCACATCATGGTCCCCCTCCGTGCTATACACTCTAGTTCCTGGATATCACCTCGTCGGCGGGCCTTCTCTTGATAACCGGTTCCTTTTTTGGAGTTTGTTACCGCTATGTCTCTTCGGTCGACTTTCTTCTACCTCGGTTTGGCTGTCAGATGGGCCGAAGGTACCAGCAGGTAATATTTCAAACCCTGGATTGACTCGTCTGGATGCCGTGTTTGCGTGGGATTCGCCGGAATAAGATCGCTGGGGCGGTGGCTTATTAGCGGCAAGCGGGAGTCGAGAAACCCATTGCGACTCAGGAGCAGAGGGCGTCTCGAAAGGGTTCCTTGTTTTCTCAGCATAATTGCTCGAGAAGTAATCCGTGTCGTATTCCAAAGGCTCAGCATCGTCAAAGGAAACAAGCGCTCGAGGCGATGGTGCGGCGGACCGTCGAAGATTGGCCACGTAGCGCAGGTGATTGGTGCCTTCGTCCGACGACGATGAGCTACGGTCCACTACTGTCCTTTGTTGCGAGGACGAAGATGCCGAGGATTCTGTGCTCGAAAACGAATTCGTGGGGACATACGTTTCGACTTGTAGATGTTTATCACTACTGCGTTCGGGCCGGTTTGGTGTGTCGACATCAGGGATCTTGGTAACAGTGATATCAGTTCGGCGGCGCGATGGGCCCGCTGGTCGGTAGGTAGGTTGTGCCCCCAGAGGAAAAGTTCTAGCATGGTCGGATTCGACCCCGGTCGGAATATGCCTTTCCGACAGGCTGGCTGGGGAACTTGGCTGTGGAGTTAATTCGGGTGTTGGTTGAACTTCAGTGACCGTCGTTGATAAATGTACAGACAACTCCCTCTCTTTCCCTTTCGGCCTACTGTCGGGCTCAAGGGTGGATGATGAGGATATTGATGGGCTGCTTTGGCTGACCAAGATCGGGCTGCCAGGTCGCGAAATCCAGATACCGTCGATTTGTATACCGCTCTGAATTGCGCGCACGCCGAAAGGAATATCAACCCGCTTGCCGGCAGGAAGGCCGCTCTTTTGCATTTCCGTCTGCCTGGCTCTCTTTTCTAGATCAAGGACCGTGTGCTTCTTAAGATATCTGCTTAACCACCATAACTTGATCAACCCTGCACAGAATACCACGACAATCGCTGCGGCAAGCACCTGTTGGCGATGGGTATAAGCAAAACGGACACACGGAGCCTAGATGGATGGAGAAGGTCACTTACAAAGGTCATCTGCTGCCATAGCTCCCAATTCACGAAAAAGTTGATCATTTTGAAATGCTAAGGATAGACGATGTTAAGGTCAAATTATCCAAAGCAGAAAACGAATGATCCGGAGAGGTGATCCAATTACGCTGAGGTGCAGCGAGGACGAAGGACGAAGGACGAAGGACGAAGGACGAAGGACGAAGGACGAAGAACGAATGTTGAGATATTGAATTGGATGACGAAGGTGAAAATGGGAAACGGAAACGGAGACGGAGGAATAACGAGTGAGCCGACCCCAGGTGTAAGTGTAGGTGTAAGTGTAAGTGGCAAGTTCAAAGGCCTCGAAAATTTGGCCGTGGTGAGGGGGGAAGTACTTTTTCCACCTAAGCTTTCGTACCTCCCGTGCCCTTTTAAAAGAAGTAAAGAATAGGTAGCGGTTGCGGTTATGGAGGTTAAGGCGTCCTAACTAACGATTTTAAAGACCTAACAACCTAATAACCTAATCTCTCGGGATTGGAAGGTGCGAATTTTGCTTTCTCGATATACGATTCGGGCCAAAAGAAAATAATGAACGAGGCCGATCCCAACTTTTTCAATTTTATTCTGGGCGGATCTAAGCAGTCGAGACCAACCGCTATTTGCTATACCGACGACGGGGAATACGAGGGTACGAGAGGGGCTTTTCGATGCTGTGTACCGTCGATATCTCGGTGACGAATAAGAGCTCCTTGGAATACTTGGAATATAGCTGCAGCTGAGGATCGCAAGGCGAAAGAGCTGAACGAAAATGAATTGCCCTAATGTCGATCACCCTCGTAACGTTTCCTGAGGTGGACCAGGAGCACTTGGTGCAGGGAAAGGTCGAGGGTTGAGGTAACCTTACGACGAGGACAGGCCGATATATCTTGCAGATGAGCTCGTAAAATTCGGTTTGCTTCTTTTTCTTTTCCTTATTCCTTGTCCTCGAAGCCGGTTAGCTGTGGGGTTGCGCGAATGGACTTCCCGAACGATGTACGTGAGGCTAGGTATAGGACCGAAGGCCATATATTAATTGAATGGCCTGGTTGTGTTGCGTTCCAGCCAGAGCCAGATGAATATAGCCGGGACAGAACAACGCGCGTTCCTGGACAAGGGGACAAAAATCGATAGATCCAGAGCACGCAGCAGAAGGATGACACGACCAAAACACCTGATCTAACGGTAGAAAGGATCAAATTATTTGTTCTCGCCAGCAAGCGGCCAAAAGGATAACACGCTTCTATGCCATAAACTTTATACTTACTCCGCAAGAGAGGGGATTACGGATACTAGCAGTGTACTTTTATCGATATAAAGGCTTTAGAGGACCTGTTAGCAACAAACTCATAAGCCACCGTCCTGGGATGAATTTTGACCTATGCTAATTCACTTTCTAGCAAACCAGGAGTGCAGCTATGCTTTACACGCATGGGACCGGTGGCGTGAGATGATGGTATACATAGTACCTAACACAGCACAGTTCAAAGGGAATCTGGCGATCCGGATTGGTCTGCACCTTCGATCTGGGCACATACCATAGTATCCATCTTTACGACTTTCTGTGCAACATGGTGGATCACCGGCTGAAAGTATGATGGATTTCGTGCCTACATATGTATGTATGTAAAGGCACTGTGTTGGTAATTTCATGTCACGGTGCTAACGTACCATCGGAAAGCTGCAGCTTGCGGGTGAGTAGTCCACCACCACATGTACATCCGGACTCAGGAGAGTGCTTAAGGAGTATGTACCTAAAGACTTTACCCGGAGGCGTATTCAGCCAAGGCCCTGGGTCCACGGCCAAAATGGAACAAAAGATAGACAAAGCGTACGTACCCCTTGCAGAACATGCTAACGAGCACTCGGTTTCGACAACAAAAATCGCCATCCTATGAAGATATTTTATCACCTTCGGCATCGTCCGGCCTTGATTCTCCCTTGCATACGGAAGCGCATCGGCGGTGAGAACATGGTGAAAATACGAAGTCAGTGGGCATTAGCGGCGACTTGGCAAGTTGATTTTTGCTGTGCTGGCAGATTTCCCTATGTACCTACCTAGGTACGTAGGTAAACTATGAGTGCTAGCCGCCTCAGATTAGGCGTCAGATCAGATCTGACTAGGATTTTGCTCGCCTCGATCTTCAACGCCTCGGCACCGCGATGCGATCTCTAGCCGCTACATGACTTTACCTACGTCAACCTCGCAAGATAAAAATATCGTAGCCCACTGCAAGGTAGGAGAAGGGGTTTTAGCCAATGCGGTTTACTCGATGAAAAAAATTGAACACAGGTATGTATTTTCAGGTTTCTAAGCTCTTAAATCCGGCAAATTGGTAAGTTCCATGGTACATAGCTCCGCAACTTTATCTGACGGCTCGGGTTTCCGCCGTGGCGCAACCCCCAAATTCTATCTTATTCGCCCACCCACTAAAAACAAAGGTGCGGGAGAATCCATGTCGCGATCGAGAGCATCTCATTCTAGAACGCCTTAAACCTTCAATAATCAAGTGCCGTTCCCTTGCGGGCCGCGCTTATATGCAGGCTGATATAAGCAAAAGACTGCCTAAGCGGGTATTCATTCCCTCTGAATGGCGGATTGGCATCATGAGGCTTAAACTAGGTATTAACTATTAAGTGTTCACTTATAATATTCGAGCCACGAGCCATCTCCGCCTTGGTTAGTTATTTTTAGGTACGTGAATAGGAGAACTGCTGCGTGGATGCGCTAGTCACTGTAGTGTCTCAGGGGGGAATGGCACATTAGTCCCGACATTGATCTTCTCTATAGAGGTCTAGCTGCTGGAATACAGCAATACCAACAACTCAAGTTTCGACATAACTTCAGGTTTCTCCTTGGAGCCTTCTATTTTGCTTCCATCATAGAATTCGATGTTGCTTGAGGAGTCAGGTTAGTCGGATAAAGCACCACGATATCTAAGAGGCGCAGTTGGTACCAATGTAGGTACATCCAATAATGAAATACTGAGCAGACTGTCTTGTTTCTTATTACAAGCCCATGGTGATGAGTCATTAGTACTATAAAGAATTTACAACATGGATATTCACATTCTCTACGGTAAAGGTGAAGGTGAAGGTTATACTTACACGATCCTATACCTTAATCCGATAATCACGATTATACTTCATTATCGCATATATACGCTAGTTACATAGATGCAAAGGCGCTATGCACCAATCCTGAGGCCGATCTCAAGCCGAGACTAAAAGTCATTGACATCCAGGTCTGTTAGAATGAAAATTAGTCATGTCACGGTAAAAATACGAAAAATTCTGATGCAATCTGGCTTCGTAAACATTACGAAATGATGTCTACAAGCGACGACCATATCCTTACGCTCTCCTGTCCGGACAAGCCCGGCATTGTCCATGCCGTCACCGGGCTCCTGGCCAGCCACGGCCTCAACATCCTAGACTTGCAGCAGTTCTCGGACCGGACGTCTCAGAGATTTTTCATGAGGGTCCATTTCGGCCATGCGGAGACGACGGCCAACCTGGACGAGCCCATGGCCAAGCTCGCGTCGGAGTTGGAGATGTACCAGTACGACTTGCGGCCGGCCAGCAAGAAGCCTCGGGTCTTGATCATGGTGTCCAAGATCGGTCACTGCCTGAACGACTTGCTCTTCAAGACCAAGACGAACCAGCTTGGTATCGAGATTCCCCTGATAATATCCAACCACCCGGACTTCAAGCCTCTGGCCGAGAGCTACGGCGTCGAGTTCCGGCATCTGCCCGTGACCAAAGACACCAAGCTGGAGCAGGAACGCCAGATCTTAGACCTGATCCGGCAGAAGAACATCGACCTCGTGGTGCTCGCCCGCTACATGCAAGTCCTCAGCCCGGGGCTGTGCGAGGCCATGAGCGGCAAGATCATCAACATCCACCACAGCTTCCTGCCGTCCTTCAAGGGGGCGAAACCTTATCACCAGGCATTCGAGCGCGGGGTCAAAATCATCGGCGCCACGGCGCACTTCGTGACGGCGGACCTAGACGAGGGCCCGATCATCGAGCAGAGGGTGGCGCGCGTGGATCACAGCCTGAGCGCTAACGAATTGGTCGAAGAGGGAAGCAACGTCGAGAGTCAGGTCTTGGGCGCAGCTGTGAAGTGGTGGAGTGAGAAGCGAGTGTTCTTGAACGGACACAAGACTGTCGTCTTCAATTAAAAATTGCCCCTTTATTAAAAATGCGATTCCTGTAGAAACTTCTGCCCCCCGAGTGTATATATGAATCATCCAAAATCCTTATACAACCTATCCCGTATCATAGGTTGGGAGTCGGATTTTATTACAGACGTTCGTCTCCTTTTGACTTTTCTCGGCATCGAGGACATTGACGTTGAACAATACTTCTCTGGAATAAACTCCTAGGAATAATGTATTAGAAAGCGCATTCGAAGCCGGCTCTAGAGCGTTAGGTGAATGAATAGTGTGAAGAAGGAATAAGTTTAGCTACTACGGGTTCCCGAATTTGGAAAAACGAGGACCTGCATATGCGAGAGTCCATCAACTGATGGCGAGATAACATGTGACCCGGAGATAAGAGGTAGGGACTGAAACTCGCCTCGATTTATTTCCCTAGGTGCTGTACGTATTATCTTGTTTGGGCTTTGCTAACTTATACCATGCCTACTGGGTACAGAATAGCGTCGCTCTATTTCTGCGAAACGTATGTTGGATGAGGAAGTAATGTCATATCCCGATATAACTATCCTTCCACGAGCTCCTACATTTAAGTTCCGTCTTGGCGTCAAAATTGAAGGGGCTTTGGTCGACTCCAGCGAAACTGCGCTGTTGTGAACTTGACTTGGACTTGCTGCCCATATTCTTGGCGTTCCACGCCACCTCGAGTTGTGTATCGGTGTTCAACCCGCGCAAGTATAGTATATTTGATATTTAATGCTGATAGATACTTACGAAGCTTGCATGTAGTTGTCCATGCTGTCTAAGCGTGCCTCTATACGGTCCAGACGAGCAGCCATGTCGGCCTTCATGTTATCCATGTTGGCCCTCAGGTCATCCACGTTGGCCCTCAGGTCATCCATGTTGGTGTTGATACGGTCAAGAACATCTAGGATCTGTTGGTTTGCGTTCATGCTCTCATATTTGCAAATTGGCGAAACTGTTCTGATATAGTCCTGTGGTGTAGTGATTGAGAGTTGTGAGTTTCCGACAAGCTAGGTAGCATGACTTTGTGCCATCGCGTCGAAGTCTGGTTGAGGCAGATTCACTTGCTCATCTATATCGTTCACGGTATGTCGTCCATGGTACAACCGTAGTATAATTTCTGGCGGAGTCTAGCATGGCAACATGACAGCAAACAACGATGGTTTTCATGGGAAGAATTTTAGAAAACGGACGGCCGTTATGGCACTTTAAACCTGGGGAAAAAACGTAGCAAATTTTATTTCTTAGCAGCCGGCCTTTTTTTATTCCTCTAGTTTAACTTTAGACAAGAAGTTTTTATTTACCTACGGAAGTGATTATTAAGTTAAAGGGGTAAAGGGGGTAACTACTTAAGGTAAAATATATATATTAATATTATAAAAAAAGAAAAATAATTTAAGTTTTTTTATTATAATTATAATATTAAAATTAAATAATAATAAAAATTAAATAATTATTTAATAAAATATAAATAATAATAAAAAAAAAAATTTTATAAAATAATATTATTTAATAATATATATAAATATATATTTTATATTTAATAAGTTTAAAAAAAAAATTTTTTAATTTTTATTAATATTATTTAATATTTTTTTTTTTTTTTTTTATATATATATATTTTTTAAATATTTTTTACTTAAAAATAAAAATTTATATTAAAATTTAATTAAAAAATTTTTTATTTAATTATTAATAAATAGTTTTTAATTATTTATAAAACTTTAATAAAAATAATTTAAATTTTAATATATAAATTTTAAAATAAATATTAAAATATATAAAATTATATTAAATTTAAATTTATTTAATTATTAAATATTTAATTATTATTATTATATTAAATTTAATTTTTATTTAAATTAATTAATATTTATATTTTTAAATAACTTTTTAAAATTATTATAAAATATATAAAATATATATATAATATATTAATTAAATTAATTTTATATTAATAAAAAAATTAAACTTAAAAAAAAAATAAAAATATAAATTAATAAAGCTTATAATAATTTTAATAATTTAATAAACTAATAAATTATATATATAAATTATTTTTAATATATTAATAATATTTAAATTTAATTTTAATTATATTAATAAATTATTTATATATTAATTATATTAGTTATTTTAATTATTAAAATATATTTAAAAAAAATTAAAAAAAACTATATTTATAAAAGTTTTTATTTATAATATATAATAAAAATATAAAAATAATAATATTAATTATATTTTATATAATTTTTATTTTATTAAATTATTTATAAATAAAATTAAAAATATTTATTAAAATTATTATATATTAATATTAAAATTTTTTAATTAAAAAAAATATAATTATATAATTTTTTTTTTATATTTTAAATTATTTATTAATTATTTATTAATTTAAATAATTTTATAATTAAATTATATAATAATTTAAAAATTATATTATTAAAAATTTTTTAATTAAATAAAATTTTATATTTAAATTATATTTATAAAATTATTAATAATATTAAAATTTATAAAATAATATTTTAAATAAAAAATAAGTTTTAAATTTTAATAAAAAATAAATAAAAAATTTATTATATTAATAAATTTATATAATAATTTATATATAAATTTATTAATAAAATAAATAAATTTATATTTATATAATATTTAATTATAAATTTTATAAGCTTTATTATATAAATATAACTTATATATATAAAAATATTTTATATATAATATATAGTTATTTAATATATAAGCTTATAATACACTGATTTATATATATAGGCGTGGGTGTATAACTAAAATTCGAGTTATTTCCTTTTAACCCCTGTGGGACACCGTAATGGTTGGTGGCAAACGCGGTGCTTAGGTGAGACCGAGGTTGTCGGGGGTCGGGGTAGGGGTTGAGAATCCTCTGGCTGTCTGGGTGCCCGGATTGTCAGGCTGTCAGGCTGTGAGCACCGCCATGTGTAGATCTTGGTCTGCTATTACTATACATAACAATCATGTACGTCAACTTATGAAAGGACCCGGCAGTCGAATAGCCGGGTAGCGGGCTGTGAGCTAAGCACCACGCATGTAGACTGGTAGGGTAATGACATAGGATTTCGGGTAGCTCGGGTGCCCTTTTCGTGCTATTACCTGTATTACCTGTACCAGGGCGTTAGGTGCATGTAAGTATGTAGGTACTTGGCTGCTTGGTACGCGATGTAAGTGAGGTACGTGTGTGAAGAGA
The DNA here is from genome assembly GCA_902806565.1 of Hypoxylon rubiginosum. Classification (NCBI taxonomy): domain Eukaryota; kingdom Fungi; phylum Ascomycota; class Sordariomycetes; order Xylariales; family Hypoxylaceae; genus Hypoxylon; species Hypoxylon rubiginosum. Next base: position 204,071 of record CADCXA010000065.1, on the reverse strand, counting down.
CTACTATATTGGGGAAGTCGATCAGTTGCCAGGTTGCCCATCGCTGCAAGAAGGGACTTGGAGGGAACGGGAGAATGGGGAATGGGGAATGGGGAATGGGAATGGGTGGTCAGGGTGATCAGGGTGGTCAGGGTGGTGCGCGAATAGATGATGCAGGTCCTTGAATGATAGGCAAGGTACAACACCCAAAAAAGATGAAAAGATGGAATAGAAAACTGGAATTATTCCCCATGTACATATGTACCTTAATACAGCGTATAAACAAGTCCAAAAGACGCTGTACACGTAAACGATTGATTACCATGCGATCGTCAGTCCAGCCCTTTAACCAAATTCAACCAAATTCAACTTACCCTTTCCTCTTTTCGTACATGTACTTTATTACTTCATTGTAATTTGTAAATCCTACTCGTACGGTTAGGTCCAAGTCGAAAGTTGTTCCAATAGGAAAGGTCCGATCTGGTTCAACTTAAACTTAAACTTACCTCATATCTTACTTACTGTGCATGGCCCCGAGGTCGAGACCCTTTGATCTTATTTCCATCAATCCCAATTCTCTTTCTTCCCTATTCCGAACCCGAACCCGAACTTCTCAAACCCACCCTGTAACCCCCCAATCGCACCTTGAAAGTATTTCGACTCGATCCAATTGCTGTCGCTTTTTTATATATATCGCGCAACAAAATACTAGCCGACGATGCCTATTCGTAACCCTTTCGCGAGGCGCCCCGGCGCACTCAACGGTACCGAGGTCAGGGAGGAGAACGTCCGGCCTGTTGCGCTGAACCTCGCCAGTGCCCAGGCCGGCTTCGAGAAGGTCGACATAATCGGATCCAAGGCATCCTCCTCCCTAAGCATCCGCAGCACGAGGAGCCGGGACACGGGGGATTACAAGATGAGTGGTCAGTACTGCGCCGAGGAGTTTTGCGCTCGATAATATGTGTGTAAATATGTATGTACTGACTTGACTTGCGATTGTAGTCGTCAATGATAGTGGGGTCTATCTTCCGGTATGTATTTATTATTCCCAGTACATGTATACAAATGCTATACAAATGCATAGCGACCATGTGCTTATACATATGTTTAATTCTAGCCCTCGCCGACAGAAGACAAGGGTTTGTGGCCCAGACGCTCGGCAGCGTCCCGAACATCGATGGATACCCGTAGCAGCATTGGAGACATTGAGCACTTCTCCATCTCTCGCGAATCTTTTGATTCTTACCGTCGTTCTTTTGTAAGCTATACCCGTTCCTAACCCATACCGTAACATAGAAAAACTAATTGTGAATGAAGGATATCTCGGCTAGATCACCTATCATGATTCACGACCAACCCCGCCAGAGCCTCGATTCTGCCCGGTTCAATCGATCACCGAGGACTTCCATCAGAAACCGACCATGGGACCCGCCGACTGCTGAGGAAGGCTTTGAAGAGGTCGGATTGAACGATGACCTGAAACACGGCCAGCAACAGCCAAAGAAGAGAGGCTTCTTCTCCAAATTTTCCGAGACGCAAGAAACCCCTGCGCATCCCCAGGGTACGGGTATGTCTCGATTCATCCCAGGACGCAAGCGAGCGCAAAGCGGTCAGGGTTCGGAACTGGGTCACATCGATCGACCCAAGTCGAGCCAGTCTATTGAAGAACAAGAGATGCAGTAATACCCCCTACACGAAGACGAATGAAGTCGAGAACGACATGCATAGATGATTTTTCAACGGCGTTTGGATGGTACTGGCTGGGGGGGCATTATGATATCTGAGCGATCGCTAGCCCCCCTGTTTTAGAGAATTATTCACCTACAGTCGCTCGCTCTCACGCATTACGAGCTGATAGACGGTTATGGATGGAAACGCGTTGGAATTAATCCAAGTCGTATAATATGGGTATGGGCGCCAGACGAGAAAATGGGTAATGTGTGATACTAGGGAATGGAACGGTATACCTCGCATCTGTTACGAAGAATCAGATACCAGCTCGTAATGGCCCAGTTATATTATTTGTTCTGCTTCAGAACTAGAAGTCTAATGTCTTTATTTTCGATAGTGAAGACCAAATTAAACTATGTAGTACGTTTGGTTCGTAAACCAGCTCATCCCCATTTTGAGGAAAATATAAACTACATCGACCCCGTCTCTTGATGAGTCGGGTAAAGCGTATTCGCCGTCCTTGCTCACACGTAACTCAGTCCATCAACAGATACATACCCGATATAATGTATACAGACTCATACACATAAAAATCGACAACCATCATTAGTCTAACACGACTACGAGCGTTGAAGAGCCACCTGCGCAAGTGTCCTTTGACTTGAGCTAGAAGTCTCACTAATAGATTCTTGAGTTATTCATCTCAGAAACACTCGTCATCAAAGGGGGTTAATAACATGAAGCATTTCCGCTTTTTCGTACCATGTTACCTATTATACAGGTATGAAGATAAAGAGTGGAAATTAATTTATTTGTTTCGCATAGGAGGTCAGGAGGTATACTTTGCAGAAGTTTGCACAGTCTATAATGGATAGAGGTTGTGACTAAAGATGACCCCGCCAATAAATCAAGCCCCACGTCACATAGCAATGAAGCACGGGTCGATAAGTGATAAGTCTAAAATATTTCATCTTATCGATTAATTTTCTATCAATCCACCACCACCTGCACCACCTACCTCACTCTCGCCAGATTTATTCCGTATTCGCGAGCAATCCCAGAGCCTCATTTCTTCTTCCATATTCCTTCAGGTCTCCCACATTTCTGCAATCCAAATATGGCACCAAGGCGACCAGATAAAAAGTCGAATTCAAAGAAGCGAGCAAAACCCCGAGTCGCCGACGGCTCTTCAAAACCCATATCCCCACAGGTCCTAGTCAAGGCGGCCGAATTTCAACTGCAAGAAGGCAATGTAGAAGACGCCGCAACGTTAGCCAAGAAGGCTCTTGAGCAGGCAGTTGAAAACTCAGACGACGAACTATCTGCGTCGAATCTGCTCGGCCAGATCAACTTAGAGTCGGGGGATTTCGAGGCGGCGCGGGAATACTTTCTACGCGCCGTCTCGATCGACGAAGATGGCGCCAAGGACGAGGCCGTGGGCGGCGGGCCGGAGAAGTTCCTGTGTCTCGCGCAGCTGAGCGACGAGGGCGGCAAGGATAGCGTCAAGTGGTTCGAGAAGGGCACAGCAGCACTGAGGAAGCAGATCCAGACCCTCGAGGAGGCCCACCGGAGAAGCGACGAGCAGGAGATGTTACTCGAGGAGCTTAAGAAGAAGCTGGCCATGACGCTTTGCTCCGTTGCAGAGGTCTACATGACGGACTTGTCGTGGGAGGAAGACGCCGAACAGCGGTGCGAGACCCTGGTTACGGAGGCGACCATGGTCGCACCCGACTTCGCCGAAACCTGGCAGACCCTAGCCAACGTGCGCATCTCCCAGTCGAGAATCGACGACGCCAAGGCAGCGCTGACGAGGAGTCTGGAGCTATGGAAAGACCTGCCACCGGAAGACCCCGCGGTGCCCGACTTTCCGAGCCGAGTCGCTCTGGCGAGATTGCTTATGGAGGTCGAGATGGAGCAGGAAGCTATCGAAGTGCTCGAACGACTAGTTGGCGAGGACGATCAGAGCGTCGAGGTCTGGTATCTAGGTGGCTGGGGTCTCTACGTCATGGGCGAGAAGCAAAAAGCAAGCAAAGCCAGCGAAGAAGACTGGAAAGCGTCGTGGATATCCAGCCGCGTCTGGCTAAACCAATGCCAGCACCTATACAAGCTACAAGACTACGAGGATGAGCCACTAGGAGAACACGCGAAGGAGCTCCTTAGTCTCATCGCGAAGGAACTGGGAGAGGCGCCCGTCGGGGAAGGTGACGATGACGAATGGGAAGATGATAATGACGATAGCGACGAGGAGATGAAAGATTAGGCATCGTTGCAACGCAGTAATGAAACATGTTAAATTATAGACGGGAGATACCACGAGATCCAAGGGTCTTGCTTCGGCATGGATACGGCGTTGGGTTTCTAAAAAAGGGGCTAAATGCTTTTTTTATTATCATATTCATGAATAAGACGACTCGTTCTGATTTATCCACCTAAGCTTTTTTTCCTAATGCGCCCAAACGCCGAGCAATGCTCGATCATGTCTGATCCGAGATATCAAGTAAGTAGCCCCTATCGCATTATACATCGGTCATCACGCCTCGATCTTGAGCTTTTCCACCTGTTCTAGAGGAATGTTCTCGTCGTCGTCGCCCTCGTCAATCTTGCCAACCAAGCCGCGTTCCCATAATTGCTTCCCCGTCAGCTTAACGGGCTCCTTCACCCTAGCCTTCTTGAGCTCGGCCAGCCTCTCCTCCTCCTCGCGCTGCTGCCTCTCCTCCATCTCGCGGAGGAATCCCTCGCGCCACATCGTGAAGGTCTCGGGGGTCACGGGGGTGCCGTGGAACTTCTTGTTCTCCTCGCGCTCGGCGGCCAGCAGGACCTCCTCGCGGGCCCTGGCGACGGCGGCCCTCCGCTCGGCGACCAGCCGCTCGGCCTCCTCCTTGAGCGTCGTCACCACCGTGAAGATCATGGCCATGCCCGTGTTCTCCTGTATGGTGTCCTGTAGGCCTCTCAGGAGCTCCTCCTTGTCGGCGGCGACGGAGAAGTGCGGGTGCGGGTCGGCGTTCTGCGGCGGCGACAGGTCCAGCATGGGCGCCTCGTCCGGGTAATCGTCCGGGTACCGCACGTGTAGGACGAGCGTGGGCGGCTCGCTGGGCTCGTCGCCATTCTCGTCGTCGGGGAGGTCGAGCTGGATGGATATCCGATATTCGGTATCGGAAATATCTAAGATGCAGTTATATATATCAGTCGCTGTTATGTATGCTGTAGCTGTAGCCTGTGTTAAGTCTGGCTATTTGCCTTGATGGCGGGGTAGTTCGTGATCGTCAATGAGAAAAGACTATATACCGACCTGTAATCTCGTCTGGGAAAATAGAGTCGAGAACTTCACGTTCTTCAACTTGTTCGTCTTTCCCCATACTTGTGCGAGGGAATTGGGAACCTCTGATTATTATGTGGTTCTCTTAGTATAGAAGATCATACTTATCTGACTTCTAAACCTTTTAGGGAGCGCGAGTATTACACCGGCGTAATCCGCACCGGGTTGCCGTCTTCTGCATCTGCATAGAAGCATTTTACGTGGGGCCGCCCGAAGTTTGGCGGGGTGGGAAAAGCGCCCTCACAGCCCTCACCGCTCGGCATTATCATGTTATCGATAAGCAATAGCTCCACTAAATATTTTTTAGTCCCAGGATCGCAAACTTCGAACTGATAAAAAAAAGTAGCAGATCCATTTCAGATTATCATTCTCCAATCTACCCTACCGTCAATTTCAACCATTCTACAGATTTCAAAATGGCGCCCAAATTTGAAACTCCGGGAAGCAAAAGAAAGCTCACCAATGGTAGCAAGGTCCATTCAAGTAAGAAACCGAAATTCGAGAAGAGACCACCGCGCAGAGAAGAGCCGGAGGAGGCTGTGAGCGACGATAGTGAGATTAGCGACTTCTCCGACCTGGACGATGGCGGCGTTTCCTTAGGCAAGGGGGAATCGCAAAACGAGAGCGACCTAGCTGTTCGGCCAAAATCCAATGGCGACCAATCGGGAAAAGTCTTCGAGAAGGGTTAGTTGAAGCAAGAGACGACGGATATTCAACTATAGCTAAATCTAAACAGGCCAAAACTCGCGCGAGTCTCATATAAAACAGAGGCAAATTGCCCAAGACCGCAAATCACAGAAACCCCTAGCCGACGAGCTCCATCGCACGAAGAAGCTTTGGGAGAGATTACGGTTGAAGTCTAAGGTTCCGAAAGACGAGAGGCAGAAGCTGGTCGAGGAGCTTTTTAGTATCACTACCGGACGTATGAAGGAATTCGCCCTTAAACATGACGCCGTTCGCGTTGTCCAGACTGCTATCAAGTACGCGACACCCGAACGACGCAAGATGATCGCGAGGGAGCTAAAGGGGGCCTATCCTCTATTAGCTGAGAGCAGATACGCCAAGTTCCTCATTGGTAAACTCCTCGTGAAAGGCGATGAGGAAGTTCGAGACATAATAGTTCCGGAATTCTTCGGCAAAGTTCGAAAACTCATCAACCACCCTGAGGCTTCTTGGATTCTCGACGATATCTACCGAGGCATTGCGACTAAAGAGCAGAAGGCCATCCTTCTCAGAGAATGGTACGGCGCCGAATATCAAATCTTCCGACAGACGGAAGAGAGTGGATCTACCTCTTCGGCTGAGCTTTCCCAAATCCTCGAAGAACAGCCCAGTAAGCGGGGGCCGATCATGAGATACCTGCTTGACATGACCAACCAGCTCATCCAAAAGAAGATGACTGGTTTTACGATATTGCATGATGCAATGTACCAGTACTACATCAACGTGAAACCGGGTGGCGAGGAAGCAAAAGAATACATGGAGATGATCAAGGAAGACGAGAATGGTGACCTCTTGAAGAACATGGCATTCACGAAGTCTGGCGCTCGGCTTGTCTGCTTACTTCTTGCCTACGGAACGGCTAAAGACAGGAAACAGATCTTGAAAACCTATAAGGATACCTTTCAGCTCATGTCGAGTGATCCGAATGGTCATGTGATTATTCTTGCCGCGTACGACTTAATCGACGACACGGTTTTGACTTCCAAGTCCATTGTGTCGGAGCTGCTAGGCAAGACGGAACAGGACGAAGTCCCCAATCTCGTTATAGCGGCCAACGATCTCAACGCGCGCTTAACAATACGATATCCGCTCGAAGGTACATCCAAGGTTCTCTTTGATGCGGGTCATGCCGATGACCTGAAACTTCTTGAAGAACTCTGGGAGATTCGCAAGACTACGAGCAAGAAGGACCCTGAAACGCGCCGAAAAGAACTCGTAGCAGCGTTGTCGCCATCGTTGCTCGCAGCTATTGCCTCGTCACCACACAACCTAATCTCTACCTCTTACGGTACCCAGTTGGTCACTGAGGCACTTCTTTCGTGTGTCGGAGACAAATCCGAGGCATTGCAAGCGATAGCATCTACCGCGAAAGGAAATCCGAACGTGGATGACGAACCTACAAATTCATCTGAAGAGCTTGCGACCGAATTTGCTCAACAGGAACATATCTCCAAGGCTCCTCACGGCGGCCGTATGTTCAAAACGCTCATAGCCGGTGGCCATTTTGATAAGGCGACAAAACGTGTAATACCAGTTGATCCTCCCCTTCAATTCGCAGATATCCTCTACCCCTTCATAAAAGACTACGTCGTAGCTTGGGCAACTGGACCAAGCTCGTTTGTAGTGCTCAGTCTGATGGAAGCGGATGGCTTCTCTCACAAAGATGAGCTGACAAAGATACTGAAGGAGAAGAGGAAGGTATTAGAGAAAGCAGCGACAGAGGAGACACCGGAACAGAAAGCAGTAAAGGAGGCTGCCGAGACGAATGGGGAGGACAAGAAGGTGGCCAAGAAAAGGGGCAAGAAAGCAGGATCGAAAAAGGAGACGCCCATAGGAAATATGGGCTCGAAGCTATTGCTAGAGAAGCTGAATGATTAATTGTCTACATTCCTCGAGCTGTAGCTTAGTCATAAGGGATGATGAGCAATGGAGAAATGCTACTTTTATTTTCGTGCTCTATGATTTCATCCCAAGTAACGTTTCAGGGTGACAGGCGTGGGAGTACGTGTAACTCCGGTTCGTCTGTTCGGTGAGCCTGCGAAGGCTAGTATCGGGTAACTCGTTACGCAGCCCATGTTCGTTTGTTCTCGATTGCGGTGGCACAAAGTAGTGCCCTTTCTGAGTCAAGTTGCATGGTAATTATGCACGAAAATCTTTATAGATGCGGCTCTCCGTTCGTCTATATTAAAGGGAAGAAGGCCTCATGTTTGCAGTATACTACTCATCCGGGACAACCTCATAGCGAAGGTATAGAAATATTCAGTGTAAGAGCATACTGAGCCCAGATATATATAAGCTGGACCGGACGTGATGTTTCTGCTTGGCTTGACTTCTGTATACTCAACACAGCGTGATAAACCAGGACGAAACAAGGAACTCAGCCACCTTTGCCCGTTAGTTCAACTTCCCGCGGGTCGGCGAGGCTATCCCTAGCCTTGTTTGTGGTCCTAGGGACAAGAGCAAGGAGACAAACCGGTGTGGGGGGTTGCTTGCTACACAAACATGCAGCTTCAAGGGAGACGGGGAACCGTTGATGTCATCTAGATGGTCCTTTGGCCCTTAGATATGTACTTTACCTTAGGTACCCGGGTAACTGGGGAAGAGATTAGATCAGAGTCTCATTTCCTAGGCTTGTCGGCTTGATACTATTGAATACCAAGTGTGAGAAACACGAGAGATATCTCAACAAGGTACCGTGTCTCAGCCATCGAGGCATCAACTAGAAGAACTGGGTACAGTGCCATTATAGAGGTCCTACAACCAAATGTCACATTTTTCAAGTGTCATCCAGGTATTCCTCACCTTACACAAACAACGCACACCTTGGTAACCAGCAATGCCCTCTGCCGGGAGGGTTTATCTATAGGTGCCCCTCACAAAAATAGATGCCCTCCTTACATCCCCCCTAACCTCTTAAGGCTCGGCTATGACCAGAAGACCTAAACTCGTAAGTGTATCTATCATATGTGCCTATATGGACTTCATGCTAAAGCATCAACTTAGCTCGTACCTTGTCTCCTCACCTTGCATTTTCTTGGGGTATCGTCCACTCATTGGCCAGTCACACCGGACGCCAGGCTCAGCTCATCGCTTCGTTTTCGTTATAGTGGACTTCGGCAGGAACGCCCGCCTTACTATCATCTCATCGAGTGAGCCCAAGTCCGATAATTAAATCTCCTTTGGGAAGACATCGTCATCCAGGAGTCAAGAAAACTGCCACGCGCGAAGTTTTCCCCGAGTACTAGCTAGCTAGTAGCGTCCGCATCGGTCTTTTCCTAGCATCGCTTGTACATACCCAGCGAGGATGTCCGGGACGTGCGACGCCGGGTTCGTCTTCTACAGCTGCGGCAACGGGTTCCGAGGCTGCTGCTCCGAGCCCGCCTGCGACCTAGGCGGCTGCCCCGACGACGCGGCGCCGCCTGGTGACGATCCCGCGCCCACGTCGACAACGAGACGTACCCATATCGGAACAAGCCCTACTTCGCTCCCGACGGAATCCGCAGCTGCGAGCGCTACGAGCACAGCTGACCCTACGGCCGGCGGCAGCTCCGGAACGGCCATAGAGACGGCCACGCCGTCGCTACTCCCATCGCCGTCCACACCCACCGACCCGACAAGCACGAGCGCCGCCTCGCAGAGCAGCAGCAGCAGCAGTGAAGCGGGCACCCACCTATCCACCGCGGCCATCGCCGGCATATGCGTCGGCGGCACCGTGCTCGTCATGTTCGCGCTGCTCCTCGTCTCGCTCCGGATCCGGCGCCGTCGCATCGCGAAGCGCCACGCGTCGTCCGCCGGCGTCCGTTACTCGGACACGGCGTACGCCGAGAACTTCATGAAGGACCACCCCAGCATGGTGCAGGGCCGCGTGGAGCTGGGTTGAGCGCGGTCCGCTCTTCTGGGGTTCTAGGGTTCCGTGGGTGGCCGGTTTGATGTTCCCGAGTTGAGAAGGGGGGTGGGGGAGAAAGAGAGAGGAAGGGAGGGAGGTTGGTTTTGGTGGTGCCATTTTATCTTTTATACCCAGCGAGGAAGAGCGCATTGGAGAGTGACTTGCAAGTTTAATAACTTCTCACAGGTGGTTCCATTCCGGCGAACCCCCTTTTTGAGTCAGCAAGGGGGGATATTTGGGTATACCCGGGATTACAATGATTGCTACCTTTATTTTCAAGCATGCTATTAGCTCTTAGTATAGCTAGTCCAAATTTCTTAGACGCCGGGCTTAAAAGCCGAGAGCATGACAATGAAAAGCTGCATATATAACCAAGCTGGGCTGGTGACATCCTCATAGAAGCCTCATAGGCTGAGTGTCAATTCCTGGTAGACACCTGGGGAATAGGGCCTGGGCTTGTTGAGTCGGAATAGAGCCATGACTAAAGGACTTGTTCGAGGAATCGGTGCGAAACTCTGCTTATGAGCATATGGGCGTGAGGGTGTATTGAAACCCGATCTCTCCTTGTTGATATCCGGGTCTAAGATATACATGCCTAGCTCATCAGTAGCACTGGTCTTCTTATGAGATAGCCACGGAGGACGAGAACAAGTGATAGACGCAGTTCTAGAAGGAAAAAAAAAAGACTCATTTCAGGATATTATGTGAATACCATCTGTATTTTTGCCTGTATCTTCCGATCTTATGGGTATAGAACACCGAAGGGAAACTAAAATCAGGAAACCTGCCAATTTCTTTTTTGCCTTATCCTACGCCGTCCAGTGCAAGTACCAGTATCCTCTGGTCTAAGAAAGAAGAATGAGAAAGAAACGCCTCCAAAGTGACTCTATTATTCACCGTAAAACCTCATTGTTGTGAAGTAGCCTCGGATTCTTGGCTAGCAGACCGAGCCTAACGGTGCATCAACTTGTACATCTCGTCGAGGATCTCTTGCAAGTCCTCGTCGCTGATCTTGTTGGTGAGGGATGGGATGAGGTATTTGGCCTCTTCGGCTGTCTCGCAGCAGAGCGATCCTAGATGACGCACGGTCACCCCAGGTCAGCTTTTATTACCACATAGTCACAGCGCATCACCGTTTTTCATAATGGCATCACATACCGAGTTGTGCGCGCTCGAATTTGGCAAACTCCTTGTGCGAGCTGAGCAGGCGCTCCACGGCCTCGACGCTCTCCTTCTCCTTGAAGCGGGCGAAGGTGTCGAGGTAGTCGATCGTCTTGGTCAACATCCTGTAGGATAAGCCAAGTTAGCCCGCTGTTGAAAAAACTAGCTAACGCTGTCTCATCATCGTCACATTCGCCCCCCGTCAAAGAGGAAACAAAGGATAGGAGGGTGCGTACTCGCTCTCGTTGACGTTCTTTCGTTCATTGCGACGTTTAGCGACGAGGGCGTTGATGACGAGGGCGGCTTCGGACAGAGTGAGGGTGTCGACATCGTTGAACTCGCCCAACTTCAGGACGCTAGTTGCTTCTTCGTCGCCAGCAGGTTCGGCCTTTCGGCGAGAGGTAGGAGGGTGATGGGACATTGCGTGTTCGGTGTTCGGTTGGTTTTTTGTGTTGTTGTGTATTTTTCTTTGATGGTCGCAAAATGGACGCGACGAATTGGGGGACGGTATGCGACGGGAAAGAAATGTCAGACATGCGGCTGGAGCTGATGGGGGGAAAGTATTACAGGGATCTGGTTGATGTGGAGCCTTGGGGAAGCTTCTAAGTTAAACCTAAGGCGCCGTGAACGCATACGCTAGTACTCTTCTGTCACTAGCGCCGATCCACCATTCCATTATTTATCCCTTGTCCCTTTCAACCTCGCTCTAAAGTTTGTATGCACTTATGCACTTCCACTGGAAGAACCTCGGGCATTTTTGCCTCATTCACAGTCAAGGGAAACACTTCAGCTAAGGCTACAGATTAAGCAAATTAAGCAAACAAGGTAAGCATCGTGTCATCTCACACCAACGTTCTACCCTAGGCATATAATGCTAATGAGAAAATGAATAGGGAAACGGAAAATAAATGATTCCCAAGTTACTTCATCGAATATAAGCCGGGGTTTTCTCACCAACCATCCTCACAATGTAAAGAAACCCCTATATTATCAATATATCAAGATACATGAGAACTGATACTAACTAACCGTCGCTATAGGGGTGTCTTGGCTCTCATTGTGATCAATAAAGCTGGTGGTCTCATCTACAACAGAACCTTCAGCGATGGTTTGAACCAGCTAAATACAAACGACTACCTCGTCCTTGCTGGCACTTTTCACGGGTGAGACCCCCCCTGTCTCATCTCTCGCTGTCTACTAAGCTACCCGTTCGTGAGGTTACTTACATATCACACATGACAGAGTCCACGCCATCACAGCTCGGATCGACCCGAGCAGGAAGTTAGCAAATGCCCAGCACCGGCAGCAGGCGGCAGCAAACGCGGGAGGCGCGGCCGTACCGAATAGGCCGGAGCCGTCGTCCGGCCTCGAGGTCCTCGAGTCGGAGAACTTCCGGCTGCAGTGCTTCAACACCCTGACCGGCATCAAGTTCCTCCTCTTCACCGACACCCTGCAGGCCAACGTGGACGTGGCCATGCGCAAGGTCTACGACCTCTACTCGGACTACGTCATGAAGAACCCTTTCTACCAGCTGGAGATGCCCATCCGCTGCGAGTCTTTCAACAGGAAGCTGAACTCATACATCAGGGAGGTTAATAACTCACGGTAGGAGGGATGGCTACTTTGCACGGTGAATGTCCGTTTTGGGGGTTAGCATCGAAAATGGAAATTGGAGGATGTCCATTCATTACCCTAACTCGATGAAAGTGAGATATCACGCAGGTTGGTTGGCAGCAGCATCGCACGGCGTTTGGAGTTTTAGAGACTTAATTCTAGCGTAGCTTGGGTCTCGCTTAATGGAAAGACTGCCTGTCTTCTTATTAGACATGGTATTCTCCCCCCGATCGCCGCTAGAGGTCTTATGTCTATTATTACTGTACAAGCCCGAGCCTGATAACTCCTTGACCTCATGCCTTAAAAATGAGTAAAAACAAGACAATCAAGTCTATGACGTGTCCATCTTATCGTCGTCGTTCTTCTTGCCATCCTTCTTCTCTTCAGCAGACCCGCTTCCGCTGGGCTCGCCTTGCTCGTTAAGGAGAGGCTGGTTTTCGCCCTCTTCCTCAATACCCTCTAGAGTTGTCTTCTTAGAGGCCTCTTCTTCCTCTTTAGCTTGCTTAGCCTGTCTCGCGTTCTCCTCTTCCATACTCATACGCAGAGCAAGGGCCAGCTCCGGGTCCGCACTAGGGTCAAAGTCGAACCCGCCGAAGTCACCGCCGGCTTCGGCGGCGCCACCTCCGCTACTAGCCGCTCCCTCGCCGAGTAGGATAGGAGTAGTTATTAGCTGGTCGCTGAGAAGCTTGCCGCTGGGGGGGACGACCACGAGGTGGGAGTTCTCGTTTGTCTTGACGGTGTTGTTGAAAGCCTCGAGCTTCTTTTGTACGTCGTCGTCGTCGAGGTCGCCGAACAAGACGAAGTCGATGTCGATGTTACCCTTTTTCATCTTCTTCGCTAGAGATACCAGCTTCTTCTCGTCGTCGGCCACGGGCGAGCATACGAAGACGATGATACGTTGGCGTTGCGACTTGTTCTGTCGGTGCTTCAGAGCGAGCTATAAGCAGACAACCTGTTAGCTTGGACGGCTGCGACAACACGCTTGCCGGACACAACGGCGTGACATACACTGGCGATCTGAATACCGGTCGCGAGATGGGACGAGCCCGAGATCTTCTTCTTGGTGCGGTGCAAGCCTTCTAGCAGCTTGCCTCGTTCGGTAGTGAGGGTGGACAGAACCTCAGGTCCCTTGCCACCCATGCTCATCAAGCCTACGGAGGACTCGGGGTTGGATTGAGTGATGCTTTCGAAGACGATGTTTATGGCGTCGGCCTGGGCGTCGAATCTCGAGGGTTGGTAATCTCCATTCCGGCTGCTCTCGCTGTTGTCGACAATTATCATAACTGCTTGCAACGGCATCTTGGGTGATGTTGTGGTTCTGGACTACTCTAATTGTATGCGAGGGAAATAGAGAGGGTCGGTTGCCTTGCGGTATGAGGTGAGGCGGGAAAAATATCTACTTAGTAGATATTAAAGTGTGAAGGTATGAATCTAGAAAGTAGTGGGATGGGTTGATGAACGTAACGAATAAGAAAAGTTACAGTTGCTGAAATCGGAGGGTGAGCTTTGGCTTCTTTCGAACAAACGTCAGGTAGGTGTAGCCTGCTGTAGGTACAAGGTACAATACGGAGCTAGCACAGCACAGGTTGGGAGCTCGGACCAATAGACGTATCCTTTATGAAATAACCCCACCTATATCCATTTTATCCAATTAAATCGCCAACCTTTACCAGCTGCCAGTTTGCTTAGGAACATTGAACTCAGGAACTTGTGCCTTGTCTTTTGTTTACTTGCACAAATCATTACTTTCATCTCAATCAACAACTCCGAACTGCTGCACGCTTACTTCGTTACTCCATATTTCCAAGTAACCACTTGACCAAAACGCGTCTGTCTGAACAAGTTACTCTTTATTACGCCCTATTCCACACTTCAATCCCAATCACCAATACTCGACACGATGGCACCGGTGAAAGCGACGCGAAAGCGCAAGTCGAACCAATCCACTAGCTCCGATGAAGATCGGATGATTCCGACCATGATGGGCTCGCCGCAGAGAAGAAGTCCCATCAAGAAGCGTAGGCTGGGTCTATCCCTTGCGCAGAAACAAGCTCTCATAGACAATCTTCAGCTAGAAAGTACGGGCGCGACACCCAAGTTGTTCGTTGCATTTTGGCATACTAATTCTCGTTATAGTCACGGAGCGTGCTAGACGGCTGAGAGCTCAATATAATATCCAGGCGCAACAACTTCGATCACGCGTCGAGATGCGCGTCAACCGAATCCCTACAGCCTTACGGAAAGTCAAGCTAGGCGACCTTCTCGAGAAGTCCCTACAGCCACAACAACCCCCTCGTCCTAAGCCGACATATTCTGCCAGACCTCCGCCTGTACCTGCAAAAGATGGTACATCTCATAAGCCTCTCCCACGCAAGCCGGTGTCGACCAATGATGCACCTACAGCTGGACGGAAACGAATGAGGTAGGATATAATTTCATCCCTAAGATCATCATCATCATTATCTAACTAACACTGTAAAGCACCGAGATCTCTGGTGCGGACAAAGAAAACCAGGACGCCGTTGAGAATCCTAAGAAGAGAGTTCGCGGCGCCCCTGCTGCGGCAGAGTCTGCGCCAATTCAACCTGGGCATATACTATCACCTACATCATCAAACACACGAATAGTCCCTCGCGAGCGTCCTGCATCTCCCACGAAGAGCATGATTACGAGACCCGCATCACCCCTTAAGGGACCCGCTCCCAAAGCTTCGTCTAATATCCTATCAAACATGGTTGAGAAGGCCAAGGGAACTCGACCGGCAGCTGGCACTAGAAAGGCTACTGCATCATCTACAACGAGCTCCAACACGGGCCCCACTGCTACACGTACGCGACAAGCTACAGCCCCCTCTCGGCCGCCCACAGCAGCCTCTACCCGTGGAAGACGCAAGGTCAGCGCCACTAGCGAGGCCAGTGACGGGAGTACAGCAACTGTGGTGAAGAAGACTACTGCTACGAGAGCCACAGCTACGAGACCCGCATCGAGGGCAGCCAAGCCAGCTGCACCCCCTCCGACGAGGCGAACGGTGATGAGCACGCTCAAGTCGGCTACTTCCAAGAAGCCCCCGGCCTCCAAGGCCACGGCTACACCCGCGGCTACGGGAACGGGGAGAACATTGAGGAAAAGAGCATAAGTCTTGAATGACTGTAATGTATAATTGTGTCACGGGTCATGGTCTGGCGTTCTAGGGAAGGTCGGTAAATATGGGGAAGGGGGGTATGGATTAGGTCAAGTCGCAATGAGAACCTTGCTGGCTGTTTCTATTCAATGACTGCATATATCTCTTGGGGGTGTCCTCCCATCTACCTATTCAGGAGGTTTTTTGGTCTCTTTGCTTTTGTGACACAGCTTGTGACACAGCGACGGATACTTGCATGCTCGGCGGCTCAGCTTAGCCGGCACTGGGTCCCTTTTTCTTTTTGTCATCTACCAGCTCGATATTGTCTTCGGGTATGTCCTTATACTTCTCGAGCAGGAACTCCTCGATCTCGTCGCTCACGTCGCCCTGGACGACGATCTCCTCGCCGCCGCTGGGGACCTTGGTGACGGAGGAGCCGGTGGCGAACTTCTTGCCGAACTCCTTGGCGACTTTCTTGAGGTCCAGGCCGAAGGCCTCGAGGCCCGACACGGCGGTGACGTACTTGCGCTTGTTCCGCTCGACGCGTTTGATGACGACGAGGCTGTTGGCGATCTTGTCGGCCTGCTTCTGCTCCGCCTTCTCCGCCTGCGCCGCCTTCTTCTGCGCGTCCTTGGCCGCTCGCTTCTGCGCCTCGATGGATAGCGACGCCGTGGCCGCCTCTAGAGCTTCTGTTACGACGGATCGACCATTGTTAGCCCAACCAATTGGGATTGATGCTCCGCGGGGCTAGTCTACACGGGTGAATGCTTGTAAACATACCGGGAGACCATATGTGCTCATACAGCTTCGGGTGGACCTTCTGCAGCCAGTCCTGGCATTTCTTGACCGTTCCGCCGTACTCGCAGTACTACTCGCTCGATTCGGTAATCAGTATTCATGCTTCCCTCTCTATTCACCATTCGATAGTTCCCCACGAGGGCGACTATAGGCTAGCTGTTATTGGGGGGGAGAATGTCATACCTCCGGAGGTAGAGTGCATACTGAAGCAATAGAGAGAGACCCGGTTAGCGGAGAGCTATACTTGGTTGGCTGCTTTTGTTTCTTTTTGTTTGACTTACCGCCGCAGTAGATCACATGGCGACCTTGGGGTTCGCTGGTCCCTTCCGCTTGCTCTGTATCTGCCATTCGCTCCTTGGTCAATTGTAAAAGGAAGAGAGAGAAAAGGAGGAAACACGAGATGTTTCGTCGAGTTTTTGTTTCTTGTTTTGGCTGACAAGGTATAGGTAGGTACTGGCAGCGCGGGGTTATGTTATCTGTCGATAGTCGATAGGAAGGGAAAGATGGTGGGGTAAAATCGATGATTCCGATGTACTACGCATTGTTTCACAAGACCCACAAAGAACGGCGCGAACTCTTAGACCGGCTACCTTATGTACGTTAGGTTGTAAGCCACAAATCTCCGTGTAAAGCTGACGCCACAGATTTAGATCATAATTTAGATCGTATCGCGGATTGCCATTACAACTTACGTTTTACTCTCTAAAGACGTCTATAACAACATCATTCCCATACCTGTCAATAAGTCTAAGTCTCCCTTATACTACATTATGGGGAGGGGGGGGTGTTTTGTCACGATTACCATAACCGTGACCGGGGGTGGTCACAGTGACTACTTATTTATTGTGAGGAATGAAAGTTATATTTGATTGGCTATCAGGTCTGACATGGTTACCTTGTGTGGTAACGATGTCTATTTGATTGGCTGTTAGGGTTGTCATAGTTACCCCGCGGGGTAAGCATATCAAATGTGGTGATAGTTTCGTATCTAGATATGCTGTTCCTATGGATAGGCTTATATTGCCTGGTCACGGTTGTGGTCACGGTGACAGTCTGGTCATAGTGAGTCACAGCCCAAAAAAATAAAATAAAAAATAAAAAAAAAAGGTTGCAAGCCGAGGAATCGTACCTAGGCCTACAGCGAATTTACGGACTTACGAATTTACGAATTTACGAATTTACGAATTTACGAATTTACGAATTTATAATTTACAATTACACAGGTTCGAATCTAAGACCTACAAGATTACAAGATTACAGATTTTACCATTACACTACGGGGACTACGATATATATTACGCGATGGCAATTGTGCCCTTTGTTTTGGTATATATAGATGCCTAGGGCTCTTTCCTACGTACGTGTATATAATGGTTGCCCTAGGTATGGTACGTGGTTTCCCTGAATATCTTATATATAAAGCCCTGGTAATAGTTGCCTTTAGGGATAGGGTTACAAGCCCTGGTCACTGTGTCAAATCTGTAAGCGTTACAGCAACCGTGACAACTTAAATATATTACCAAAAGGATATGGATATTTTGGAAGGTAATAACGTCAATTTGGTAATAGTAATGGTAACCGTGTTGAATATTAGAAAGGATAATAGGTCCTGGTCACTATATTAATACCCTAATAGGGTTGTGGTAACCATGTCAAAGACCCCCCCCCCTCCCGCTAATGTAGTATATATGTATCCGTGTTATTCTCATCGATATTGCAAACCCGGATGACCGATGGCAATGTACACCGAATTATGATTCCCATTCACTTGTATCAGTCTGCTAGATCTACGATGGCGTACGGCTCAATCAACTATCCTGTATACTCATATCTCCTTCAGACATTTATCACAGCTAGAGAAAGAATCAATACCGTCATCGTCTACAATATTCTAGGGACACAAGCAAGTGTTTCCTCGCGGAGGCCGTCGATCACATATATATCAGTTAATACTAGGTGACTTGTGTGTGCATCAGATCGCGCGACACACCAATTCGCTGTTGTCAACTCCTGCCGCCGTTCGAATAACCCCGGCTAGATCGACAGGTTGACTCATCTAATACACTGATACTATGACGCCGAGCTAACGAACTAGTTCTGTTCGTCTTGTCTTACGTTCTGGAAGTCTGGATTCCCTGCACGATGCATCTCACCGTCAACCTGACTCGTCCAATCAAGGAGCGTCACAATTGGGGTTGGGCGGCTAAGCGCTCAGTCAGCATAACTTTTGCCTCATTGGCCCACGAGTATGCGGCGTCGTTCCAATCAACTATTTTTTTCGTCCTCCACACCCGCGCGCCAGTCTAACTATTGGCCGCCGTTGCTAAGTTTTCTAAAATTATACCATCGCGGGCTTTTTAGCTACCAGCGCTGATTGGGTATCGAGATCGGTAGTTCGACCGATCCCACCTATAGACTGACGTCGCCCAACAAGACCACCAGTCTGCTTCCGGCACAGCTATCACACATTCATACCCAAAACGGGCTCTTACCAGTGTACGACTGGCCGGATCTGCAGTTGGGGGGACCCAAGACCGCGCAGCTTGCGTGCTGCCATCCGCCCATCGACCCATCGGGGTGGCAGACCACTGGGTTGGAAGCGCTCGCTTTCCTCTCCATGAGAGTTCTCTCCACACTATAGCCGCTCGCCATCTCCCATGGTCCAGAGTCATAAAACTACTTGCTCCCCGAGTATACGGTACGCTTCGTTTCTCTTATCCTTTCTTCTCCTCAAGCTTCCTTGAGGTTGCCTCATTCTATACTTACGCTTCGTTGATCGAGGCTTTACAGTCGTTAAAGCGCCTTTTCTTCGCTAAACCTTACTTTCAACGACGCCGGGCGTCCTTTTTCTTACCACGTCTTACGGTTGCATCCGCACCATCTAGTCTCATCTATTTCCATTGCAATCTGACTGCTTTATTTTTATACACAACAACATGTCCGAACTAGTCCTCTTACCGGCTAGCACATACCAACCCCCGTCCCCTTCGCAGGCACGAAGACCCGGGAGGTCACTTAATACAATAATGGAAGAGGAGTCGGGTGAGAGGCAAAGGTCGGCAGCCCTAGAAAACCACAAGATCCAAACCAGTTCGTCCAACGAAAAGATTGAACAGTGGCTATCACCACGAAGTGATCACTTCCCAACTCCGAGAGGCTTTCACTTCTTATCAGCTCCGATATTGCCCGAGTCTCCTTCGACTGTCTCCGCTGATGAGAGCAACTCCCCGTCGATAACTTCATCGGACCCCTGGACCCGAGCCAGTATGAGCACTGACGTTACAGAGTTTGACGATATCTATGGACTCTCCGACGACGAGGACAACCGACGGAGGATGTCGAGGACATCATCGCTAAAACGTCGAAACAGCACTCGCAATGCTATGTCAAGGCGATCTGTAGCTCGGTCTCCAGCCTCACACCAGACTCTTCCTCCTTTAGTCATCCCGGCACAACAAAGTCAAGATGCGGATGCCTGGTCAGGTAGGCTGGAGTTCAAAAAGCTCCTGTCACCAATACCCCCGACACCGCCAGCCAAGGTCGAGATGTCGCCGGCCGTGATGTCCTACTTACAGGCCCGACAGTCCCAAGAAGTGCCGACCATCTCTGCACCCCCGTCTCTTGACGGAAGTTTGAGCTCTGATCAGATGGCTGCTATGTCTGCTCCGGCAACACCGGTTATGGGAACAGATGAAGAAAGCTCCACCAGGTGTTGGTCAGGCGTTCAACTGCAGCCTGCCGCCTTGGCCACTTTACAAGCGTTGTCTGGAAGCGAAGATAGTGAGGACGAGTATCAATCAGAACAGGTCATCGAGGTCATGGGAGAGAGAAGACCGGAAATGTCACAACAGACGCCACGCCTACTCACTAGCATGGGACGACCTGCTCTAAACCTCTCAACGAGGCAACAGCAGTCCCTCAATGGATTGACAAGGCTCGAGATTCCCTCACCTGGAGGTTTCTTCTCCGGGCTCTCTCCGCGCGCGAGGCACACCTGGCATTTGCCCACAATGACACCAGATGACATTGCGCCTCCCACTTCGACCACAGCGGAGCAGTTCTATCGATGCCCCTGGAATGAGACCGCTCCTCAGGTACCAGCTCTACCCACCGTTCCGGTCCTGCCTCCCCCGCCGCCGCGCCCCGAGCGGTTTGCAACTGCCCCAGTCCCATCGGCACCGGTCGAACGCTTTGTGGAAATCCGAGGCACGATGTCGGATGGCATCCCGACTGCAAGACCTGCTGTCTTCGAACATATTATCGAGGCTAAGATTGATCTTACCGAAGATATCGTCACAGCTCGACGTGTTGAACAGAGCAAACCCTCTGCTTCCTTTACTGCCGTCCCTGAGCCTGCAAGCCCCAATGAGGACGTGACTGCTACGGAAATTGTTACGACTTACGACCCCGGGTATGCCCGGAAGCAGCAAGAAGCCGCTCTCTCCAACTTGGATCGGACTGAACTATGGCTTATGGCACAAAAGGCCTATCTCAAGGGTGTTTTTCCCGAGGAAGAAGTGAAACTGGAATCTAAACCCGAACCGGAGACGAAAGACATTCGCGTCGAGGAAGAGCCAAAGACCAAGGAACCTGAGGCCGAGGGGGTTTCTCCTTCCCAGAAGAAAAAGACTGTCCGTTTCTCTGAGATTGTCGTCAAGACTGACATCCCCAAGAGCCTGCCGCCTAAGCTTGCTCGACAGGAGTCGGCCTACTACCGTGCTTTCCAGGACTACATCATCCGTTCTCGCAGCCAAGATGCCTTCGTCCACCGCCTGCCGCGCTTCGAGGCTCTTCAGGCCCAGCGCATCTCCCTGCGCGAGGTACACCGTAACCAACTCCTCGGCAAACACCAGCTGTCTGTGATGCCGCAGTCCGCTAAGAAGCGCATGAGTGCGAACGTAGCTCGTGGCGATGATGTCCTAGTGGACGACCCCGAGAAGCTAAAGCGGGAAAAGGAGCACGAGGCGTTGGCCCAAATGTCCATGGCTAACTGGCACGTCGGCGCCACCAAGGCCCTGAACGGCGGCCGTCTATTTTCCGCGCCCATTGCCAAGCGCCTCGCCCGCCTGTCGTGTATCGGCGGCGGAAGGGAAAGGGCGCGTATCCTGGACCTAGGCGGTCAGGCGGCGTGCGACTGGGCTTGGCACTGCGCCATCATGTACCCGAGCACCAAGGTGTACACGGTGACGACCAAGGCGATCCGGCAGCTATCCAACTCCAACATCCGCGGGCCGCCCAACCACAGACAGGTGGCGGTAGAACGGCTCTCTCGCCTCCCGTTTCCGGACGCGCATTTCGACCTCGTGTCGGCTCGCGAGCTGCACTCGATCCTCAAGTTCATTGGCGAGAACGGCGAGGACGAGTGGGACACCTGCCTGCAGGAGTGCATGCGCGTGCTCAAGCCGGGCGGGTACCTCGAGTTCAACGTGCTCGACTCGGCCATCACGAACGCGGGGCCCCTAGGCCTGGCCAAGAGCGTCGAGTTCGGGTTCGCCCTCAAGACGCTCGGCTACGACCCGGCGCCGTCGCGCACGTTCCTGGGCCGCGTGCGGCGCGCCGGGTTCGACGACGTGAAGCGGGCGTGGACGTGCCTGCCGATGGGGCCGGACCCGGCGGTGCAGCGCAGCCGCAAGGTGGCGCGGGACAGCACGACGGGGGTGGAGCGGCCGCTGGAGCTGGAGGCCATGGTGACGGGCAGCACGGAGGCGGCGGCGTCAGTGACGGGGCTCGCGGGCAGTTGGGCGTGGGAGCGCTGGCTGCTGCGGTGCGAGATGGAGAAGGTGGCGTCCGAGGGCCGGCTCGGCGGGTTCCTCGAGATGGAGGCCGAGGCCCCCGAGAACATGCGCGAGGCCGGCAAGTGCCTCGACGGCGTGCACGAGGTGGTGGAGGAGGGCCGCCGCTGCGGCGCGGGCTTCCGCGTGCTGACCGGGTACGCGAGGAAGCCTACCGAGCGCAGCGCCGGTAAGAAGCCTGCTGCTCGGTGAAGAGGGGGAAGTTGTCGTGTTAGGTGGATGGAGGAGTTTGGTTATTAATGGGGGTTGTCTCTTATGTATAATGTGGCATGTGCGTGTATGTGTTTTACTCATGAATGTGTATGAGGTCGGTGTGTGTGTGTACGGTTGGTGATGATACCCTGGTCGGAACGTGGAATGGAAAACATATATACTACATATTATGAGAATGGGAGATCATCTACTATTAGGTATAGATACCTATATATCTGAATACTTACTAAGTAAAATTCAATGGATGGTGTTTCAGTCTCTAATGGCTTGAAATTTGGGTTGAGACTCGTAGTATAGTTGATGTGATGTTTAAGAAATGCGGCTGTTGTGTCTTGTAGACGTTAGTTGAACATTGTTTGTTTCTAGTCTTCACTTGTACTCTCTATCTACCAGCCTATACATAGTAGTTCTACTTCATGATAGTTGTCATACGAAAGCCAAAGAAACCTATGATCTTGTTAACACAGTCCTCCTTCTAACAAGTAGGCAGAGCTCTATAGACATAGTTCCCTTAACTTAACTCATTATGGCGATCAAGTCAGTTTAAGAGAGGTTAGTTATGACTTGGATGTACTGGTAAAAGACAACTTAAGCCTTTGCCTGACCCCAAGACCTAGAACTTATACACTTGCCTGGATATGTACTTAATATTCTCGAAAGAGTTGCTCGTCGATGTGACCTAAGAGATATTCGGATTCTAATCATGTGGTAGGGCCTACATCATAGGAGGTAGTCAAGCAAACACCTGCTTCTGTCGCCCTGGATAACCTAATTGACATGATAACACATTACTCATTCGAGTACAGTACCTACATCAAAGGTGGGTTGGGTCTTTCCAAGGGTCTGGTATACGCACACGACTACCTCCTAGCGACGTAGAAAGGCCGAAGTAGGATATCTAAACATACGACAAGCCTATATCGGGTATAGACTCGTCCCCATTACGTCGAGGCTACCATACCATGTATTCCAACTCGGCATCATTTCCCGAGAGCGCAAGCGATTATATAACGGCCGAGGTTCTAAGATAGATAGCCAACCAGCCAGCCAGCCAGCCTCAGCTGCAGGGGCGGAGACAGGGGTTGACAATAGTACCATGAAGGTGGGCCTTTTCTTTTCTCTCTCGAAGGAGCTCGGCTCCTACGGGGCTGCATTGGCTTTTCCCAGGACCGGTTGTACTTACATGTCAAAGGATTACCCAACCCAGTTATCGTCTTTCTCTGGGTCCATGTACCAGCCGCCCACCCAATCGCTTTCGCCCCGGCGCAGTCCTCGCGGCAAGGTCTTGAAAGATATTGGGGGCTAGGTACGCGCTTCCTTCGACAAGGGGGCCCGGGGGTTGTGATGTGGTGTGCCACGTGGGTGGGAACTTGATTCAATTTCACTGTTCGCGGTCCAAGGAATATGGATCGAATATGGCTCGACATGGGAGACGGATAGAGATAGGGAAGAACAATATTGGTTTGGGAATATGGGGACCAAGGAAGGATTCAAACTAGGTAATAAACCGTCTTCTATACATCTGCATTAGTTTATCATTCGGGCCTAGCTTTCGCGCCTCTTTCTCTCCCGCCTTGCCGCCTTACAGCTCATAATATATCATATCATCCATCATGTCACTAATGTAGGTCTGTATGGGGAAACATGCAAAGTGCCGTCCTATGAAATCCTTTGCAGTGTTGTATAAGATTACATAGGTGCTTCTAGGTATAGTCCTTATACAAGATTATATAACCACCCCAGGTTACAACTGAAATCCTTACATAAACCGCCTCCTTTCCTACGGGTCTCCATCATGTTACTACCATATACAAAGTTATGGGTTGGAGCTAGGCAGCATGTAGCATGTAGTATGTAGGTCGGGATATTTGTAAGCGACCTCCATTATCACATCTCATATCTCGGGAAATTTACAAAACATGAATCGCTTAGCCCTTGTGTGAAGGGCATAAAATGAAAATTATCCCACCAACTAGACGACGGGCCGAGGTTAAGAAGAGAAGTGCGTAGAGAGGTCAACTGCTGTTCCTACATCAGTCTTTACATGATCGAATGCGTCAATCACAAATCATCTTTCAGCTCTGGAGCGGAACGGGGAATAGGTTCAGCTCGCGATATGCCGACTTACCAAATCCTTCCTAGAACCGCCCTACCCCTAGGCCCTTCGCCGTCGATCCCTACCACTAACAATTTCGATAGTGACCTGTAACTCTAGCGCATAGAAACCCCTGACAGTATGATTCCCGCCCAGTTAGCTCCCGCATTGTGAGGCCTAAAGTGCGCAAGGTTGCTGTTAATATTATTCAAGTTGTCGATAGGTATTCGCATTCGTTTCGAGCTCGTATACAGGGTCAATATAACATCTTCCGCTAGTGGGCACCGTGATATCTTCCAAACTCCTTCCCATCCCATCCCCTTTCCCCCGCTTCCCTTATGTATATACACACACCATTCCAATGCCTCTAATCTTTGTCCGAATCTAGATCCATCTTATCTCCTCTCGCCGTCTCCATCGCCTTGGCCGGGGACATGCTCATCCCCCCTTTTCCTTCCGACCTGCTCTTCTCGTCCGAATCTTCCATCGCCACTATGATGCTCCTTTCGTCATTCTTCTGTGGCGTCGAGACACGGTCTTTCAGGGCCTTGGGCGTCGTCGGAACGATAACATTTAGAACGCAGTCGTCCAGATGCTCGTAGAACTCCTGTGCTGTAGAGAACCGTGTCTGACAGATAGAACACTTGGCATCGCCGCCGTTGCGCGAGCTATTCCCCGTGATAATCATCTTGCGACTATTCGGTGGCGTCTGTTCCACATTATGCACCGCTGTCAAGTGCCGTTTAAAAACGTCGGCTCTGTTGAAGGCCTTCTCGTACGCCGTGCCCGGCCCCGGACAGAAAGGGCAAACCATCGTCCCCTTGTAATGCGTCAGCGCGTGTCTGTTTTTGTCGTACTTTCGCGCGAAGCCTTTCGTGTGGTACTCGCAACTTTCGATCGGGCACTTTTCGGGTCGCTCCTCCTGGTGCGTCAACATATGTGCTGCCAAGTCTTTGAACACCCGGCCACAGTCGGGATGAGGACAGCGATTTCTGTTGTCTTCGGCTTTCGGTATGATAGGACTGCTGTGCGCCGTGCTGTCTAGAGACGGCGCTATCGACGGCGCTAGCAACGGCCCTTGGGGCGGTGCAGGCGCAAGTCGGGGCGCCTCCAAGAAAGATGACTGCCGCGGCAATGTGTATTCCTCAATCATCCTGACGTCGTTATCCTCTTCCCCACTAGACGTATCGTTCTCGTTAACATCGATTGACTGTCGTACTTCTCGCATCCAATCTTTCAAGACTGTCATCGGAGGCCAATCACCACTGGCCTTACCGCTTCTATGCGGGTGGAAATGGGCTCGTCGTAGGTGAGCTGCTGCGTTATAATAAGCACCGTATCGTTTCTGCGTAACGCAAGCTTTACACTTCGAAAGTGGTATCACGGGCTGCGGAGAACTAGGACTCGAACTTTGGGGTTCGGTGCAAACCCATCTCTTCACCAGCGAAGCATGTTTAGCATCATTGTGCCTTCGAAGTTCGTGCTCACCGCGGAATCCTTCGGGATACTCGTTGCATTTCGTACAGAACACGCGCCTAAGCGGTGGTCGTTGGTAAGAAGTCCTAAGCTTAGACGGGGAACTGAGGCCCCTGGCTATTGCACGTGTAAAGACAGGATTCTCTCCTATAGTGTGCCTCCTCCCAGGTTCAGGAGTATCCATGCTGTATGCCGCGGGCAACATTTCTTGATCACTTCGATTTGCCCAGGGATCAATCGGACGCCACTGAAGAAGGGGCTTCCGGGCGTCGTTCTGTTGGCCGACCGCAGGAGGTTGCTGGTATGAGACATGTCGGTAAATTGGTGTCCTCTGTCTGAAGAAGCCGTTGAATCCCGCATTATCATCAAGATAACCGCTTCCAAGTCCGAGCAGAAAATCTCTAGACGTCCGAATCCCCAATGCAATCCAATCGTCTTTTCGAATAGCCGAAACAGTAGTGGCAAATAACACGCGATCGTTCCCGTCCAGATCCAAGGCCGGATCGTCGAGAATCATGGGTGTAGACCAGGAAAACACACTCACCAACGCCTTATAAACGCTGTGCATAGCAGTAGCGCCGGTGGGCATGGGAAAGCCGCCTTGCGCTTGTGAAGGCATGGGTCGCGACGGCGTAGAGATGAGATCTGCTAATATCGTCCTCACAATGCTAAAAATGCAAAGGGAAACGAAAACAGCAAGCCAGCTCTTGGGGTCCGTAATAACTCTCCGCATCGTGGTGTTTTCAAAAGACTGCAGAAACTGCGCCATGCAGTTGTATATTAATCGATTTCTCCCTTCGTAGTCTATGTCGTCCGGCGAGTTCTGTGCATTGGTCACATTAGTCAAGTTGACTTCGGTTCGTATCGACGGCTCAGGTTGCTGCAAGTCATAGAATAGGATTTCCCTGAGAAGTAACTTTGCACGATAGAGGACAGGATATGTCACGGCCTCCGATTCTCGGCTTTCCGACATGAAACCTGTGAGCCTAAACAGCTCCCAGAACTGAAAAGGAACTCCTTCGGCGTTCCAACTCGCTGCCAATACTTTCAAAACTGGTGGCGGTTTGTCTTTTGGGTCCTTCGCATAGGTAGCTAGGGTAGGGTTGGGCATCGGCAGAGATGCCAGGTCTTCAGTCCACCAGAACCCGTCGTCGAAGTCCAGATGCGATTTCACCATATCCGACATGCCCTGGCTTACTAGATACGTCCGTTCAAGATATTCGTTCATGTTGCGCCGTCTTGCTAGCGGTGACGTGACAGGCGTGTGTACTTGTCTCGGGGAAAGGGCTTCTACTCCGTAGTTGAGTACGTGCTGCTTTATATCATCTGATAGATATGGAAAGTTACCTGGTAGCATGTAATCAGCGAGGGCAACCATAGAGCCACGATGGCACCCGAGTACAGCCCAGAACTCGTCATTGGCAGAATTGGGAGGTTCGGCGCAAAATGCGCAGTCATCCTTCGAATCGCACTAACCAAGAAGATAAGCAGTTGCCCAACTTAGAAGAGCTTGGAGGAAGTTATCCTACCGGCTTTGCCTGGACCTTGCAGCGAAGACACGGCCCAGTATCACGCGGCAACCTGAGTTCGCCTATGGATTCAAGCCTTCCATGCCCAACTCTGCTTCGCTTCAAAGGGGGAAGCAAAGAATCGGGTTCGGAATCCATCGACCCTCTAGACGGGGCGGGGAGGTCATTCGCGAAGGGGTACCCAATCGTCGACTCACGCCGATCCCTGGGTTGGTTGGCGGTGGCCAGCGGTGGCAGAGCGGGAGGCACGGACAGCCGCGGCAGGGTGGCCGGTGAGCTTCGATTTATATGATCGGTGCTGAAGAGCCGTGAAGAGGCCTGGTCGGGAAAGACGATTGGGGGAATTGTGCCAACCGAGAGACCCGAGTCCCTCTTTGGGGCATGGGGAGCTGTATGCTGCTTTAGATGTTCATCCCGCTCTTCGGGGTTAGGAAAGCCATATATATAATACATGCATCGGTCATCCCAACATTTGAAAGATGCCTGGCGCCTTGAGATTAAAGGTATTGTCCCTCTCATCCTCCATCCTCGGAAGATGGGATCATAAAATGAGATGTTCTTTTCTAGCCAAGCATCATAGCCAGGCGGCGCGTCGTCCTGGCTGAACAGCTTCAAAGCATGCAAGAATTGAGCATCGTGGAGATCCAAGCCTATTTTTGCAACAGCATGCACGTTAGGCAAAAGCCGGTACGGGGTAGCTTTAATGACACGACATACCTTGGTCTATCAAAAAGCTCTCGATGCACTCGCATTTGTACTGCAAGGCGCGAGCTTCTTCGACGTCAGATAGCACGGGGACGGTCCCAGGTAGGTCTTAGATTACGGATCAGAACTTGACACAAACGTCGACACGATATACGTTATGACTATAGCGGAGGCACTCACTTTGACTTTTGGCATAAGTTTCCAGGGACCTGAGTTTCGATCGGAGCATGTCGAGCTCAAGTCTACTGTTTGGGACATATTTGGCTGGAAGTAGGGCGGCGAGTTTCGCCTGTATTTCAGCTTGCTGCTCGAAAAGAAGTCTAATCGTGGGGTCTAAAGACGGGTCAAGACCGGGTGCGACTTGAGCTTCCCGACTATCGAGTAGAGAGCCGCGACGGTCTAGTCGAGGCTCTAATGAGTCGGCGGCCATGCTCATGCTCCTCCTCTTCAATCCTGCCACTTGCCGCGCCGTGCGCTAAAGTCAACAGGTCGGACCCGAAGCTAAGTCGGTTTGACCCTTTCTCTTCCGCGCTCCTTTTTTTATAGGCCTGAGCCTAAGCCGTACATATATATACCTATATATAAATACCCAAGGTTAGGTATTTATATATATACGTATATATATGTATGTACGTATGTACGTATACGGGGACCGGCGAGCTGTGCCGCAGGGAGCGGGCTGGGACTAAAGGGACCAAGGCTGGACCGCTCTCCGCCTCGTCCGTACTCTCTTCGCTTTCTCTCACACGCGCGCAGACTCACTTTCCGCTAGCGCGTGCGACTTTAACTGTACTCATCAACTGCAGTTTACAAGGGACGAAGTATCAATCGCAAATATGATGTTCATGACGGAAACGTCGGCCGAAGGGTGTAGGGAGAGAAGAAGGGAAAAAAAAAGTCAATGACTGCGCCTCGTGACGAAATGAACCAATAGCAATGGCAAATTTAAAGATTGGCTGCAGGACGCCTGTCGGGAACAATGTTGCGAAGGGGGGGGATATGAACTTAGAACATCTGGCCGTTTTCCTTCTTGTAGGGGGGAAAGGGGAAAGGGAAGGGAAGGGAATACTAATTTTTTTTCTCTTCCTTTTCCTGCAAGATTTGTCTCGGTATCAGAAAGGAAGAAAAAAAATTAAGAGATAGCAGTTATTAAGTTGAGGGCAAATTGGCTAATAACTTTTTGGGGTCGCGACAGAGGAAGAACTGATAGACAGGCAGAAGATACTTGGCTTAAGGTACCTAGTAAGAAAAAGGCTGGCTAGACGAAAAGAATAAGTGGAGCGGCCACTACGGCGGCAGATTACACACATGGAAGCGCAGCTGCACAATTATTTATTCCAGGGGAACACAAGAAGAAGAAGGGAATCGAGATAGAGACGGGTGGTTTTTTTTTTCTTTCTTTTTTTTTCTTTTTTCTCTCTGTCTTATCTTTTGAGGATGACTGATGAGTAGTCCCCCGGTCTCGTCATATACGAGTCCCTATTGGAATATGTACATTGGACGAACTATTTAGACCATTGACAGGGCGAAATGGAAGGGATACAAGTGAGTGCAAAGGCAGAAAAGGCAAGAAGGCAAGGTGTAAAAGCAAGGTGCAACGCCTTACAGGGATTCTAGCTCCCAGGCTGCCGGGGTAATCGGGAGGTCGGTGCGGAGCGTTGATACTATGTAGGTACCTACAGCAAGGTACAGTACAACATATCCCAATACCTCCAGCTACAATACCAGGTCGTATCAAGCAAGTCTGGTAAGTCTGGTAAGTCTGGTAAGCCCGGTAGCTGCCGTAGACCCTTGGAAGACCAAAGCAAGGGCAACTTTTTTTTATCTATTCCGTAAGTCTTTTCGTCTTTCGACTCTACATAGTAGAGGAAAGGATTCAGGATTCAGGAACCCCCCAGAAGTCTCTTTCTCTTCCAAAATAGACCGAAAACCTATAGGGACAGGATTGTAAATGTGGATTGTTGGAATGGAGATGGAGTCCCTTTAAGATGGAGTGAGTCCCTTAGAATGGAGTCCCTTATTACATAGTAGAAATAATGCGTAGACCCGACGCTACTTGCCCTGCTTTTAGTTACATGTAGGTACCAAGCGTGTTACATAGTAGACTGTTCGACTAGCACAGCACAGCTCAACTGATGACTGGATGCGAAAGGAAAGCCGTGAAGGATCCAAATTATAGTCGATTCAGCTCATTGTTTAACTACCTCCTATAAGTGCTACATAGTAGACCCCCCCGAGCCCTGGCTATTCTCTTACCTGGTTTGTCTGGGTACTATACCTAAGGTATAGTAGGCGACTAATAACAGAGATGGATTATTTCTTGTGTCATTCTTCCGACAACGTGCTACTGGAGACTAGGGACTAGGGACTGGGGACTGGGGACCACCGTGTTAACTACTACCTTAGCTTGGCGACCTTGGGTTGTCCCATGTTACACAGGGTGTCGTTATCATTATTAGTCAGATGTTCGTCTTGCCCTTCTCCAGAGCTATATCAGAGCTATATCAGGTCCAGCTAAGAGGTGTCTAATATATGCACATAATAATGACACATCGAGCGACCCGTCTGTTTCATGTTTTCCTTCCCATATCATTAGTAACGTTAAGCCTTGCCCGGGACTTGGCTTGGCCGACCTTCAGCTACGATCCGGCAGTGGGCAATTGGAAAAGTCGCACTACCAGCCAAAAGTCTTGGAGATAATGCCACCTATCACCTATCATTATCCGCCCGTGTCTCTTTAGGCGGCTAAGTTTGGTTTTCCTCGACGAGTGAGAGATGGAGACACCCCAGGCTGGATAAGCCGAGAGCCATTGGCCACATGAGTGGATTATAACGTGAGGTAGCATGCGATTTACATCAACCGCAGCTGCATGCATGACAGGCGGGAAACTTTCACATAATCCAAGACAAGCCAGAGCTGGGCTCGGCTGGATGTCCAGCTGCGGTTTGAGTCGACGCCGATCACTGCTAGTGCTCACGGGGGTCATTGCAACTTCAGCAGGTCCAGGTCCAGGTATGGTACGGGTACAGTGGCACAATGATATGAGAAGCCGAAAGAGAGAGAAAAAATTTATGACTAGGGGTTGGAATAGACCAATGAATGATACCGCCTAATCACGTTACCATCAGCTTCATGCCCGTCGAAAACTCGCTATGATCTACCCATACCTTGGACATGTTGAGATACACGAGGATAGATTAGTACCTAGCTGCTTAGGTATGTAAGAAGGTATCAAGCTCGTCCGGTGTATGCAGCCTAGACCGATGTTGATTATTACCTTGGGTAGGTTGACAAGGCCCCGGGAGAGACAAGTCTCATCTAGAACCGACAAGGCACCTAGGTAGCGATGAGATGGCACGTGTCGTATGTTTTCTGCGCTCATATACCACGCTATACAGCTCCGAGTGTCAAAGTTCGAGACGGTCTATGGTCCATGGTCTATGGTCTATGGTCTATCTCGATATCCCACCACGCACGCAACCCCAATGGCGCGTTTGGATAAGAGCCGGAGGGTTCTGCTTGGCACGGGTACCCCTTGATAGGACCGCGACGGCGGAAATGCATTTTCTTTTCTTACATAGTATGCTGAAAAGATGCAATGATCAATCTGCAGTCATGAATGAGATAACCTAGTAAAATATGTACGTAGTAAGTAACGGCAGGGCGTTTATCAGCTATCCTAACAGCTGATAGGTAGGCTCGTTCGGTCACCCGTCAGCCAGCTCTGCTCGGGGGCACATCCGGAGAATCTACATCTAGAACTTGTACTAGTACTTGTACCAGTACCTACGTGCAGGTGAGGTCTCTTCTGCCATAATCCCCAACTTGTTCGTGAGATAGAGCCAGCCAGTAAGCCTCAACGCCGGCGACTCTCGCATCCACCCGACCGCCTCAGCCCGGTAATTTACTTGCCGCTAAATAAACAGCCTAGCATCAGCTCCTAACAACCGCTTCATGCAAATCGATTTTCGGCTGACTTTTTTTTTCTTCTTTTCCCACACGCTCTAGACCATCCCACGCCCTTCTTTCTTCCCCCCCCCTCTCCTCCAACGCTACTTTCACCTCATCTCGATCATCACGTACATTTTTTTTTATTTCTCTCTCCCTCCTTTCCTCACCCACCCTAATTTTAAACGATGGTGCGGTAGCAGTCGGTTCAAGATGAAAACGTCTTACCAAATCGATAATCTTCCCATAAAATACCATAAAACATGGCGATACCGTATTTGTCTGGGATGGATTTGAGCAGCGTCAGATCGGACAGGGTTAGGCTATTAGAGAGAATAAAAGAAAAAAGGGTAGCGATGCGGGAGGAGTACCGGACGTCGACCATATGATCCGGCACATGCATCGACACTTTTGCTGATCCTTTCCCGACTTAGCAACGTCATGTTTCTTAAGTGCATTGATAAGTGCCGAGAAGGTCTAGGCGACCACATTGGTGTCTACCGTCCCCGTTCATTGGGGTGCAGGCTATAATGTGTGGGCTAATTGGCGTTGCAGATGCAAGCCTCGTATCTCCCTCTGACTTGCCTCATGTGTATCTTCCGCATAGCACTTCCCGCTCGTCTCGGCGAGAGAGAAGACAGCGCGAGACAGCGAGAGATAGAACAATAGAGGATGGATGGGGGGGAAAAGGAGGGAGAGTACTCTGCAAGCGCTTGCTGAAACCACTTCCACTTCCCTTATTCAGCAGAGTAGTAGCCGTAGCGTCGTCTCCGAATGTCTCTTATCCTTGGCCTTTGCTCCTTCAGGAAAGCCGCTCCATATTTTGCCTATCTGATACGTACGCTTCGGGGTATGAAGCAATCGGAGTTGAAAGAAGGCAAGGCATTCGGCCGGCGGGCAGGCAGGCGGGCAGGGCAGGCAGGCAAGCTGATGCTGATGCTGATGGATGGTGCTTCTGCTCGTGCTGATGCTGATGGATTTGATAGGCAAGGTGGCAATGAGCGAAATCGCGTGCTCGAATGACACTACCTAGGTTACAGGTATGTATTTGCAAGGGCCGAGGAGAGCAAAGGCGGTCAGGACCAGAGCGGCATTAGCGACATGGCGGGCATGCAAAAGCTATGCAAAGCTCACCAGCAGCAGCGAGTGCTTTCGTCTTTTTCGAATCATGAAGCTCGGAATCAGCTCGTCACACCTAGGATTGCGCGTCGCCAAGGCCTTCTTGCAGGTGGATTAGATGGGAAAATAGTACTGCTACATAGTAGATTCTCTCCAGGAGACCGACTTGGCTGAACTGACAGACTGGTTCATTTGATGCTATCATGGATATATATCGAGATGGACGAGATTGAATTTTTATCATATTTCCCCAACGAGCAGATATCACCGTATCAGCGATGTATGTATGTACAATACACACATGTACCTATGTAGGTAGGCTCACTACATGTACATCACCTACAGCAGGTTCCATACAAGCAGGTATAATGGATAGATACAGGTACAATACCTGTACAATACTTGTATAATATCCCGAGGTCCTACTATTATGTACATGTAGGTAATGTACGATGTACGGTATACCCAAGGTTAGGTACCCTTCGATGCTCCCTAACCCCTCGCCTTTCCAATCCTTTCCCCCCCTCCTCCCCACGCTTTTGGGTAACTAATCCCTTTGCGGCTCGAGATATTGTCTCTCGTTTGATTGGTAGGCTTATAAGCGGTCTCCAACGTCTCAAAATGGTTCGCATTTCTTATCTGTGCGTTCGGAAGTGCCTAAGCCTCTAAGCCTGCCCGGCTTCCCTCAACTCGCTTCAGCTCTTATCCCGTCCCTCCGTCTCTGTCGTCCCCTCCCCCCATCCTGGCATGCCTACATGTAGCCATCCTACATGTAGACTCCAATCCCTTCCAGGAAAGCTCAAGTACCTAGGTACCCGATAAATATCAGCTGACCGGCCCGGCGGCTCTTGGGGCTACGGCTACGATAAGGCGATAAAGGTACGCTGTCCCCAAAGAAACCCCTTTTCGGTTTAGTGCGAACTTGCCTCAACCCTCAGCGGCCTCAGCGGCCTCAGCGGCCTCAGCTGGCCCCCAACCTCGCGAACAATATCCAAGAAATATCTCGGTTTCCTGCACGACAACAAGCCACTCATCCAGTATATGCTTGCTAACGATGGTAATAATCTGGTGATGGTATGCCCGCGAACTTACGCGTCTACATGTCCAAGTAGCTTATGTGATAGGTGACCTCGTCGACCTACACGTAGAAACGTAGACTCGAAGAGCATATGGTGTGCGAGTGAGCTAGCAAAAGCAGACAGCAAATCCACTGTCTAGTTCTATCACAAATGACGAAGCTAACCAGTATTTTTTTTTTGAGATGGTGCTGTATTACTGGCAGGAGTTCAAGCCATTGCTAACGGACATACCTCCGAGCCCCTTTTCTCTCTACTTAGAAGGTAGGTAGTTGAGGATTCACATGCGATGCTGTTGCTACTATGGGTGGGAAGCAAAATTTTCAAGCGGCTCCTAACTCAGCTTCTAGGTTCTATAATATGAGTTGTTACCTCATCCCTCTACTCCATATTTTCCTTCGTTGCTCTATTGCTGTGCTACTCCTTGTCCCGACTTACCCAAGTCTTTTCACTCGGCAACTAAGAGCATATATCATATATGACCTTGCAGCCCTGCTATTTACCTTATCTACTTCCCGTGATTCGACATATCGTTATTGTAACAAGCTAGGTAGGCAGCTGTTCTGCAAGTCTTCTTACTAGGCATAGTTATCCTTTTCTCATTAAACATCATTGTTACAAACTAAATCCCATCTTATATACAACTATTTGGCTTATATGTTTCTCATTACAGGTCAATAACACGCCACCGTCTATATGCAACCATAGAAACACACTCCGAAAGATATTAATATGTGGACCGGTTCCCCCTTTTCACCACGGCACTGAATATTCGTGCCAACCAACCGATTCCTTTATCACATGCGGTTCCAGTACATACAACTCTAGGCCTATACCAAATTAGAGAGCGTGTCATCTACGAGACAGACAATCATGACACGCCATCGCCCTCGGCGTCCACGTGGTATAACCCAGGCACCACCGCTCAGAGAGGACCATCAGCAGCAACAGCAACTACTACCACTCCAGGGGTTGGGGGCGCAGTTTAGTAGCGCGGATGCAAGCTACGACAGCGTGTCCCAGGCTTTAAAGACGTTCCCAGAGCATCCCCAAGTCGCTACCCCCCAGCTTAGAGCAGTGCTCGGACGGACAGCTACTTCTAAGAATGACCTGCTAAGACTTCTAAACTCCGATGTAGTTGCGAGCTTGTCCTCTGAACACCAAATACAAAGCATGATATTAGACTCGGGAGAAGGAAGAGCCAATTAGCGTTTATAGTTGATTGCTCTGGACGCCTAGCCAGTGTTACGGGATATGTCACCTAAAGGAGTTAGAGGCGTAGGATGTTGTAAAGACAGTTAGTTTCGTCAATTCTGCTGCTAGGTACCAGTCTAAGACGAAGTCACTTCGGTCGGTTTGGCATGTCGCTCGATAAGGATGCTGTACCTAGCACCTCAAGCGCTTTCGCGATTCCTTCGGCGCATACGGAAATTTTAGTATTTGCATGACCCTTGCCGGCAAAACATCTTGCATCGTAAAGTAGCTTGGGTAGGTACCTAGGTTGTGAGGCTTAAACACCATCAACAAGCATCCATATCGCTATTAACCCTTTTCACTGGCATAAGCCTCCACTTACCGAGAGCCCACGAATGCCTAGATCAGCTCCGAAGATGGATCCTGTCCTAGGTAGGTAATCAGGGGTTATTTAGATTGTGACCGGCCATGCAGTAACGGGATTTGCCATGTAACTATTCGGTATGGCCAAAATCAAACGTGGACAGCCACGTAATGATAACCCTCCTGGGACACCGAGGTTTGCTGGGGCACAGGCCAAACAGATTCTCAAGTACCCAAGACTGGTCCATTCGCGATTAAACCTAAAGGGAGAATAAATTCACGAATCTAGCCCATCATGTTACTAGCTGGGTAGGCATGCGTGTACACTAGAAGTGGCTCATAAAATACGTGGGTGGAGGAAAACAAGCTCTATAGGTAATATAAGGTAATTGTATCTCACGAAGAATGACAGGGAAAAGCTCGAGACAAGGAGTCAGACTCGTGACCGACCTTTTTTGCCAAGGCATGATATATATATATATGACCACCGGTCGACAATGTCCTAAAATAAGTCGGCCTGCTGAAGATTTAACCCCCTTCGTCTCCCCAGTATATCCCCTGAATGTCTTCGTCTTACTTGGGACATCAAATATGGGCCGGTATAAGGAGGGTGTACCTTTATGGAAGCACCAGTCGTGTAAGGTGCGACGAACAAACCTCATCATAGCCCGGAAGCAGGCAAATATAATGACAGTGACAGGCTTTCTTCTACGGCTACCTCTTAGGAAGACAAACTTGCCATCTCCAGCCCATCCGGTACCAAGCCTACGACCCGACTTACGTATTACCAATACCACCATAAAGAACGTGCCGGGTTGTAAAGCATTCTACATGAGACAGGTGTTACTGCTAGTAGGCATTCGTTCCTAAAGTACCTATCTAAATGAAATAGAAAGGAACAAAAGTACCTGGCGGGAAACCTATCGAGTACAAGTTTTAATCAACGCTCTCTATAGTGTATCGTCTCTGTGTACATTATTTTATGCCCCGAGAACACCATGCCGTTAGTGTTGAGTATTATGGGAATGCCGTTGTGTGATCGCCAGCGTATTTCCCGTGTACCTAGGCCATAGTCCTCCCAAAACATGCTTTATATTGGTCTATCTATCAAAATGCCGATGCGGAACTCCATACTTGTTCCCCCCTTTTAAAAAGCCACGTCTATTCCGGTTGTGCCCACCTCTTTTCCCGTATGGACAAGTCTTTGTCTATGGGTTTGCCGGTACTTTTCGTGGCTTCTCTCCACCCGTAATACTCTCCTAGTCTGATCTCGGCATATTCAGCATAGTCGAAATCGATTTGCGAGATGGTGGCCTGGATCAAGGCCCAGATGCCCCAGTAGAACCCAGGCACACCACGGAATATGTCTACTTCAGATAGCAGTTTCATCGTTTCGGCTTCCTCGTCTATATTGCCAGGCTTCTGAGGCAGTAAGCTGAAGTAGGTGTGGATGTATTCTCTGATAAACTCCAATCGCTGTGCACGAGTCGGTAACACGGTGAAGTCGCAGTCGAAACCACCCCATTCCGCAAAGTGATTGGCTAGATCAAACGCCGCAGGTGAAGGTGTGGCGTACTCGTAATCTATAAAGCTGACAGACTTCTGGCGAATATCCTGCTGGGTGGCACCACTGGATTCACTGGATTCTTGAGGCTCAATAATGACGTTTCCACTCAGGAGGTCACAATGCGCAAAGACGAGCTTAAAACAATCGGAATTAGCACATCGAACAATTTTTGGGTTTGGATTGTAGGGCTACTTACACCATTATCGCCCAGTCCAGGCCGCTGGCTAAGCTCTTCGACGAGCTTAATAAGCTCACGCTGAAGGTCTGTCTGTCTTTGACGCTGAGCCTCCGTCTTGGTAGGCAGGGCCAAGATCCACTTCTGCATGACCGTCCATACGTTGGGAGAGGGCTTTCCCGGTGCGACGTGTTCAATAGCTGCCTTGGAGGGACTGTGGACAGAACCATTCACACCACTTGCTTTCGCCTGGGTCTCGTATATACAGGGCACGGTGGCATGCCACTGGGCTAACCGCTTCGCAACAGCTAGGTATACCGGCGACGTCCTCAGGTCGGCGGGTTGGGTGACAGTGCCTCGGATAAAGCGATATATCATGCCATTGTCGAAGCGAGCCAACAGTTCGGGGGCGAGGCCACATTTCATGAGCAACTCGTGGTTCTGGGTTTCGCGGTGTCGATCTATGAGCACATCGGTCCCATGGCCATACGCTCGCAGCAGAATGGCTTCCTTATCGATCTCGTCTTCGGAGAGACCGTCTTTCTTATTGATAGCCTTCAATAGGGTGTTTGTGATGCCGTCTTTGAATGGTATGAACTCAATGTTGGAATCGTGACTTGACCATTCGGGGCGCAGGGCGAGAATGAGTTGACGGGCTGAGGAATCGGCGTGCTCGCTGTCGTAGGAGAGTGGGATGTGTCGTAGATGGCCAAGGCCGTTGGCAACTCCGTTGGAGTCCCCGTTGGAGTTATGCGAAGGCATATCGTCTGAGTGGTTGATAGATCCCTAGTCGGCTTTGGGAAGATAGCGTAGGGTCATAGGAGTTCCGGTCGTAAATTGGGAGGATTTCCTTTTCTTGTGGATTGCCGGATAGAGATTCACCGCCAAAGGTACGTGTGGAGAGTATATGTAGGTAGGTAGGTAGGTTGCGAATGCGTCGCAAATAATATTATAGATGACGAAATGCTAAAGAGACAGAAAGACGTCCCAGTAGTCGGGAGAGTTTAAGTGATCGATCTTACATACGCGTTATGTAGAATGGGCAACGAGGCGAAACGTCATTATTGTCCAGGGATTAGGAGGAGGGTGTGTAGGTAGTTACTAGGTAGTGAGAAACGCAAAGGAAGTTGATCAATTTTGAATTCAGGTTACGTAGTCGGTTAGCGGCAGTGGCTTTCAGCGGTCTTCAGCGGTCAGGGACCAACTAAATGGATTGGACTAGAACCAGGGGATAACAGGGGTAGCTGCAGCCCACTTTGATATTTGGGGGGAGCTACTACATGCTAGGTACATGAAGGTGCAGATATTTTAGGTAACCTACATACATATGTACATATAGGTAGGTCGACCTTATTTCGAATAACTGTTTCTCACAGGAGTACAATATAAACAAGGCTTGATAGCAAAAGGAAGGGTTGATAAATAAATAATAACATATACAGAAAGAAACAGAGAAGGTAGAATCAACGTACCTCTTAAAATACTAGCGAGTCACGAGATCAATTGCCCCTCTTAGTCTACGATAATTAAAATAGAGGCATGTGATTAGATACTACATACTGGATAACCTGCTAATTTAAGCCATAACCCTTGGTTTTTGCCGGCTAGTATCGGCCAGCCACATAGTAAGTCTTATATATTCTTATACTACCTACATGTAGGTACTAGGTCGGTTTCTTAATCTAGATCTGAATAAAACAATCAACAAGAATCGAGGTTCAGGTTCAGGTTCAGGTTCAGGTTCAGGTTCAGGTTCAGGTCCAGACAATTGGATTGTGATGCATCTTATATCCGGTACCTTGGTCCAATCCTGTAAGGGATATAGCTCATATGTAACCCTACGTACATATCTCACCTAACCCGCTTACACGTCCTTCTACATAGTAACGCCACCTATACCTGTACCTATACCTATA
This sequence comes from Hypoxylon rubiginosum, assembly GCA_902806565.1. Classification (NCBI taxonomy): domain Eukaryota; kingdom Fungi; phylum Ascomycota; class Sordariomycetes; order Xylariales; family Hypoxylaceae; genus Hypoxylon; species Hypoxylon rubiginosum. Next base: position 164,633 of record CADCXA010000065.1, on the reverse strand, counting down.
CCTATACCTATCACTTGCCTAACTCCTAGAACCATATTTGCAGCGTTATATCCGACCCGATATTGTAATACATATTATAGCAAGATGTTTGATTGCCATCTCACGAATCATCTTCGTCGCCGTCCGTCACTTTGAATCCCAGGAAACTTCGAGCATTTCGATAGCGCGCTCCACTCCAATCTCCTAACCTAGCCGACCAATCCTCCAATATGTCGATAAAGAATACGAGGATTCTGCTGAAGAAGAACAAACTCACAAACGACACGCTCGCTATCACCGCAAACGCGTACCAATACGTTGTGCCGTGCCAATAGAGATACAGGTCCTCGATCTGCACCGAAAAGTAGCTCGTCATGAAACTGATCGGCAGGAAGAAGACGCTGAGCTTAGCTAACAACGTCGCACTTCTCGTGAGCCTCGCCGTGGCCTGCGAGTCCTTCTGCTGCGTTAGGTTAAAGTACTGTGCACGACTTAGCTGCGCTGCTCCAAAGATAACCGACCATCAGTACCCACTGTAGTCGACAAGGCCCCAATCTCCTCTAGGTACCCTTCGATGGTATTCAGCATGAGATACTGAAGCCGATCCCCTAACCTATCAAAACGGCTCAGAGCTGAGTTTGACAAGGACACTTTGTAGTCGAAGTGACTGGTCAGCTGCGAATCTGGTTTCCCGACCGCTATGATCTTGCTGATGAGGTTCTTGTAATTCTCGAATAGGTGCTTGAACTCTCGAAGATCCTTGCTGAGGTAATGTAACGTGGGTATGATCTCGAAACTCTTGGACACCTTCTTACGACGCTGCATCACTTAGCAACTGCCGCACACATCTTTGGTGGTCTCTAACTTACCGTGCTAGATAGAATTTTATGGGTCTGCACAGCACTGGTTAGCAAAGTCGTGTTGATATCATGAGCTGATCAGCTTACCATCTCTTCCAGTTCCTGTTCGGCAGCCTTGAGAGGGCCGGCCGCGACGTAGTCTTCAAACAAGTAGTAAAAGAGGTTACTAGTCCCTTCGTCGGCCAAAGACCCTGTTTCGCTGTTGTTGAAAAAGGACACGCCTGATTGGTGCCGGCTTATCTCTGGCTGTGTTGAGGGCAACTTTCTCAATGACTGTCGAATAGAGCTTTGAGCAAGCGGGTTGTTTTTATAAAGCTCGAACCCTCTGGCGGATAACTGGAGTAAGACGGCTAAGGTGTGAGCTCTCATGAACTTGAACTCCTGAATATGCCAATCCTGCTTGTCCTCCTTCTCCGGTACCGTTTCGAACGATGGTCTCTCATGAATCGACAGAACGGTATCTAACGAGGACGTCAGCAACCAACAATGTCCGCAGTAACGAGTAAAGGCTATGTAGGACATACGGTCATTACATAGTGCCAGCCACTGCCAATGTTTGGGCGGCATTATACTGGTTCGGTGAGGGAGTTTACGTTCCGGCTTAGGTCGTCTATGAACCCAATTTGCTCCGATGACGAAGGCTATTTAGTCATATCAGCATTAGGACACCAGGTAGCTATTTAAGATAGAGCGAGCCTTTTCGAGTCTGATCCGTAGAGAAGTAGTTGACGGTATCCTTGACTTGTAGATATAGAGCCAGATTATCGTTAACCTCTACAGGGGCAAGGGGCTTCATCTGAAAGCTGCCATTCCCGCCGGCGCCCTTCTCTAAGTCCTTGGGGGTTCGTTGATGGCGTATGGCGACTCTCTTTCTTTCCCTGTGCCGCCGTGCTTCATCCTGCGGGGATTTTGAGGTAGTCATCAGACGGAGTAGCCTCGGCGAGAACCCATATCTATCGCCAATAGCATCCATGACCTCCCTCTGGATACTGGGATCCCAGATATTTCTGCGCATTCAGTTAGACCATGGAGGACGTCGCAGATTCTATCTGTAAGCTACAACATACATCCATCGGATAGGGTAGTCTTTCTGATCATCCGGGTCCTGGTCGAGGAGTTCCCTGACTTCGTCGAAGCCAAGATTAAAGGCAATTTGCGCCCTTTCAAGCCCGAATTCCACAACAAAGTTCTTGCTGTCCTCGTGTTCTACATGAGCTTCGGCTCTCTTGAAAACCTCCTCTAGATCGAAGTCTTGGAAGGCGGTTGCGAACGCATCAGGAGGAGGGACATCGGTAGACGACGACATGACGGTAGGCTAGCAACTTGAAATGAAGACAAAACCGGTATTCCTAAGTAGAAGGAAATATATAGAATAGACGCCAACGCATCGGAAATAGATATATAGATGGTCGCATGATAGAAAAGAAGGAAAAAATAGGACGAGGCTACAATACCGACTTAAACAACCATGAGCTTTCCAGCGGCTGACATAAATAGACACTCACATGCAGGGAGCAGACGACCACGAGCGGAAGATGCAGGTGACATGTCGGAATAGGTGGGGGGGAGAAGAAAAATAGAAGGATCCTACTGGCTACGAGTGAACCTTAGATAGAAGAGACCTGGGGGCGGGCTGGCGGGTGGCCACAGCGGATAGTCCCATGAAGTTTAGTTTTTTTTAGGTGACCGTTCGCCTGGATTCGTTGGGCTGCGGCTTGGAGAAACCTACCTGTTAGCTGCAGTAAAGGCTGCAGTAGAACCATACATAACCGCTTGAGTAACCTGAAAAGGTAAAAAGTAAAAAGGTTTCAGCTACAACGTGCATACGAGATGTATACCTGGTACCTACCTCATGTGCCTACCTACATGTATAACTTCTAATATAAAAAGAGTCAGGTAGTGACTCACATCGGACCTCGAGAAGCAGCATATAAACGATAAGATCAGGTTGTTGTCTCGGACAATATCCATTGATTATCTTACACAGTTTGTATACACCGCCATCGTGGAAAGTGAGTACCTAGGTAGCGGCCAGATACGACAGCCACCAAGTCCTCTGAGGCGTAGTTAAACCAATCATCCATCTTCTGTTATGAACACGGCGTTTTTGCAGGCTGCGCCCTCGAACCAGAAGCCGGAAAACATGTCCACAATTCCTGACGGGCTTGAATGGGGGATCGAACTCATCTTAGCAAACGAAGAAGGCTGCCGATTTTATCTCGACCGCTATAAGCCCTTTAGGTTAGCCGCCTTGAAACAGGATCCTGATGGTAGGTTTGCCCAACAGTCGTGCTAGCTACACGTCTTACGCGACTTGTAATCTGCTGAGGTTACAATTATGTAAATGTAATTGACAACTAACCATACGGACTACTTACACCGAAAACAGCATTCGGTTCGACCCACGAGAGAGAAATCAACTTCACCGACGCCGACTGGCTCGGCCGCATTAAAAACCCTCTCGCGAAGACGTTCGTAGCCGTGCGCCCCCGTGATAAAAGGGTCCTATCCGCTACGTCATTAATTGGGCCGCTGCCAAACGTGGAGCCGGTGAGCAATCCGTCCCAGGCCAGTGCCGAAATGAGGGATGGAGGCGATCAACCCTATATTCATGGAGAGGCCTCACCAGCACCATATCAGATCACAGGCGTCTATACGATGCCTGAGGCTCGAGGCCGGGGCGTAGCAAAGGCACTGGTCAAGGCGGCGATAGAACAAGCTATCAACGAGGCGAACCAGCAAGGCAAACAGCTTGCGCTGAGCGTCGTCGTCTATTCGACAAATCACGCCGCGATTACATTCTACGAGAGCTGTGGCTTCGTGGCCGGCGCGGAGGGGCCAATATTATCTTTCAACCAGCTAAAGAACTCGTCGGCTGCTGAACTTTGCATGTATTATCATAGCCCTGACGTCGACTCATCTGTTTCTCCTGAATGAATTTCTCCTGAATAACTTCCTAGCAGCCAGGCACCAGGCAGCCTAACCCGCAGCCCCAAGTCCACTTGAGAGACAGAAGAGAAAATTAAAATGATGATTACCCCAGAGATCTACTCTTATAACTCCACTCGTGGCTCAGCCAAACCGTCCATCCCAACCAACTACGGACGGCACCTGTCAGGTCAGGGCTCGGCGTCGCAATCAAACCTGACCCCAAAAGGGCAGCTTCTGACGTCTGCGACGCCGTATTGGCCCGCTGCCAACCAGACTAATTAAAAGATCGCCTTAGGGAATGCACCAAAACCGACCAAGATTGTCCTCTGGCACCGCTCATCATCCTAGCCCGCTATGTTTCATATACACATACACCACGTTCAGGAGCATCATCCCGGCAATCTCTTACCCTTCGTTTGCGGCCTCCGCTGCCGTTGACGAGCATTTACATACAACGCGAGATCCACCCCAGTGTTGAATAAAATGTTTTCCTTTCTTCAGCTCCGCGCTCTTTCGTTCCCTCGCTGCAGTTTGTCAACCATCTCTGATAGAGAATCTGTTATATCAAGCTTGAAGGTGTTATATCTCCCTTCTTGACCATTCATTTTTAAACCGCCATTCGTTTTTACAAAATATTTGACATTCTAATATTTAAAAAAAAAATTTTAACACTCCTTTTTTTCCGAACTTACATCATTTGCATTCAAGATGTTAGCGAAACAGCAATACTCGGTCATCCTGTACGCCGCGCTCGTCAGCGGGTCCCTCGTCCAGCAGGTCCAGGGCGTACAGTTCCCCACGTGCATAACGAGCTGCGTGCGACAGAGCGGTTGTCCGCCCACCGACACCGACTGCATGTGTGAGAAGTCCAGCGGCAGCTTCCTGTCGGACGTCGTGGTGTGCATGAACCAGTGGTGCTCGAAGAGCACGACGTTCGGGGACCTGATCGACCCCATCAAGGCGAGCTGCGACGTCCCCGAGAAGGCCATCCAAGAGGCCGAATCCAAGGCGGGATTCGACACCGGCTCGACTGGTTCGGGAGACGACGACGGCGATTCTCCGAGCTCTACCGTCACGTCCACCGCCAAGGCCAGCCCTACCGCAGGGTCCAAGGGAGACGGCTCCACGACGACCATCGCGAGTGTCGGCCTGCCGACCAAGGTCGACGAGACTGCGTCCACCACCGCGCCTGTGCCGACGTCTACAGGCACCGCCGCGGCCAAGGTCACGGCGAGCTCGTTCGGGAGCGTCATCCTGTCGGGCACGACCGCGGTCGGCGCAAACACCGCGTCCGAGTCGCTGCTGCTCGCGTCTACTACGTTTACCTCTACCGCTGCCGCCGCTACTACTACCGGCGGTACCAGTGGCTCCGACGACTCCGACGACTCGACAAGCGGCTCATCATCCGGCGGAAGCCCCGCCGATAGCGCCCCAGCTGGTGAAAGCGCTGCCGCGACCGGCAAGGCCTCCCTTCTGGCGGCTGTGCTGGCCGTTGCTGCGACCATGGCCTTTGGCTGGTGATAGCCGATCCCTCGATAAGGGGCGGCGTGACAAGTAAAATCTTCTCATTGTATGTATTGCGGGCATATGTTGTATAATAAATTTTATGTACCTAGACGGTGGGAAATTCTTGACGGATATACCATGTCGCTACTTATTGGAAGCAGACGTAGAGAGATGAGGGAGAGGAATAATTCAGTCTATTGTTAGAAGCTGCGCAAGCAACCGGGCCGCTGCGAAGAGCGCCGCGACTCGATGATAGGAATAATCTAGAAACCCAAACCTAATAGTTTGTGGTCTAATGTTAAAGGAAGCTGTTGCAAGCAAACTTGAGCACGCAATAGTATTGACCAATAGTAGCCTCTAATATTAATATAGGACGAGGGAATAAGAAATCTGCAACGCACTAGACTGGCGTGAGGCTCGTAGTTGAACGTCAAACAAGGGCAACCGCTCCTAGGTATTGTCCGTGAGACGGTGAGATGGAAACGATGTCCGGCAAAAGGGGTTAAGGGACTTCGAGCTCTTAGCTGCTCTTTTGTCTATTTCTAACTAAATTTTTCCAAAGTAGGTACTTTGGATATTCGACTAGTTGAGATATAGCAATTTATCTCGATTTATGTATATGAGCGTAATCGAGTTGACCATCCACAGCTATCAAACATAATAGCAACAGACATCTAGCTACGATATAAGGTGCCCATAGCAGGGGTTCATTTCGACACCAGTTGACAGCCCTCCATGTTTCCTTTGAACTAGTTATCAGGTGACATGATCCGTTCCAGATACTCTTGATACAAAGTACCGCCCTCCGCTTGTCTTCTATCAATAGATGGTGCTTTAATATCTTGTTGGAGAAAATTTCGGGCGACCGCCTCCGCCTCTGCAAGCCTTCGGGTCTCGGCATCCGAGAGCCTAGAGCAGACCACCTCAAGATCCTCATTCCGGACAAGCATGAGCATAATCGATTCGGCCCTCTCTACTACCGCTTGATCGATGCCATTCATCGCGGCGCAGCGGCTGCCAAAGCTCGAGATGCTTCGACCTGGAGCCAGTTGAAAAAGATAAGTAACTTGGTCTTCCGTAGTTGGGGCGTCAAAGTCCACCCGGACGTCCATATGCCCAAAGGCCAATGCTGAGCCTTCCACTAAGAACTGACTCTCGAAGATTTCGTGAAAGTGGGTAGCGGCCAAGACTTTAGGCCTTTCAGGTCCAAGAGAGGTAAAATGGTCTAGCACTGCAGTGACCAACCCAGCTCCATCTAAGCTGTTGGTGCCTTTACCAAACTCATCTATCAGGACAAGGCTCCGGCGAGTTGCGAAATTCATCGCAAACGCAACCTGCCGTAGATCGATGGAAAATGCACTTTCATTCTTCGCTACGCTTTCGCGCGTAGCGATACGGGTGAGTATACGGTCAGTGATCCCGATTCGGGCTCGCTCAGCTGGCACGAAGCAGCCGATGTGTGCCAAATACACAATGAGTGCCACTTGCTTGAGATACACACTCTTTCCCGAGTGATTTGGTCCCGTCAATATGAGAGTACTGGGATGCTCCGTTGAGGTCCGTTCAATGTCTGCTGAGCTTTCACTGGTAGCCCCTTCATCTTGCTCACCAGGTCCTCCGGCGATGTAGCAGTTATTCGCAATGAACGACGGCACTACTAGCTCTTGCAAAGGATGTCGGCCTCCTTCGATATGTATGATATTTTGTGTCGTCATTTTGGGTGCAACCCAGTTGTACTGTCCGCAACCAATGGCCAGCGCAAAAATGCTGTCAAGCTCACCTAGAACGTCGGATGCCGTAATTATGACTTCTTGGTGTGCCAGAACCTTGACTGCAAGCTCGTGAATTATTTCGATTTCCCGATCTTAGAAGCGTAAGTAACGTTGTCCAGCTTATAGCAAGCTATAAAAGGGGGCCGCCTACCAATTATCATGCAGTATGCATCTCCAAAGTGCTCGTCCATCTCTTTCATCTGTCGGTTCTTGTAGTATACGCAGCCATCAGCTGCGAACATCCGCTCCCATACATCGTTCAAGCCCTCGCCATCATAGTTTCCCTTTCCAGTCTCGGGATTGACCGAAACCACCGTCAAGAAACCCAGTTGGGGAAAGAAAATGCAGTTCTGAACATAGTTTCTAGCCCATTCTGGCAACTCGTTTCGTAGCCTCGCTATGACGTTGGTTAGAAAATGTTCCATGCCGTCGTAGCTTCGCTTTAGTTCATCCAAGTTAGGGTCAACGCCGTGTTTGACAGCGGTTCTTCCCCGTTCCATCGACTGCTCGAAATCGATGGTCTGACTGATGAGCTCCCCAACTTGACACAGGGGCTGTGGTTGAATAACATCGATAACCTGATTATATGTAAGACATACTTCATGCTATGCGGTTAGTGTTGCCTTACCTTTCTGATGGTCGTAATGACTTCCGCGCCTGGCAGAGTTCGAAGCGAGTCTCTGAGTTGTAAGCTGTAGGCTGCGAATCGCTGTATAGAAGCCCAGACGTTGCTGGCTATGGAAATCTTCTGGCCAGGGATATCGACACCTTTTTCTAGAAGAGCAGTGACCGACTTCATGTTCTTGATCTTTTTGAGTTCGTTGCTTAGCTGCACGAGAATCTCAGCATTCCCCGGGCGCAATAGGAATGATATAGTTTTCTGGCGGGTGTTTATCAAGTCAATGTCGGTGCTCGGCCGTAAGAAGATCTGGCGAAGCTTCAATTTTCCCTGGGGAGTACGAGCTAGGTGCTGGAAGAGTCCGTAGATTGATAGGCTTTCTTTGGCCCCCGAGGCAGAATTACTAGGGCCTCTTTGGTGACTGTTCGGGTGATACTCTGACTGCAGGATTTGGAGGGACACCAGAGTATCGGCATTGATGAACATGGAATCAAACAAAGCGAACATTTCCACTGATCTGATCCTAAACGCTACTAGAGCGTCAGGGTCGTTTGGCAAGTATTGGGCTGTTTTTCTCCGCTGGATATCACCAAGCACAGCGCCAGCGCACCCAATCTGTTACTAAGCAGTTAGAAAGATGGCAAGGAAAATTCAAACAGGCGATTCCTAACCGTTAGACGACTGTCAAGATTGATTGAAGTGCCAAGGCGCATAAGGCGAGCTTGCCTGGAGTTTTCTTGAGCACCGAACTCATCCATCTCGTCCACGACATCATCGACAACAGAGGTGTAAAGTATGTTGTGGCGACCAGGCATTTCTAAGTTGAGTCCTAGTAGTTTTTCTCTGCCTGCTTCATATCGAAAGTCGGCGGAGTTTATGTTTCTTAAGATATAAGCACTTCGCAGGTCACCTATATACTTATTAGTGGTGCTTGGCCGACATATTGTTAATACTCAGAGACTCAATCTTACCTTGATTCCCGTCTACTCCCTGGGCTCCCTTAGCAAGATAGCTTGCTAGTGTCTCGGAAGATCTCGCAGAAATTAGGACGGTCGTAGGGTTTACATGGAGAAGAAGTGTCTCCACGAGGTCTATACCTGACATGGCTACATCTTCAAGGAGGAACAAGGTCTCGTCAGCGGCAATGTAATAAGCGCAACCAAGGTTGCCGTTATCTTTCATATCGATCGCCATAATGATCTCCCCTAGAGCATCTGCATCTTGAGTGGATAGAGCGTCGTCGATGTGCGGATCATGGCCGTTAGGACGATTACTTGAATTAGCTGACGATGCTCGACTAGATGGCAAACGCAATGACAACCTTTGCCTTTGAGGGTGTGGTGGGAGCTGAGGAGAAGACGGATCAAACTGCGTTGCTGAAGCCCTGGAGCTTGCACGGCTTAGGTCCCTCGATAAGTCCCTACGTGATGAATCGGGGAACGCAGGAGCAGCATGTCTCTGGTTAGGGGTAGAGAAGACACGGCGATCCGAAGCTGACGGAACAAGCAATGAGCTGGACTGACTGAAGAGCTGGGTACGAGAGGAGCGCCCAGATGACATCCCGGCTGGGGTTTGGTATCTTTGATTAGACGGCATGTGTTTTTATGCCGTTGAAAGTAGCAGACTGAACCTTGGAATACATATGTAGGATATATGTTTCGGTAACAAGTAACAAACCACCACAAATGCGACAAGGAGGAACGAAGGATTGTTCTTAGGGTGTAGTCTAGGTATGTATGTACATGTATGCATGTGAATTAGGGCGTCTACTACCAGACGTATAAGAGTATCGGCAGTTACCTAACATATACTACTGCATCCCACTCCTGGAAGGAATAGTGAACAGTAATCAAAACTCGGTAGGAGCTTTAAGAGTATTGCTTCCCCTTAAGTTGAGTATCACCCGCAACTTCCAGATGCCAAGAACCATAGCGGTTAGAAGGCATTATTAATCATTCTTTGCTTGTCCCTTCTGTGATTCGACGATATGAGAACTCACAAACCAGCTCGTCTAGTTTATATGCGAGCCGTCAATATCGAAGTCAGAGCTTTATTGACGTCTTTCGTCCCTTAGGTCTCTCAGCTTCTGTAACCGCAGCGAGCATAATGTCTTCAACCCGATGCTGGTTTATATGGATGCCCTCTCCTTTCCCCTCCAATATCTTCGAGTCTGTTGTCTATTGGCCTTTGACCCATTCAGCAAATTCTTTCCTCTGCTTTCGAATATCGACGAATCCGGGCCGGCTCTCCAATAGTCGGAATGGATTTCCGACGTAGTCCTTGTCCACCTCTCCGCTGCTATTCGTAAATCCCGCCTCGCCCTCCCTTTCAATCTTCCCTGCCCAGACGCGCCACTGGATCGGCCGCAAATTCGACGTTCCTAGTATTATACCCAGGCAAACAACAAACGTCGCAACGAGAGTTTCGATGGTGATGTCAATCGGGAGCGACGTGGCTGTGCCGCTATGGGATGTTAAGGAAGAGAGCGATGCGGCGCGATGCGTTTGAAGAAGAGAATGTTCATAAGCAGAGTAGCAGCTAGAGATGAGAGTATGTGTAAGCTGTCTATGGTCTTCCAAGGTAGAAATAAACATAGTAAAATCAGGATACTTACGAGTCTGCGAGTAGTAATAGCCCAAAGGCCGTTGTAAGCTTGTAAATCCAAGTCATCTTTTTATGTACCTGAATGGGTGATGCAATATCCAAAATGAGGTTGTTTTGGAAACGTTGAAAAGTGAGGTAATCAACCCGTCAACCCGTTCATTTACTAAGGCACAGCTGGACAAGCAGGGCTGGCTGCTGGCAGGTAGATCCACGATAAGAGATAATATTGACAGGGATGTATGTACTTCGGTACGACAATGGGGATTCCCGTTAGAGGTACGAAGTACCTACCTATAGGCATGTATGCAGGATCCAATGCTTATGCTCCAAAGCCGTACGGCCGACCTTGGCCGACATTGGGCCTTGAAATCGGACCGCGCTGGCCATTTACCCCATTTAACCAGGGCAAGTCCAGGGGCACTTCCAAGGACCCTGACCCTTTAGTGGTGCATGAGCCAGTGAGCTAGCTGGAGCTCCGTCGCTGGCAAGCTGGAAAACCCCGCAAACCATGTGAAAATGTCCACTATAGTATGCGAATAGAAGCACCCCGCAACGATCTTACCTGCCTACCAGCCTACATACATGCGTACCTCTTGACTTACATCTTGACTTACATCTCGACTTACATACATTCACATACCTCCTAACGCAGCAGTTCGTCATCTTGCCTACACAGATCAACACTTGAATTTCACCTTTCTACCTAACCTGTCCTTGATAAACCATTTCGATCAAAAGCCCATAACTGCAAACCAATCGGTCTTGTATCATTCAACATGCCTGCTGTAAGTTTGCAAACAAACAAAAAAAAAAAAACCTCTAATTATGTCGTCTACTGCTAGACAGTGTCTTATTTAATATGGCGTCTTAATAGGTCAAGTACATCCTGCTCGATTGCGACAACACCCTCTGTCTGTCGGAGCGTTTGGCCTTCGAGGCCTGTACCGACCTGACGAACGAGGTCTTGGAGAAGTGGGGCAGGCCGGAGCGCTATACCGTCGAGCAGCTGCTGGAGGACTTCGTGGGCCACAACTTTCGCGGCATGCTCAATGGCTTGCAGAAAAAGCACGACTTCACCATGAGCCCGGCCGAAGTTGATGCTTACGTCGACCGCGAGCTTGGTGCCGTCACGGCGAAGCTGAGCGAGAAGTGCCAGCCCTGCCCCGGTGCACCGGAGCAGCTTGAGGCGCTTAAGCAGGCAGGGTACCCCATGTCCGTCGTCAGCACCTCGGCCAAGCCCCGTGTCGTTGCTAGCTTGAAGAAGGTCGGCATCGACCACTACTTCACCGACGAGCACGTCTACAGCGCTGCTACCAGCTTGAACCCCCCTTCCAGCAAGCCGGACCCGGCCATCTACAACTACGCTTGCAAGCAGCTGGGTGTCAAGAACGAAGAGTGCGTCACTGTCGAGGACAGCAAGAGCGGCGCTACCGCTGCCATGCGCGCCGGCATCCCTCTGATTGGCTACGTCGGTGTCTACGGCATCGAGGAGGGTAAGGAGAAGATGGAGGAAATGGCCAAGCTCTTGACCGAGCAATGCAAGGCTCATGTCATCATGTACGACTGGAAGGAGTTTCCAGAGTGCTTGAAGAAGATCGAGGCCTTGTAAGTCGTTATGCGATTCTCTAGGAGAGCTTCCCCTCCTATTGCATGCGACAATTACCGGGGGTTATGCAAGATTGGCATCTGAACTTGAAGCAAATTGCGCATCGGCGATGCTTGTGTTTTCTCCGCTTACATGGATTTCGGTATCGTATCGGAACTTTAGACTGTCTCAGTTATCAACGGACCTCTCATGAATTTGTAGTTATGAATAATATGCTATATGCCACATACCCGAGCAGCATTTTGAAGCCAGCATACTGATCTGGCGTTAAATACCGCTTCCGAATCAAATAACTCGTTGCACTTACACGTTCATATATGATTCGATCTCATCATCTGATAGGAAATAATCGGGCAAATCGTCGCGAAAACTCGCAACGGTGACGTCGATAGGCATAATCGACTGCTTTAGCCTATGCCGGGCCTCGCATTCTAGAGGGACATGACCACGAGTTGAATTGATATCGAGTCTTTATTCGTCCACTCAACATATTTTACCTCATCCTACTACCTCCTGTAGCCGAGGTTGTGGTATGCAAGTAGTATGTAGGTAGGTATGCATTCCGAGCCCGTGCTGTATAAATATTTGTCTTTCCGACTTTACACTGTTTATGTGCAAAATCAATATGTTCGATTCTCTCCAACGAGAGGTAATTGAGGAAAATATGTGGACTGATCAATGGATTATGGATAAGTGGTATACGAAGTTCCACTGTACCTAGTAGTGTGCTCAGGATTGAGAAAGCCACGGTTGGCCTAGACACCTTGATTAAATCCAAGGTCTTATATTGACCTGGATCATAATATTTAGAATTCCGTGGCGCGAATGTAGGCCCGTCATGATAAAAGTAATATTAAGGTAAGAAGATAGGTCGGTCCTCTGTCGTCTGTTCCAAGATGATGAAAGCAGAAAGCAGAAATAATAGGGGAGATGTTGCGTTCTACGAATAGATCTGGTCCATTGCCTAAGACGCCCCAAATTAATTACGGTCTTGGCTCTTGAAACATACATGTACATACATGTATGTATGTAGGAATATCCAATGGCGAAGTCGCCTACCTAACATCTAACCACCAAGTTTGCAACAACGGGACCATTTAGAAGTTCTTCACGAGTGGACAAATCGCTCTGATCGTTTTAGTTCACCGCTAAAGTTCTCCAGAGTGCGAGAAGGTTATCCAGTGCTTGCCACTTAGTCGTCGAACACGATGCAAATAGGATCCCACAACGTCAGCCTAGGAAGATCACACCTCGTATTCTCTCTACCTCTAAATACCTACCTAAGTGAACACAGCCACGCTCTTTGTACTCGAGTCTTGGATGCCGTGTTGTACTATGCTGGTTAGCACCCGAGTTAGATGGTTGTACAACATGCGTTTAGGATATTTTCGGGTACATTCACGATGTGAGGTAGGTATGTATGTTAGATTTTTCCTTCCTCTTCCTTTTTTCGGAGCGATCCTGCGATGTTACAAGGTTAGCATCTCCAACGCCAACAACTATAGGATGGAGATGGGCGGGTCTAACGACGCATAGTTCTACGCCATAGGACTATTGTACGAGAAGTTAGCTCGTGTCGTTGTTTTAGCCTACAGACATTTTTGGGCGACGGCAACACTAGTTGCAGTAGTGTCTGCGAAGGTAGATGCATGTGTAGTAGCGAAAAGCCAGACGGCCCATCTCGACATGCCGTACTCTGGCTTGGAAATCCGTTGGCTTCTTTGATACATTAGTTGGTGAGTAATTACCGAAGACATAACGGTATGATTTAGTGGTGGCCCTAACTCATATTATTGTTGCCATTTTCCAATTTCTGTCTTTCTTTTTCTTTTTCTTTCCCCACATGGCGGAGATGGGGTTGTCAGACTGTCAGATCAGACCCCTGATCATATGCTTGAAGGGTCCTCAAACCCCTTTTCTTAGAAGCAAACCTCACCTAAACAGTCAAGGTACAAAACAAACAACACCTAACATGATATTTCTCTTTCTAATTACATCTCACCCTCTGTTAAACCTGTTCTTGTTCTTTTCTTAGCAATTGCCACTACCTTAAGCACTAAGCCACCAAGTACCCGTAGTTCAAGTCTTGGTCGTGGTCAAGACCTGCTCTGACGGCTCTAATGATGTAGGTAGCATGAATAGAAGCTCGTAATTTTAATTGTAGTTGCTATTGTCTTCCAAGCAATCTCTGCCTACACCCTAGGCCGGGTCGGAAGCCGGCCCACCAACCAAGGCAAGGAGTCAATGCCAGCTCGGGGATTGGGTGGCTTGGGAGGTCATGCATGAAGCAACGCGACACCGACACGAAAAATTGGACAGCTTGGTGACGAGGCTTGGAGGACAGGTCTTAGCGCTCTCATCTGCATCTTCCCCCCCAGTCCAATCGTGACGATCCCCAAGCTACAAACAAGCTTCCCCAGCTGCCCAGGGGCGCTAAAGAGAGACCCGTCTCGCTTTCATTTCTCGTTAAATGGAGGCTCACCCAATGTTTTCTTTCCTTCGGTAACCTTTCTCGACTTGCCCCCCTTTTCTCTCTTGTCTTTAAAGACGTCTTACACTCGCTCATTCTATCTTGCTTTCTTGCTTCACTACGCTCGTTCTGCCCGTCTTCGTATACTACCTGCCTAGTAATACCTAATTGTCTTCCTCGCGAGTTGTACATATCCCCCGTCAAGATGCGTTTCTCCGTAATTGTTGCCGGCCTCTTCGCCGCCGCCGTGGGCGCGCAGTCGGACTCCTCGTCCACCGCGGGCGTCACCACTACTACCGACCTCGCCTCGTCGGCTACGGATGCCTCCTCCACCAACACCGATGTAGCTTCTTCCACGAGCAACATCGACCCTCCGGAGGACTCCGCCCAGGCTGCCATGCTTGCCTGCCTCAATGCCTGTGAGTAGACACCCTAGGCTGTGTTGGTATCTGGGTTCCCTTGGGCATAAGCTAATCTTGAAATTCGGAACAGGCGACGCAGCCGATGTCAACTGCCAAGCCAAGTGCATTGCTGTGCCTAGCCCAGATGCCCAGGACGCCAACTCGACAACCACGTGCGCTGCGGCATGCCCTCAGGGTAACGGTACTGCTGCCGACAACCTGGCCTTCGCCGATTGCGTCAACGACTGTATTGGCCAGTACTATTTCACCACATCCGGCACTCCCAACACCGCATCGACCACCAGCGGTAGCAGCGGTTCCACCGGCGCTGTAACCCCGTCCGTCACGGCTGTTGAGTCTACTGTCACGTCCGATGGCTCTACCTTCGTTACCTCTTTCTCCTCCACCATCGCCCCGTCCGGAAGTGGCTCTGCCGACTCTGCAGCATCTACCTCCAGCTCGTCAGCTGGTGCCGACATGCTTTTCTCCCCTGTAGGCTCTGGCATTGGTCTGTTCTCTTTCTTGGCTGCATTCCTTGCTCTGTAAGCTATAGAACGATTTGGATGAAATGGGTACGGACGCTATGAATGACACCGGGATATTCTGTGCCTCATCAATCTAGCTTTGTATACCAGGCGTAATGGATCTCTGGAAAAGTTTTTAGTAATACTTGGCATATTAATTTGATATAATCCCGTCACATGGGCCGCAATTCAGGCCTTCTCTTAACGGCCATCTGTTTAATTCTTTCACAATAAGTGCCTGTTCTTATTCACTTGGTACCATGTCTTCTCTACGTCCCCTTGCACAATTCTATCTTGTATGACTAATCGTTGATCCGCAAAGAGAGCGTCTGCCATACTACATAGTTCCCTTACGAAGTGCGCGAAGCGGTGAAAGCCAACAGTGGTACTCTCGCCAGCGTAGGCTAGCGTTGTGATGTTGGTACTACGATGGGAATGTCACTCAGCCACGGTATGCCGAGCTGCTTCATCTCCACCGCCAACTGGAAAAGATAGTCGAGGCTATCAAGATGTCTAAGTCAGCTAGAGCACGATTACTGGTTTGACCGGGAAGATCATTCACCTTTCACACATGGTCTTCGCTTTGTGGACGTTGTCACCCCAAACGTAGACGCCGTGTCTGCGGACGAGAACTGCATACGTATCCGGATGTTTATCCATGGCTTCTTCAAGAAATTCCGTCAGGTCTTCCTCGTGAGCCGTGTTCTCGATCACGGGAATCCGTAGGGTGTCATGGTACCCTAGGTTACCCTGCTTCTGGAAACCCTTGCCGAAGCCCTTGATCTGCTCGATATTGTTGATCTCGAACAGCTTATCCTTACCGGGGCCCTGCGTCTCGAGAAGCAAGGTCACCAGCACGGCCCAATGCGAGTGCGTGTGGATGCAGCAGCCGGCTCCCCGCTTGGTAAAGGCAGCCAGAAACAGCGGGGTGCATTGCGAGGGCCTGCCGCAAGGTGGGGAGCGCAAGTAGACACGATTCTTGAGATCCGTCTGCTTGGAGAGAGCGAGCACATAGATGTCCGAGTTTTTCATAAGCTCCTTCTGGACACCCGACGGTGCGATATACACCAGGTCACTATGAGAAGATGAGCTTCTACTCATTCGAGTAATAACAGGAATAAGAATTGAGAATGGGAATAGGGATAGGAAATACGAGGGACATGAAGTGGAATTTGGTAAAATAAAAAACTACTGCGTAAGAGAGACTTTGGCCTCACTCGTTGCGAATAGAACACCCTCCTCCCGTGCCTGTAACCCAACCCAGGGTCCAAAATTTAGCACATAAGGCTGGAATGAGGTTGGCAGGGTGGTCATGGTCATCCGAGGTTATGTAATGATCGTCAGCCATCTTCTCAAGAGCAAACCAGGGCGAAACCTGTGCTGCTGCGTAGCCCTCGACAAGGCGAATCGAACAAGGTCTTTTCGATATGCTAGACTAGCTGGATGGATGTCTTAGGTGTGAGGCTGAGGTTAAGATTAGTAACCTGTAATGTGAGTTGTGAGTGTATAAAGGTTGGGGTAAAAAGTATCGCACTACCATATAAAAATGGGCGTAGTGCTACTGTGCCTACCTACCTATTTACCCCCTATTTACCCCCCTCTCGAGATTCAGTATTCAGTGACTAGACCCTTACTCAGTCTATATACCGTAGTCTACCTAGCATGTGGATGATAGGATAGGGATTTTAGACAAGTCATACAAAAGATTGTATATCTTACTAGGCCGATTTTTACTCGCAAAAAAAAAAAAAAAAAAAAAAAAGGGTAATAAGGCTAAAATCGAGCATCGACGGCACAAATCCTATCCCTGATCTTGATCTTGGAGCCCCATTTCCCCACCCACTCTGCCACTGTACAAGCTTGAGCACGCAAAGTTTACGAGTTTGTATGTATCATCTCGTACCTGCTCGTACAAATATACATACCTACATATGTACGGAGATGAATTGGCATAAGCTCTACTACAGCTTACCTATAATACAGTCATACATATATTGACTTCTTTTCAACTCACGATCGGGTAGTGGGAACAATATTTGCGAATAGGGCACGACTTGATATGAAAGTCATTAACCAAGACCAAAATGCAAAGCGGCATCTCGGCGAAAACAAATATTGTGAAATTAGCAAACAGAGCGTAAACCCCAATGATAGGTAGGGTCTTACGTCGCACTACCGAAATGAAACTTTAGTTGTTGACAGATTTCACCTAGATAAACCAGATATGCATGCAGATGAGAAGAACTTGTGATGATAATGATTTAATTATTCAGTATATGAATGTGGCTCAAGTTTTTCCGTGAATATACCCGACTACGTGTATGTACATACCTAAATCTGCTATTCCAAGTCAACCCTTTTTTTTTTATACGTATATACTCCTACATGTAGGTTTGTGAATTTGTACTTTGCCATCGTGCTTGGTATGAGGGTATGAGTGTGTTTGCAAAGTACAAATACGTTTGTCACCACATAGCCTTGTGCTTGTGTCATATGTACTGGAGGTTAGAGGTTGGAGGTTGGAGCTAGAAAAAGAAGGTTGCTTGGAGGTCGGGCTTCCTAGAGGTTCTATAACTGTCCCTCCCCGCACCAATCAGGTACCTATTGTTACCCCCGATGCGTCTAGCCAATCATAGGACGGAACCGATCGACCGAAAAAGGGTACGTACTGTCTTTAGGCCACGTTTGCTTGGAAAGTTCGGCCAATAATTAAAAAGTTGATGAAGAACATCAACACCTTCGATTTCTCTCCGAGTCCATCTTTTCTTCCTTCATGAGCTCTGGGAGTTCTTTCTCAACACCACTCTCATCCTTTTCTGTGCAAGCCTAGCCTATAAGCCTGCAAGCCTGCAAAGCCAGAAGAGAACTTAAGTGAGACAAGTAAAAGCATTGGCATTGCGCATTGCCAAACCCTTTCACCATGAAGTTGAACTCTGCTATTGCCGCCGCCCTTTTGGCTACCGGCGTCTATGCCGACGATGCCTCCAAGGTTGACACCACCGAATCATCCACTTCCGTCGCCGTAGAGCTACCTACCTTCACCGTAAGTACCTCTTCTACCGCGCTCATTGCACTTCTCTCTCCTCCTTGCTAATTGTTCGCTTCGTGCAGCCTACCACCCTGAAGGCTCCTTTCCTGGAGCAGTTCACCGATGGCTGGGACAAGCGGTGGAAGCCCTCCCACGCCAAGAAGGACACCAAGGGCCAGGAAGAGGAGTGGGCCTACGTTGGTGAATGGTCCGTCGAGGAGCCTTACAAGTTCAAGGGGATAGAGGGTGACAAAGGTCTCGTCGTCAAGAACCCTGCCGCCCACCACGCCATCTCCGCCAAGTTCCCCAAGAAGATTGACCCCAAAGGGAAGACCTTGGTTGTCCAGTATGAGGTCAAGCTTCAGAGTAAGTCAATTGGCCCGAACCAAACACTGATATTATGATCCTAACGCTTCGGCTTCTTTCCAGAGGGACTCGAGTGTGGTGGCGCTTACTTGAAGCTCCTCCGTGACACCAAGGCCCTCCACCAGGACGAGTTCAGCAACACCACCCCGTACGTTGTCATGTTTGGCCCCGACAAGTGTGGTGCCACCAACAAGGTACACTTTATCTTCAACCACAAGAACCCCAAGACTGGTGAATACGAGGAGAAGCACCTCTCTGCTGCCCCCCAGGCTACAATCCAGAAGACCACCGAGCTCTATACCCTCATTGTCCAGCCCAACAACACCTTCACCATCAAGAGGGGCGGCGAGATTGTCCGCGACGGTAGCCTCTTCGACCAGTTCTCCCCTGCCGTCAACCCTGAGGAGGAGATCGATGACCCCAACGACAAGAAGCCCGAGGATTGGGTCGACGAGGCCCGCATTCCCGACCCCGAGGCCACGAAGCCTGAGGACTGGGATGAGGACGCGCCGTTTGAGATTGTCGACGAGGAGGCCACCAAGCCCGAGGACTGGCTCGAGGACGAGTCTCTCACCGTCCCTGACCCCGAGGCTCAGAAGCCCGAAGACTGGGATGACGAAGAGGATGGTGACTGGGTTCCCCCTACCGTCCCTAACCCCAAGTGCGCCGACGCGTCTGGATGTGGCCCCTGGTCCAAGCCCATGAAGAGCAACCCCGACTATAAGGGCAAGTGGACTGCGCCGTACATTGACAACCCCGCCTACAAGGGCGTCTGGGCTCCTCGCAAGATCAAGAACCCAGACTACTTCGAGGACAAGCATCCCGCCAACCTTGAGCCCATGGGTGCTGTAAGTAATTCCCAAGTTGGCTCTGCGGAACATGGAACTAACCTCCTAATCTAGATCGGCTTCGAGCTCTGGACTATGCAGAGCGACATTCTCTTCGACAACATCTACATTGGCCACTCCGTCGAGGATGCTGAGAAGCTCGCCCAGGAGACTTTCTTCAAGAAGTCCGTTGTCGAGAAGGCACTCGAGGATGCCGAAAAGCCCAAGGCTGATGACAAGCCCAAGTCGCCTTCAGACCTCAAGTTCTTGGACGACCCCGTCCTTTACGTCAAGGAGAAGCTTGACCTATTCTTGACCATCGCCGCCAATGACCCGATCCAGGCCATTAAGTTCGTCCCCGAAGTTCCCACTGCCGTCGGTGGTCTACTCGTTACTATCGTAGCGCTCGTTGGCATCTTCACCATGGGAGGTTCTGCGCCGGAGGCTGTCAAGAAGACGGCCGGCGATGCCAAGGAGAAGGCTAAGGATGCTAAGGACAAGGCTGCTGAGGCTGTCGCTACTGGCGCTGAGAACGTGAAGGCGGAGGTTAACAAGCGTGCCACACGAAGCCAGCAATCGTAAAGAGTAATCAGAGAGGAGTGAAAAGGTGTGAAGGGTAATGCGGAAAAAACCAACGGCTTGTTCCAGCTTAGTGGTGGTTACTATGGGGCACGATGCTATGCTACTATTAAGGTATGCTTTTGGGACTTCAACTTTACTTTGCATGGCGTCGGTGTATTTTACACAACCCAATAAAATGAGTTAAACAAAATGTATAGTCCGTGTTGCCAGCTTAGTTGTCTTAAAGTGGCTATGCGCTATAGTTATACCTGATCCTGTGGGTGCAGCATTTGTATGTAGTAAAATCATTTCATAGGCTTATCAACTTTTACCAGCTTCAGAACTCACCCGTTACTCCATCAAGTTATTATTACTACTGTATTGATACAATATAAGATGTGAGCATGAAGAGTCGAACGTGATTACGACGAATTATCTACGACACCTCAGGATCTCAGTTACTCCAAACCCGATCCGAGAGAATTCACGAAATACAATCTTCACGATGAAAATTTTAGTTTTTATTAGGGTTGTTAGGCCCCGGGTAGATTCAATTGCTTCGCTAGTTGTCCTTTACCACTACGTGACTCGATATAGAGATCAGGAATCGAGAAGAGATGAAAAAGATAGCAGAACTTACTTCTTCGGACAGCATACCACTAGGGGAAAAGGTGACAAAGGCACCACCCAAAGGAACAATTCGAAAACGAGACCGACCAACAGAACAGCACGTAGGTGTGGTTCACCGTCTTAAACCGTTTTCTTTATATTTCTCATCCTTTAACTGCCCTAATAGATACGACGAAGATCCGAGGTTGGCGAGCTTTACAATGGAAATTAGGATCGTGTACAAGACTCGCTCCGTACGCGATGCCCTAGCAGGCGGGTGTCCACCCCTATCGCTGTCTGATACCTCCCAGCGAGGCTTGCGGACGGTGGCTGGACAACTACGAGAAAAATCCGGCGTTCCTAATACGAAGTATTCCCGAGGCTTTCCCTCGAGGAAAGGCTGAGGAACCCGTAGTGTTGCCATTTTGTCCGGCCGGCTAGATCCAGCTTTCCGTATAAAGTATTACTCCAAGCCCAGATATCTCCAGTGGTATTGCCGTACAGCTTTGCCTCGGAGACCGTTGAGGGAGCACGATAATATATAATCCAGAAGATTCGGTTAGCCGCAGAGAAATTCTGATGGCATCGCTATTCTTTGTCATTTACCCCTAACAGGGCTATTGTCGACGACCAGACAATAGAGAATCGATTGTGTCTGTGTATGCATGATGATACTATCGTACATAAGGGGTCTTTTGTCTCCTATCCGCTTCTTTGTTTTAAACAGAATATCCAGAATATCCAGAAGTCTCTAGACTAAGATCCCGTTGAAGGCGTTTAAACAAGGGGCTCCATTGTCACTAATATATTGGCCGCGGAAGAGCACTTTCCCGAAAGATATCGATGGTGCCACAACCACGTTATAGGTAGATACTTAAGATCGCCTCTGTCCTCACACGGGACCGAACGTAGTAGTAGTAATAATAGATATCATAAAATTTCCCAATTTTTGACGGCGCTTGCTAATGCTGAGCATTGTTTTCCGGGCCTAAGCTAGACCGGAAAATGAGAAACCAGATCTGAATCACACATATCATGTGTCAGGACTGGAGACAGGAGTATATAAGATGCGGTCACGTATCTAGAAAGCTCATCAACGTGAGTAACAGCTACAAGTTCCTATCCACCACCCCTTAGTATATCTCCGGAGATAAATCTATCCTAATCGATTTAGTCAGGGGCTGATTAGGAGTCATTACTCCCGAGGCATGTTCCAAGTTCTCAAGCCTCTTGCCCATCCAAGAAAAGTGATTGCTAATTCGCATGTTGTAGTGTCCGACCTACCACAAGCAGCAGAACGCAGCAAAGGGCTTCTTCGGTCGCCTGTTCCATGGTGAATCCAGGAGAAGGAGAAGTTGCGGCCGTGTAGTCCCTCACTACGCAGACCCAAAGCCCTTTTGTCTTGAGTGCATAATCAAACATGGCCGACTACAGACCAATTCCGTTGGCGACGGCGCGCTGAGAGTCCACCGGCCGCTTGTGGATTACGACCTACGCCCCTTCAGCGAACATCTTGAGAGGCGAATGACAGTCGCCAGAAGGCCGGAGATATCAGGGGCGTGTTTTCGATATGACGACAATACCAGTTGCAACCATTTAGGAACCACTACCGGGCCTATCGTATGGATACCTGAGTTATATCATAATCCGCAAAAGTTTGCACGAAGCACATCACCGCCAGTGTTGCACCGCCCTCGGCCGCAGCAGGCAATCTGTGCCCAACGATCTTCTTGTGACACCAGAAGGGAAGAGAAATATCAGGTGTGTGGCGGGAGCATCCCCGAGCACAGTAGCTCCCGCGCAAAGAGTAACCCTACTACCGGCCACTCCCAGCGCCACAGGAAGCCGGCAGAACCAGAACCGTTCTACTCATTCCAGCACCGCAGGAGATATACAGGAAACGGATCGTCCTGGACACCACCTGCCCCCAAGCGGTCACCACCGATGCCGTCCCAAGGTGTGCGGCATGGCGCCAATGCCTGGTCGCAGCAGAATTCATTTCCTCCCCAAGGGTTCCCGCCTTGTCCAGCCATGACCCAGGAATACCCGCCTTTGCGACGGAAGCGGGGACAAGTCTTCAGAATTCACCCTACGAAGCACCCCCCTATTTACCCTCCTACTCGCCCTCCTACTCGCCCTCCTACTCGCCCTCCTACTCGCCTTCCTACTCACCCTCCTACTCGCCCCTCGGGTTGTCTTCCTGCTCGCCCTCCTATTCGTGTGCCCACGCCCAAATACCTATCCTATCTAAACGCCCAACGCAAAGCGGCGGGGACTTATGCTCCAGATACCGAAAAGGTAACGGTGACGCCTCCTAGAGTGCCCCCAAAGCCCACAAGTAGGACAGTGCCACTTGAAAGGGGAAGCCGAGTCTCCGGGGAAAGGAGAAACTCCATCTTGCAGAGCCTCACAAGGGCGCTTGGGATTCGGCAGCCGCGTCCGCCCTCGGACGGCTCAGATATGAGCTTTTTTTGTCTAGACGCAAAGCAATTGAGCCGAATCCGAAGCTCGTGCAGCTCGTGCGGGTGACAGTAGAAAGGATGAAATAGACCTATTCTTCCCTGTCTTGCACTTGTCTCCAGTAAGTTTCTTGTAACTGTCACGATGTAAACCTGCGATTGCAGGAACATCGGCGTCGCGTGAGGAGCTCTCGGTCTAACTGCCGAGGGCTCCAAGTATATGTGTATATATAAAGGTTGGTCTTTTCAGTTCTTGTCTCGGCCCCTATTCGGACCAACAAGCGTAACACCCTTTCCCGAAGGCCAGGGGCCAAGACTGTAGACCGACCTCTAACACAGTGTTCTTTTCCAATGATTCCACAAAAGATAGACAACTAGTCAACCTGTAGGTTAAACCTGCTTGTTGAACTTAGTCATACCAATAAACGATAAATCTATCACCATCACCTATTAATAAATAAGTATTCTCACTTGAAGTGTTGTGTGTTTGTGTTAAGTCTTGCAGAGGCATTAAATATCCGGTTAATACTTGAGTTTGAGGAATGCTGCGCCGAGAACGCTTTCCATTCTTTCTAGATCCTATATACACTTGTGAATACGAGCAAA
This sequence comes from Hypoxylon rubiginosum, assembly GCA_902806565.1. Taxonomy (NCBI): domain Eukaryota; kingdom Fungi; phylum Ascomycota; class Sordariomycetes; order Xylariales; family Hypoxylaceae; genus Hypoxylon; species Hypoxylon rubiginosum. Next base: position 140,905 of record CADCXA010000065.1, on the reverse strand, counting down.
GGGTATCAATTGATTAGCTCTATTCGAGAATCATCACATATTATTCCGTAACCTAAGCAGGATACGCAAAGTCGTCTGACAAGGTGGTATTTGGTGGTGTTAGTCACCTGGGAACGCATCGATCGTTTTTCTGTACCTTGTGCCTAGCCAGCCCTGGAGTTCTTGCTATAGGCGTACATCATGTTTAGATTATGGGGTAGTGGTGTAATTGCTTCCATGTGTCGTGTCGTGTCTCGTCTCGTCTCGTATCGTATCGTGTAGGGGGTTTTCGTGAAGGCATGTCCTTAACATACGCTTTTGTAGCTCAATGAGCCTTCCCCTTCTTAGACTTGTGCTCCCGGAATTTGGCAATCTCGACTTGCGCAGCCTTGGCAACGCGATCTTGCAGCTCTCGTCTATAGCCGAAGTTGAATAGGAACTCGAGCCAGACGAAAAGGGGCGCTAGGAAGATGGCCTGGGTCAGGTTGTCTAATAGGGCGGGGGCTCGACCTTCGAAGACTCCGTGCCCGACAAACTGAAGTAGCCAGCATATCACATGAACAGCAATGGCGACCTGGTTTGTGAGAGTTGAGTTCTCGGACAGTGCTGTGTTGGTGACGGCGGCGGCTCCGAGACACATTAGAGCTAGAACGGTTCCGGCGACGGGCTCGAGGAGAACATATAGACCGCCCCACGTGAATGCTGCTAAGGTACCTAGATTTAGGTCGAGATGGGGTATCGTCAAGGCCTTGGGCAGCGGGATAAGAGTGCCTGAGTTCGCGGCCTGCAAGGCGGGTACGCCGGTTAATAATCTCGGGGCAACGAGTGACGGATTACGAGGGAACGAGGAATAAGGAAAATTTTGGTAAAATTCACATACTAGGGCAAACCCGGAGAATAAAATCAAGGGAACGCAAACCATGTGAATAGCGACATTGACGGAGTTGTGGTGGTAGGCGCCGTACTATCGATAGGGTCAGATTCCAATAGCACGTATATTAAATTATTAAACGTACAAAGGTAAGCTGTCTCTCAAGGTTGAGGGCCATGATGGCAGGCCGGAGTAGAGAGAATACGGTAAATAATTAGAATACAGAGATGGTGCGGTAAGAGGCTTGCCTCGGTTATACTCGATACTTGTACAGGTGTAACAGGCGACACGAAGAAGAAACGGTCGTTGAAAAAAAAAAAAAAAAAAAAAAAGGTTCGATGTCTTAATGTCTTAAGAAAAAACACAGAGCCTCAAGTAACAAATCAATTGTCCTTTTTTAGCAATCGGCCACAGCGGCAGAGGCAGAGCGGGAGGAGGTAAGGAGCAGCACAGCTCGGGTGGGGCATTTCGTGTGTAGTAGTAGTATGTACAGTTATGTACACGTATTTTAACCTTTGAATGCGAACTCTCGTGAGAGCTTCGGAAGCTTTCGTCTGAGCTTAGATGCATGTATGTACGTATGTACTCGGTACGGGTCAGGCACAGTACCTACATAAGTACCTTGGAGTAGTACCAGGCTGCCAGGGCATGCAGATTGCAAGGTCGTCGGCATTGTTGGACCGAATCTATTTCCGACATTTTGCCGCACAAGGCTACCGCAAGCATGCACATACCAAGGGTACCTAAGATACTTATACCAGACACCCAGGCCAAGTATTGGCGGATGAAAATTTGAGTGCACGGACACATAGCTGACTTACAGTAGGTACAGCCGTCCAATGCACATGCAAAGTAGATGTACCTAGCGCATAGCGCACAAGGCCATAAGTGGAGAACGTATACATAGAAAAACCTTAGGCCTTAGAGGTACATACGTACATAGGTAACTTTTATCAGCACAGCTGAAGAAAGGGCCCAGGCTTGTTTTGTCACTTATTCATCACGGCGCGCTTCGTCCACGGCACCCAAATTACTCGACAAGATAGCTTCTTGCAGCCGTGAATCGACTCACTTTTTCCTTCCTTTCTTGTATTTCATCAAATCAGTGATACCCTTAGATTTTTGACCTTTCTTTTTTTCTTCTCCCCTCCGGATGCGCCACGTCTGATCCAGCATCAGATTGGCCTTTTCCCACCCAAAACTTGACATTGACACTTGACCCGACCTTTGAGCGGCGAACCTACGTCCGACCTTCACAACTGCAACTGATTCATACCCACGGCCGTCGCAATTTCACAGTCGCTCTCGCTATTAGGTCCCTTAACGCTTTACATCTATAGGTCGACGTAGCACTGGGTAAGGCTTGCTGTCGTTACCGTTGCCGTTACCCTTACCCTTGACGCCTGATAGCGGCGCATCCAGGTGGCACTGAGTTTGCGCCAACATCGACCAGGACTCGAGCAACAAAGGAACCAAGGAAAAGGGATCCTATTCCCACGGCGCCTGTCTCGGTACCCTTTATCACGTCCCCTTCGACCGCTCTACCGGCTCACGTCGCGGCGAACCAACATGTTCTTTCTTATGGGACTCGAGCGTCGGGTCACCCTGCACCCCTCGTACTTCGGAAAAAATATGCATGAACTCGTCACGGGCAAGCTGTTGAAGGACGTTGAGGGAACCTGTACCGGAAACTACTACGTGATCCAGGTCATGGACACGTTTGAGATCTCCGAGGGGCGCATCCTGCCGGGGAGTGGCCTTGCCGAGTTTACTGTCGCCTACCGTGCCGTGGTCTGGCGGCCATTCAAGGGAGAGACTGTAGGTTTCGCGCGTGACATCCCGATTTCCCAGGCCCGCGCTAACTAGGCAAGATTGATGCGATCGTCGTCTCTGTCAACCAGCACGGCTTCTTTGCCGAGGCAGGCCCCCTCCGTGTTTTCGTCTCAACCCACGTGAGTGACCTACTCTTCTCGGGCTCAGTCTCAGTCCCAGTCTGCATGTAATATGTACTCACATACCGCTTCAAGTTGATTCCGCAAGACGTCAATTACGATCCCAACGCCACCCCACCTCAGTTCACCAACAACGAAGACACCACGATCGAGATCAACACTCAGGTCCGTGTCAAGATTATAGGTACGCGAGCTGAGGTGGGCGATATCTTGGCTATCGGTAGCATTAAGGAGGATTACCTCGGGTATGCTTCCTTTCCTTACACAGTCGCCTTTCCTAACGTCTATACTAATGGCTCTTTCCACAGCACACTACAGAGCTAGACAGCCATCCACGGGGAGTAGGCAGTCTACAGGATACCGGCTGGGCCTTAATTGGGTTAGACACTGGTAGGGCTTTCATAAGCACCTTTGTATGCTGCAAGGTAAACTAGGTAAAGTCTTCGACACCTAAGCCTTTTCACGTAAACCGGATCTTTCACACGACTGGCCGTCTCATCTAGCTCGCATGACATGCACGCCTCCGCACTACCTTCGCCATGCCGTGGGTTCCCTCCACAGAGTACTATTTAACAGGCTCTGGGGGTATTGTATCTAAGGGGAAGAGCTGGCTAGAGCCTCGGGGTCCTGTCATTTACATATGATTCGGGAAACATGGTTGCTTGCTGCTGCTTCTCAGCGCCGCGGGTCATTTGCATAGTGGTTAAGTTCCCGCAATAATTGGTTACCTGCCAACCATGATCTACGATATAATGAACCAAGAGTAGACCTATAATGAACAAGTCGTTGGTCTTTCACTAGTTTGGACCCGTCCGTGGGTTTGTGCTCGAAAGATCTTGTCCCTTTACTCATGTGTATAAAACAAGCCAAGATCATAAGAGTGCCAATCTCCTCAGACAACTGCCATTTACGATACAATGAGTTTTGGTAATGAAAGAAGCAAAACAAAGCTTGAGCTCGAGTAAGTCTAACTCACACCCCCAAGATGCTTACAAAACCAACAATAAAGCCTTTATCCTGTTCAATTCAGTGGAACAATGTTACTGTTCTTCCTTGGCTGCTTCTATTGTGTTTTGGCACAACTCTGATCTTCATACTAATACCTCAGAACGAGGCCATGAAACTCGCCAGTATGCTTCGTTCTCGTCCAGCTGGGGGCTAGATGGACTGGGAACCTTGTTTTTATTCCAAACGAAAATAATGTCAAACTTTGGCTCTCCTTATCTGTTCATATAAGGGTATTTAACTCTGGATGGTCGTGGATAGGTCAAAGTTAAGTCAGAGCCCAAGAAATTTGTACTTTCCTACAGAATATATAATTCTACTGATACGCGTCCATGTGGACATAATCAGCGTTTTTTGTTTTTATTTTCAAACATCCTGTGCAGTCCACCTCTACAAACGATCATCTACACAATACTATCGAGCTATACTATCGAGCTATACTATCGAGCTATACTATCGAGCTATACTATCGAGCTATACTATCAAGCCATCATGTCTGATACGAAAACAACGCTCTCAAAGACAGCCAAATCTGGCTCGATATGTACGAAAAGGAGACAAACCCATTACGACAAGTTCCTCGCCGTCTCCGATATCTACAATGACCGCGAGCAACCCACGTGTCCGAAATGCACATGGACGCTGCTCACTAAGTCGTGGAGCCCACCTAACCTCCCGATGATCTCCGTCACGGATCCGGACGGCCAAGTTAGGTATCCGTACGATCACACCTACTATATCGACGAATCGGAGGAGAGCAGCGATTACGACACCGACAGCTAAGAGCATCGAGGTATCTTCAAGGACACGTGAAGTGTTAGGGCTTATATTATACCTAGGAGCCTTCTGGTAAAGGAGCTACAGTGGGTATACCCAATGCTTAACAATACATTCATCGTCGTTAACAGGCAACGTTGCAGGCGCACGAAACGAGACAAAATGAGAGCCGTGCTTACGACGATCTCCAATTCCCTACTCTACGTACTGTAGGTTGGAGGATCGCGCAGCGATTAGCTATTCTACAAGGCACTTCCGTCGTGCTATTTAGGAAGATGGACTCTTATACATACCCAACAACAGCAGACGAAGACGGCTATGCATACCAGAGAGTTATGTACAGAATATCTTCGAAAAGGTTCATGAACATACTCGACCGTGTTTCCCAGCAGACGAAGAACAACTACCGTGAGGCATACCGATACATCGCAGGGGACGACAATTCCATCCTCACTATTTTGCTTAGGACTAGGACCCCGGTATGGATCCGAGTGTCATCAGCATAAATGGAAACGATTCGGTATCGTTACGCCGTGTCCTTCCTAGGGATAATTACACATGTGGAAATTTGTAGCGCTGGATTATCTTCACTATATGTATGTTAGATAGCTACCTAGGTATCCAGTTATACCTAGTAGTTTGGGTAGCCCCTTTAACATCTAGGCTTCCAATTAAGTCACTCTACTACTTCAATTTCTTTAGTCATAATCAGAGATGTGATTTATGGCTCCGTGAATTCCCGTAATCAGTGTGAAGTGACAAGTTGTCGTTACCGGTGATAACGTTCTTCGGTGTCCACAAAGCCATCTTCTTCCGGTTACTCACGTCTCGTCGAGCACATGTGAATAGCAAACATACCTACCTAGGTACACAGGAGGCGATCTACCAAATTTGACAGTGACCTATGACAACGCTTAGATACCCCTATCTTTGGATCGGCGATGAATTAGCACGTTGGCTACGGAGACCTGTAGTGATGGCAAGGGTCAATATCCCAAGATGAGTGCCATCAGCAAACAGAACCAGGGAACTCTGTCATGTCCCAATCATATTAAGACACATTTAAACAGTGCCGTCCTGATTATCATACATAGGTGCCTAGGCAGGTAGTCTACTAGGAGCCCTTCCCTGCCTTAGAGTAGGAACATTTGTAGGCCGTGATATACGCTCTCTACTACGTGTCACCCCCGGTTTCTCGGCTAGAAGGGTACCATCCAACCTTGCCTGCCCTCGAGACAGGAGGAAGACAAACTTATCATGCGGTCTAAGGCGCTAGTGGCTTGTTAGATACCACGCATATTGCTGGACGTCCCAAGTAGTCTTCTTCATCGATATCAAAGAACCGCTAATGCAATGCGTATATGCACGATAGAATAGGCGTAATAATGTGCTCGCCTGCCTTGGTATCATTATCAGATGATCTGCACCGCCTATGTTTGTTGGTTGTTGGGGATGTAACAGACTGGACTTGGAGAATGGCTCGGCATGTCGTTTTCGTCTCTAGTGAAGATATGAAAAGGAGCCCCCTTTCCATGATTCGCCATACCAGAGTGTCGGGACGGGCCCTCAGGCTAGACGGGAGGCCGTTGGAAGACGGGGAAGGACGGGGATAGAAAAACGGCCCGCACCGCCCGTACTCGTGATATGATGCCAAGCGCTGAACAAGATCGATCCATCGAACCTCGAATGCATGTTGCTTTCGTTTATAAGGCCCTTGCTCATGAATGGCAGGCCACTAGCCACCCGTGTCGTGATGTCACTTAAACCCCCCCATAACATGATACCTACCAACTGGACTGCTGGGTGTGTCGACGGATTAGGCAGAACGACCCGAGAGCTGCTCGCAAAACTCCCCAGGAGGGGCCTGGATCTTATGACGAGCCCCCTTTGAGTACATGCAATGACCTGTCATCCCACGTCTTCAATTCACCGTCTCACGGTCCGCGGTGGCTCGTGTGCATGGTAGGACAACCCGTTACGGGCTGGCTACTACGTGATCAAAATGGGGAGGTTCGAATACAACCGTACCGTAACCACGTCTACTATGCTACGGGTTAGGTAGGTTGTATTTTGGCAAAATCTACTGTTACCGACGGTACGGAACCGCCAGGAGGCTGGCCAATGGCATCGTGCAGCACCGTATAGAAGGCGTGCGTTGGCGAATTAGCTTTCAACCCGTGCTCGGCCGTCTATGCAACCGTCTGCTGGCGACGAGCTCCACCGACGGATCCTACGGATTTTACAAGATTCGAGAAAGCTCATCTCCATCTTGGGTCGCGTATCCCGCTCATCTTCTCTACGCCGTCGGCTCCCCCATCCGTCATCGGCTTGTGCTTATTGGAGTCTGCTCGCTGCGGCTCCGTTCTTCAGACGGCCTCATATCAGCGGGTTTTTCTTCAATGGTGCGATATCTAGTATGTGCACAGAAATCCGTGCTCCTATCGTTCCCTCATCCTTTACGTCGTTCGGTCGTTTTATTTTCCAAGTTCATCATGCTCTCTTCGGCCAGCCTGTCTCGAGGGCAGAACTCGGCCCGCCTATCAATATTCCCCTAGCACAGTACCTTTAGTTGAGGTATAGAACAAGGTATAGCACTGAACAAGGTATGCTCGAAACACCATCCCCGGGGATGAAAAGCCATTACGAAGGACCCCGCATGCTCAATAGTCATATCGCCACCAATTCTGAGGCTATAGTCTGGGCAGAGGGGCTGCATTCAGTCGGGTCTTGATCATACTTTGCTATGCCCATTGCATACCCACGTCTTACGTATTAGTGCCCTCGCAAGGACCATTGACACGCAGTATACATCAGATCATATAGAAATGGGGTAGTTACCTGTGAATTGTAGTTCTGGGATAATGGATTTGGGATGGCTTAGGTGTTTCCCTTGGTAAGGCTCCAGCGATAACTATCCCAGTCCCGGGAAGGGGAGCATTTCTACAACTTACTAGGGCAGTAGTTACAACGAATGGCGATTAGCCTGCTCCTAATTCGAAAAACTTGCGGTTTTCATCAAGTTCTTTGGCTATTTAGGCCGCCATGAGGATTTGGTGGTTTAGTCTCGGTCTGCTCTGTCTTTGTATACCTACGCCCCTTTTCTCTCTATCCTTGAAGCTAGCACTTATTTAATCTGGGAATAATACCCTCCCAGTAAGAGAAGTAGACACTTTAACTCGTAGTCAGAATCCAACTAGAAGTTGAGAGCGACAGCATGGACCCTTTCTAAGACAATAGGGGGGGGGGGGGGGGGGGGGGGGTGGGGTCATCAGGCTTGATCCAACAGCGCAAACAACGCCACAATAGTACACTCTAACCCTAATCCTAATGCACTTATCGTTAACGAGGAAATAAATTGCGATAGTTATGATGAAACATGCATGCCGAGCGAGAATCGGTAGTCCACCCACCCTACCAGAGGTTGACACTCAACGGTAGGTCTCCAGAGACCGTAAATAACGACTATGGGATGCTTGGGACTACTTGCATGGAGACTAAGAGAAGCATCCCTTGGGTATGGGACCAGTGGTTGGCGAAACCAGTAGCCACGTTCGCTAGGGTTGCTGAAGGATGGTCGGCTGGTGTCCATGGAATGAGGTGATCATTCACATATACATTATCTAATCTAGCCGTTAGGCCGGTAAGATGATCCTCTATATGCGCCACTACTTGATGATAGCGTGTAGCTGCTTAAACCAACGTGAAGGTGATTTGTGACCAATTAGTAGTCAATAGAACCCCTGCTCACCCCCTCCCCCCTATTCTTGTGAGGATACCATCCAACCCTGAAGAGAAAAGGGATATGGGCTGCAGAAGAACCTTCAAGGAGTTAGTTCCATATTCTGCATGATACCAAACAGGAGAATTTAGCCTAGACCTACCGGCACAACATATGGGGTTAGAAAGTGCAGTCGTTTCGCTCATCGAGAAGCATGCCGCTCACTAGTGACATCTGATCCTCCAGCTCGTTTACCTTGACCCCTTCTGAGTATCCTATTAATGACATTAGTGTACACGCTGCTTCAGGTAGTCCGAACAAGACTATATCACCGCGCGTACTCCTCCGTCGATCGAGAAGTATTGTCCCTCTTGTCCCTCTTGGTCCACAATACCATGCAGATACAGTCTCGGGTGTTTATACAGTGTGTGCCAAATACATCAGGAATATACATTTAGTTAATAATTCTCCAAAAGTCATTTTCTGCGTCATGGAGTGGCTGCAGACGGACCCTTGCCATTTAATAAGTCTCGTCGACCATGGCCAGCATGAGTAGTGGACAGGGCCATAGCCAACCATTATCTGATAAGTTCCACGATAATCTTCTCAAGGGAACATACCCGTACAAATTGGTGAATGGACATGTTATATGACACCCGACCCTCTGGGTCGGATCATGGAGAAGGGGGGGAAACTGCCATGTTGGACTTGGCGGCCTTCTTGGTAACCCCTTTAGTGTTGCTTTACTTACTATAGATACCGAATTCAATTGAGATGTTAGCGGGAACTCACGGAAGGCTGAGATATCCTACTAGTCAGTTGCACTGCAGATGCCGCTGCTACTTGCTAGCCAGTCCTATAGCGTACAAGAGGCTGACATAGCACCGTCTCGAGGAGGACAACCGAGATGTCGTCCGCAACGTTGACTCGACTACACTTTCGGTGTAATTACGTGTACAATATATCTAGCGGTCCAATGATATAGAAGGGAGGACATACATAGTCCCTCTATGATTGACTTAATGAGTAATCCGATATGCTCTTGGGTTACACGATACCATAATCGCGGTTTGTCTATTACTTGCCACAACGGCTATTGAGTCATATAAGGATGATTATCGGTGCCTCCGTCTAGACAAATTTGTTGCTTGACTCACTAGTTTTCTCTCAGAGGAGTACTGTGTGACTTTTACCTTGTCACGACAAGTGTCTGCACCTCTTGCTACTAATACACACATACCTTATACTGGCTGCTCAGGCAGAGGAGCTATTATCATCTTCAGCTCTCTACAATAGTAATTCCATCTATACTTGTATAGACAGTTAACCTGGTCAAAGATGACATTTTCCATCTGTCGAGCTCACCAAGTGCTTGCCTGTAACAGGGGACGCTTGAATGTGCTTAGAAGTACGCGCTACCTGATACGGAGATCGTCCACCGCCAGCCCTCAACGCGAGAGTGCAGGTCTTGAGCCATCTGCTATGTGGGCATCATCTTACCCTGAACCCGCAGATGACTTCTGGCGAGCGGTTCCGGTGTGGAAGGATGTATCTGAGGATGACTTTATGTCGTGGAGTTGGGGTGTTAAGGTCTATCCTCCCTTGTTTTCCCTCGGTTCTTTTCAGACCTCCAAGCTAGGCTGTCTCTGCCACCGGCGCCTACTGACCGTCGCAGAATGCTATCGAAACACCGCATGGGAATACCCGGAAATTGTTCGAATTCCTCCACGCCGTCGTCCCGACCGAAGTTCCCGTTCCCAATAGCAACGGCAGGGAAGGTTTACAGAGCCGTGATACGTTTTTGGGAGATATTTTAGGCGGCATCAAGAAATCTACCATGTCCGTTCGAGTCATGTAGGTGATCCCAATACGCAGATATGAATAAGGAATAGTTCCTCGCCATCGACACTGACTTCACATAGGCCGTACATCCTAAGTAGGATCAACTGGAAGGACCCGGCGAACGACCCCATTTTCAACCAATTTATTCCACAGCGATCCATAATGCTTCCGGACCGTGAAATTCTCAATATGGATTCTCTGGGTGAGAAGGACGATGCGAAGGCAAATGGTGCGGTTGTACATCGATACCACGACAAAGCACTGTTTCTTCGTATGTTCTTTCGAACCCCCCCCCCCCTTTTTTTTTTTCAATCATGTTTTAATACCACTAACGAGATAAAGCGCTTGGGGTCTGCCCAACGTATTGCCTGTTCTGCACCAGATCATACGGAGTCGGAGCTAACACTGAGCTGGTGACTAAGGAACACTTCAAGCTTGTACGTTCGCGACTCGAGGCTGCCTTCGAGTACATTGAAAGTCAAGAAGGGTTATGTGACATCGTTGTCTCCGGCGGGGATGCCTATTATCTTCCGCCCAACGTCCTGGAGTGGATCGGAGATCGATTGATCGGCATGAAAAATATCGAGAGATTCCGATTCGCGTCGAAGGGGTTGGCCGTAGCGCCGCATAGGTTTGTCGACAAGAAAGACCCGTGGACGGAGTCTCTGGTACGCGTGTCAGACAAAGCAAGACGTGCTGGCAAGCATATGGCTTTGCACACGCATTTCAATCACCCCGGCGAGATATCCTGGATTACAGAGCAGGCTAGCCGCAGGCTGCTAGAGTCGGGTGTCACCGTTCGCAACCAGACCGTCTTGCTTCGTGGTATAAACGATAACGTTGATACCATGTCGACTTTGATCCGGAAGTTAGGCAAGATGGCGATCCAGCCAGTGAGAAGCTATCGATCCCCGAGAGAAAAGATGTAGCCGCTAACAGAATGGCCAGTATTACGTTTACCAATGCGACTTGGTGCCGAAGATCGAGCACCTCCGGACGCCCCTGTCTACCATACTGCACATAGAGTCACAGATCCAGGGCACGACTGCCGGATTCTACCTACCAAAGTTTGTCGTTGATCTTCCGGGTGGTGGCGGCAAGCGACCAGCGTCTCTCTACGAGTCTTATGACCCCCAATCTGGCATCTCTACATTCACGCAGCCGGCGATTAAGAGCAAGGGTAGGGAGAATAAGGTGTACAAGTACTACGACCCCGTGGTGCTAAATGGTCCGGATCGAAATAGCTCTCCTGGCTCGATGGAGGGAACGGTAGACAGTAACTAGGTAGTTGGGGATCCCAAACATCAGGCTAGGTGTCCGTGCCAATGTCCTGTATCGTATCTGGCGGCCTATAGTCCTAGCGATGACCCTTCGATCCTCTAGGTAGTTTGTATTCACATATTGCTATACTATATGGATAGGCATGTCATTATCTTCGAGTGGGACTCGCAGGTTCTTATTCCCCCGGTTCCAAGTTCTAATTAGCCTAGATTATTGTGTCCGCGCGCGAATATACGCAGCTGCCATATGCAATGGCCTGTCGGGCACGCACTGTATAGAGCCGAAGAAAGTAGGCAACATGTGTTTCAGATACGAGTGGAAGCCCTGCAGCGATGATCGGCAGTACGTTTGGCATCCTGGGATCTTGACTGTTTCAAGACGATACCCTATAAAGCCCATCAGCCTGTCAGCCTGTTAGCGCCCGTGGATGAGCTTCTCACCGATGCGATGATCATTTAGGAATAGTTATAGGTAGGCGCACACATATGTGACGGACTGATCGCTGGCATTGCAGGTGTAGTACTGATTTTGGTCTTGGCTGAAGCTATTCAACCTAGTAGCAATGATTCAAGTTAGACTCATTAGATGGGACTACTGGTCTAGTGAGTATGGTAATAGACTATTGGCCATTGCTAAGGACCAAGTGAGAATATTGATATACCTAGTCAAATTGAAAGTCGAGGCAATCGTTCAACTCGAAAATTGTTCTGCTGTTCCCAAACGTTCCGGCTACGTACGGGTTGCGTCTAATGTTAGTGAGAGGTATAACGCCAACTTCTTTATTGACCACTAGGTGGTCACGAGTCACGACTGCTATGTAGTATGTATTGACAGGGCCTACATAGTAACGCTTGGGGCCTGTGAAGGATTCAGGAATGTGTCGTTGGGCGGAACATACCGATTGATCCAGGCTGCCAGGTCTCTCTCAGGTCCGTATACCGTGTACGTAGGTGTAAGAACAAGAAGGATACCTAGGTAGGCATAAACAACCACGTATAGCTGGTGACACTTGTACCTACCTGCATATACTATAGTTTTTGCAATATATAATATATATATACTACCATTTATTCTGAAAGTACGCTCCGGTGGGTAATATCGCGACGCAACGATGATGGGAGGTTTATTTAATGGTAGAATGGTGATAAACATTTGCCACGTGCCGTCTGGATCTTGTATGTACCTACATATGTAATGCATTTCAAGGCATTTAGTCATTTATTACATACATACCTAATGTATTGTATAAACACAAGGATAAGTGATTAATAGTGTACGACGGCTGACGGAACTACTGAAGCTCGGACCCAGGGGCACAGCTTCCAGTTACCTAGCCTCTAATATAGGTTGAGTAGATCGGTTGTACTATCAGAGCGCTAAGAGCTACTAGGAATACTTGCATAGTACTATCTGTACTATATGCCTAGGTGGTCCTGGCGAGTTCTGGTAGGCCACGTTTTTTTTGGCGGGTGGACCCTGCGAACCGCTGTTCCTTCTCCAGTTTCTTTCCCCATACGGACTACGAGGGTCAATTGTGGGTTGTGTCTTGAGCTCATAGGCGGCAGGCGACAGGTTCACCGTGGTAACTGTCCTGCGTTACTTGGCTGCTTGGGTTAGGTGTAGGGGTCTAGGATCCTGAAATTCCCAGCATTCAGGAACCCGCTCTGTCAAAATACGGGTAGTAACTAAAGTACACTACATACATACATATAGGCATATGATATATTCATATATACATACACATGTATTCACAAGAGCTTCGTCATTTTCGTATGATAATCTCTTACACTTGCTCAGGCCTCTTTTTTCTTCTTCTCTCGTCCTCCTGACAATGTACATTTGATCTGAACTCTACACGAGTTTTTCTTTTCTTTTCTTTTAATGCTTCCGGCTCTTTTAAGATCATTTTAATTCTGCTGATATTCTGATCTGATAACGAAGAATCATGTCTCTACGCAACGGCAATCGATCTGTCTGACCTAAGAAATGCTTACTGTCGTCCAACCCAATCGACCTTGCCCACCACACCAACCATGCGGCCTTGCACGAATAACAAACTCGCAAACGACGGGAGCTATCCAGATCTCCAACCGGCGGCCCGTGCGAACCTTAGTAGCACCGTAGACTATCATCGGAGTCTTCTCGACCAGCACCGACAGCAGCACGAGTCGACACGATCCTCGGGAATACACACGCAACAATGTCATCCACGTCCCAATCATTCACGTGGTTCGCTTCGACAGTGGCTACCGCTATCCAATGCTAGGAAAACAGGTCCGGCGACGTATAATAATAACAAAGACACTACGAGGAAATGCAACAAGACAAAGAATGAAAAGGATCATAGCAGTCTTGAGTCGCAGCCGCAGCCGCAGTCGCCGTCGCCGCCATATCCACATCTTACGCGAAAGGATCTGGAGGAATTTGAGGCTCTTCCAGTTGCTATTAGGCGAAAAGTAAGTTGCGATATCTTTTTTCTTTTTTTTTCTTTTTTTTTTCGTTTCTTCTATTCCCCCCTGTCTGCATTGTATCTGCAAGTCAACGAAGAGAAAAAAAACCGTCTTGTCTCTCTTCTCCAATTCTCAAGTCGTACACAATTTTCGATCGTGGACCCGATATCCTTTGTTTTTGGCTTGACAGGCCATTGACATCTTGTGGGGCATCATGTTTCTTTCTGCCCAGCTCAGCTTCTTTTCGGATTGGGCAGTCTACGTGAACGTGGATTGCAGAGACGCGCCCGCCGTGTGCGTGGCCAAGCGTCTTTCTACCAATTGGGAGATGAGATTCGTAGAGACGACTTAGGAAAAGGGGAGAGGGGACGAGATGGAGGGTTGCTAGTGAAAGCCGCACGGCCATTGGCCAATGCACCGCTAGCGAAGCAGCAATGGCAGACCAACGGTTAGCCCTTTGGGGGGGTCTAGGGGGTCTAGGGGTCTGGGGGGTCTGGGGGGGGATGTAAGCCATGGCCCATCTTACCCTAGGCTCTAGGCTCTAAGGCTCGGTAGGCATAGATGAGCATAGATGGGCATAGATGGGCAATATCTATGCCTGCATATTGCAACGCTTTGGGCCACTCGCAAGTGCGAGACGCAGCTTCATGCATGCATGGACACCTCTTGCTATGCTAGCTACTATGCTAGCTACGCCAGCTATGCCCGTTCCTGCAGCAAAGCACATTTTCACCCGTTCCAGTTCCAGTTCCAGTTCCAATTCCAGTCATAGTCCCAGTCCCAGTCACTGTCACTGTCACTGTCCCTGTCCCTGTCCCATTTCCAATTTACATATTATAGAATTTCTGCCAGTGTCTTTTACTAAATTCCTCCCCCCTCTCTTGTTTTTATAGTACTTCTCCACCTTGGAACGTTTGCGTCTTGCTCAATCCTCTGGAATTCTTGACCGCCCCAAGGACCTCAACGACCACAGGGAGCACAGGAACGCCGACAGCCAACTCTATCGACGCCATAAACTTCGAGGAGCATCCCTCAGTACTGACGCTGCCCTCGCTGGCAAGCCACTGGGACGCCCAATTACTTCGCCCTCGTACCGGGATCGCGACCACGCTCACGCTCACGCTGTCTCAGTCGATACCGCCTTTCTCGCCAAGCTCCCCGCTAAGATTAGAGAAAAGCATCTTACCCGGGAGGAGCAGGTCATTGTCGCCAAACAGTTAAGGCCCAGCGTCATCCTAGATGCTGCTGACGAGGCTATCTTGAAGGTGGGCCGTGCGAGCAGACGTCCAAGCCCTCCTCCTGTCTACCCTCCGACTTTGTCATCGTCAGCGCGACCTAGCATGGACTCTCTGGCGAGTGACAATGCTTTTGCTAGCGAGCACGATGCGCTCTATGATAGCTTCCGATGGCTGGATGAAGATGAAGACCTTGATCTGCGCCTCGCCCTCGACGACTATCATGTGAATCTGAGGGAGACGGTACCCGCGCCTCCCAAAGAAGTAAGGCCCCCTTCGTTCCGTCGGCACCTATCCTTCTCCAAGATCCCCTTCGGTCGCACGTCGATTTCCTCGAGTCGACCTGGAACAAAGGACGCCGCGCACCCTATGCCGAACTCCCCGGTCCCGAACCCGGTCGCCTATCCGCAAAATGTACGGCGGAAATCCAGGGCGCTCTCTCTTATCACCCCGAAGCACACCACCCACGAGTCAGTAGCGTCAATTGACCCTGCAGCGACGCATTATCAGGATCCTGAGGCGCGCCTCAAGTTGCGAGTCTACCTGGCTTCACCCCAGAAGTTTGACGAAGCAATCGAGTTTGGCTTCCCTTCGAATGATGCTTCAGCAAGTCCGTATAGAGATATACCGAGCGCCAAGGGTCACAGGCGGGGGATGCTCTCCACAGACTCGGAAAAGTTTAAGACATTCCTTGCGGATGACCAATCGTCTACTTGCAGCGACGATGCGTCACTGCCAGATCCCGAGTCACCCAGAACCCCGCAGACGCTAGATAAGCATGTGAAGCCTCTCCAGCTCACTGGCACCGACGATTACCATTCGTCCAGGGCTCCCGACAGCTACGCGCAAGCGCCTGCGGCTTCCCGCGAAATGACACTGCGCATGACGCTTACGAGACCCGATTTGCGAGCTTGCGAAGACCAGATGTACGGATGGCAGAAAGGGACACAGCAATACCCTGGAAAGCTATCCCAGACTTGGTCATCGCGCGACGATACGCCTACATCTGCATATGCCAGGGACGGCCCCAAGGAGAGTATGGACAAGATCTTTGCGGATATTGATCAGGAGTTGGGTCTTCCACCTTCTACGGATAGTAACGTCGTGAAACGTTTTTGGAATCGAGTCCGGCGAAATTGAATCATCGGCACAAGCTAGCTGTAGCTACGTCAAGAATAATTTCCCCTCACTATAGCAAACGCTGCTCTTGGTTTTTTTTCTTCTTTCTTCACCCATCTTTATATACCCGTCTCATAAGACTGACAAGTTTGCGTACTTTGTCTACTACTCCTTTTTTCGCCGCGATACGGGCGTGTAAGCGAGTATGGAGGAAATGATTGATACAAGGCCTGTAGGTATTATGCCTCACTCGGCGTTCATGTACGTGGAATATTCATTGCTAGGAGTTATGAGGGGATTGGTTTTAGCGACTGGTGAGGTACTCAAAATGCTATTGCTATCCCCTTTTTTTGTTTGCAAGTCCAGGTATATGGTGTTGTGCCCGGGGGAGGAAAGGCAGGGGCCTCTGAAAAATGACCCTCGTCCTCTCTCACTCCCCTTGCTTAGGTAGATAGGCAGGCTTCGGAGATGCACATGATGGTTAGCACCTTAGCCTAGAGTGTACCGAATATATTATGTTGTCTACTATGTACATACCCAGGTAGTACGTAGTAGGTATAGGAATTTTAGCCTTGTGGACCCCTTGTTTCCGATGACCGCACTTTAGCAGTAGAACTAATGGTCCGAGGGATGATGATAGTCGATATAGCCTGCGCTATCTAAGCCTAGGGCGGCGACCGGTGCATACATAGACTGGTTTGGTGTTATGCGGAACATGCAGATCCCATGGGGGCCTGAGCGGTGAAAGACCGAGTACAACTTACTGTGTACTTGCGACAAGACTTCTTCCCTTTTTATTTTTTTTTGTTCTATTTTTTTTAGTGTAAGCTCCTACGTATGTACGTATATATAGAATAGGACAGGACTTCTACCTTTTACATGTCGAGTTTCACACGACGAACTGATTTTAGGACTACATAGTAGGTACCTAGGTAGGTAGGTACATGTATATATTAGGTATGTAAGTGCGCCCGACAGGACGGTCCTTAACTGCCCCCCTCTGCAGGTACGCGTAGCACCATGCCATGAGCCGTGATCCCTTTAGCTCTAGTAGTGTTCGGGGGATTGGGCCTGGTTTAGGGTTCTCTTCCCTTGGCGGCGCTGCATGGGTAATATATCCAAACGCCGTGCCGCCTTTTGGCCAAGTCCGTGCCACTGGTTCAGACCGCTGGATGTCCTGTAGCCATAGGTACCTACCTCCTACCTACCTACTTTTAGGGGAGAGCGTCTCGGTAAGGAGGAGGGCTAAGAATTGGAATTGCCGTTTCTAGGCAGCATGGATGCATAGTAAATAATATTATATATTAGACATTAATAAGACGAGGGTGGACGGAATCTGATAAGAAACGCATGAAAATGAAAATGAAAATGGATAGAAGGTATTAGGGTATGCATTCAACGTCTGACGTTGTATCCCGAGCCCCGAGCACGCTGCGTGGTCCATGTTGCCATGCATACACGGACGGTTCACGACAGCACTTCTCAGGGGAGAGCCTTGTCCTTATGCTCCCTGGCCTACCTAAAAAGGAACCTACCTAACGCTCACCGTGTCCGAATTCGTCTTATTCTCCTTATCCCTGCCTCACAACCTACAGCCCAAGTAGTTAGTAAGGGAAAAGAAATAAAAAAGTTTAGTGGAATATGTCTTCTAATCGTCTGGACTACACTGTTACATCTATTCAACTATTACAAAGGCTCGAAACCGGCATCGTAGCTATCTTAGAGTCGTTTTTTTAAAAAGGGGGAAGAGGAAAATAGTGATATACGAGTTAGTAGCCAGTATGCAGGCTTGCCTAAACTTCGTTTTTCCCCTCCGCTATATCCCCAAGGTTGATTGATATCGAGACAGAAAAAGAAACCGAAAGCCCTTCCGGCGCAAATTCCCCACCGCGCTTTGCTAGAATGGCCAACTGCAGATAACGCTGACCATGGCTCGGTCTGTGATGCCTACACCACTCTTCATCTATATCGTAACAAATGTTTTTCCTTAACCAGACCCTCGCCGGTGCGCCTCTTGTCTTGCGAATACATCCCACTTCAACTAAGCCCCCTTTCCCCTCCCCTCCCCTTCCCCCTTATATTCCGAACGTGGTGAGACAAGGAAAAAAAGAATAGGTCCATCGCTCACGCTTCTTCGTCGCTGTCGTCACCGAGAAGTTCGCCTTCGTCTTCGTCTACGATGGCGTAGTCACCTCTGCCCCGAGCAAAACTATCTCTGGTCGTGAATCTCCGTTGGCTGCTTCCTCGTAGCCAGCTGTAACGGCCACCGCTGTCTCTGCTTCTAAATCTATCCAACGCGGAGCTGGCACTGCGCCACAGGCTGCCTAGCAAAAGAGGCAACGCGCCGACCACCGCTACCACAGCCGACACAGCCACCACCGGATACTTGATCCACGGCGCTTCGCTATCCAGCCCGCTGTGTTCCCCGAGCCGAATCTGCCCAAAGTTGCCTTGCCAGTTGCGATACACCCACCAGCCAGCCAACGACGCCAAGCAAATCGGAATGACGACGGCGAAGAAGATGGCGACCCCTGACGCTCCACGTTTCCTCTCGAATTCCTCCTCGTGGCCAGGGCAAGGATGAGACGTGAGCACCTTATCAGCCTCGAAGCCCCCTTTACAGGTTGTTAGGGGGATTCGGCGGAAGCCGCTGGGCTCGTAGTATTCGAATTCATCTGGGTTCTCCTTGCAGACCTGCTCCGGATCAAGCGGCTGAAGACCTTCAACCAATCTACACTGGCCGTGCTTGTCCATTTCGAAGTTGTAGTCACTATAGCAAGGCGGTTAGCACACATCTAGTAGCACGCACGTGTTCCTAATTTCATCGCTACACTCACCATTCGAAGTCCTGTCGAGTACACTCGCAGTTCTCGACTCTGAACTGGTACTGGAGCTTGCGGCTGTTGTAGCATTTTCTGCTCTTCTTCTTACGCAGGTAATAGTTCTTATGGCCGAATAAGCAATCTTCTGGCTGCGAAGGGTGTCTCGGCGACCATAATTCGTAGTCCGACTTCTCCTTGTCGTCGTCGTCCATCTTGCACGCTTCACTCGTCAGGCCGGAAAAATCAACATTGACCGTGAATAGTTTGCTTCCTTGGTGGCCCCAGAGGATAAAATTCCTCGATGAGCCAGAGCGCAGAGTGGTGATATCGGTGATGATAACGTCGGTTTCCGAGAAAGCATAGTCCTCCCAGGTGTCACCCTGATCGAGCGAATAGGATATCGACTTGACATTAGTTTTTCGTTGCGCCAGAACCACGATGGATCCCTGATCGCCGAAAGACCATGTCCACCTCCCCTTCTTCACCATTTTCCAGGTAAGCCCGGCATCAGTCGTCATGAACGTATCGGCGTCTTTGGAATCTCCGAGGATAGGTCCGACGTTGCCGATACCGAACATAATACCGATTGCCGACTCTGACGAATACGTCTTCCTATGATCTGCCCGTTCGGTGTAGCCATGAATGTGAAGAGCACATGCCTCATCACCCGTCTCACTGTAGCAGCTGAACTTGTTGCCGTCAAGATCCCGTTCCGGGGGCGGCAGGAACCCCCAATTGGCTCCGTCGTTATGGCTAATTTTCGTTTGAAGCCTCTTCGGTTCCGAGTCGCTGTTTATGTTTTCAACCGTGTTGACCAACGCAACGCCCTCCAAGCCCAGCATCTTCTCGAAATCTACATAAAATGCTTCGTCACAGTTGACGCCTCCCATGCTCAGGACGTACGACGTTCCGTTCGAGTTACTCTTGAGGATTGATCCGAATGGTCGGTTCTTCTCTTCCGAGGTTTCGACGAACAAATTGATGGCATGAGTAGAACTTTCCAGGACGGTATATTCATTCGTATGCGGCACCTCGAAATTGTACGGGAAATGGGCCGGGGCATAATCTCGTCCATTTACACTGGCAAGTGCAATAAGCGTATTCTCCGTCTTGTTTCTTGCCGTGACGACGATGAACTCGGCCATGGTTGCGAAGTCGCCGACGTTGTCCAACGCCACATCCAGCTCATTTGTGAGAAAGTCGTCGCTGTATAAGAGCTGGAGGGGGTTATTTTCTTCATTGTCTTCACGCGTTCTCGCCAGACAGACTATCTGTCTTTCACTACGGAACTTGTACGCGCTGGAGCCTGTGAACTGGCACTTTTCCACATACCGCTCGATGGTCTCCCAGTTATCGCCACGATCCTTTGAGATAGAGGCATCTCGGCGGCAGGTGCTGCCAGAGCAATTCTTCCAATGCCAGATGAGCCAATCTTTGCGATCCGGATGGAACGCCAGGGGTGACGGCATATCCGGCGGGCCCGGTGTCTTGAACCAGTCGAAATTCTTTCCGTGGTCGTTAGTATAGTAGACTCTGTCCGATCGTGTCAAGAAGAAGGCCATATCCTTGACATAAGGGTGCGTGATAATAGCATAGACGGGTTCCTTTCCAGGGAATTCGGCCTTTGTCCAATTCTTGCCGTGATCATGCGTAACAAAAATATCGCCACCCTCTTTAGTGATAGAGTTGTACGGCCAAGCGATGATTGTTTCGTCATTCTCACTGCTCGATTCACCCCTCTCGAGGTAGTGCTTATCGAAAAGATTATAGTCACCCTCGAAAGGCCACTGAACGTGTTCGATTTTATCGCTCCCAGGCCTATTTGGCGATCCCTTAGCATCAGAGCACTTCCACTGTTTCTGTTTATCTTTCTGGTCACCAGTACGCTTGCATTCGTTTCCGGGTATGAGGCGCCAACCAGAGGACCCCATAAATGTGTCATCTGGATTGTCCGCCTTGCAAGCACCCTCGGGCGCCACAATAGGCCCAACAGGTGTACATTCGTCACCGTCCCGCACAAAGTTGAAGTCGCACTCAAAATCGGCATCGGCGCACTTGCACGGAGAGGAATCGGGAATTGGATCGTTGAACTCTTCTTTGATGAAGCACTTGGCGTCCTTCTTACGCCTATGATACTTCTGCGTATGGCCCATTACACAGCTCGGTTTGCCGTCATCGTCGACCCGCGCGAACCAGTCTTCCATGTCGCCTTCTTCGCATTTGTCCTCGTGTAAGCCCTCGAAGTCGATCGAGATGACGTAGAAACCGGTCGGCGAGTCCCATGACCCCTTCTTAGCAGTCAGGATGAACTTTAAGCTGGTAGAGTCTTGAGTAGTTGTCAGCGTCCAAGGGAAAATACTCATGTCTTCAGGCAGTTTGGCCGTCTCCCAATTCTTGCCGTGGTCCAGGGAGTATCTGATCTCTTTCGCAGCAGTTTCATTGCTATCTTTGACTGCAAGGAGGATAGACCCTTGGTCGCCAAATTCGTATTTATGCGGGCCCTTTGGTCCCTCGATCCATGTCCTGCCAGCATCGTCTGACACATAGAGGTTCGAGTCCGGATAGCCCTTTAAGTAGCTGCCATGATTGCCATTGCCCATTACAAGACCCGGAGCGGGACTTGAGAAGACATGGCCGACATTGTTTAGTTCAGTGACGGAATGCAGATGAATTTCTTCACCCCCCGTCGTGACGGATTCGAAAGTTCTTCCGTCATCGAATGTGATCTTGGTCTTGACCTTTTTCTCAACCTCGTCATCCTCTACGCTTTTCCAGTTGTCTACCTGGTTGATCAAGAAGATGCCTTGGATGTTGGAGACCTTTTCGAAGTCGACGTACGACTCCAGGTTGCGATTTGTATGTTCAACATTTCTGGTGAAATAGGTACCGTTCGAGTTGCTGGTTAGCAAAGTACCCATTGGTTTGGACATTCGCCTGCTTGTTCTGAGATCGATCTGGATGCTGTAATTGGTACTCTCCAATACCGTGTACGAGGCTTCGAGGAGAGGATGATCGTGAGGGAAGATGGCACGGTGCCACCGTATAGTATTGCCACTCACGAACAAGGCCATCTCGGCCGTGTTGCGCGATATAGCAGCCGCCAGGAGATACTTCTTCACTTCGACTATGCTTATGATACCCTGAACGGGACCATCGCCGTTTAGATTTGGTTCGTACTCTTGGACGACTCCGTCGGCCCCTTCGGCACTGAAGTAGTTGTCGGAAATAAGCAGGCGGTTTTCATCCTGACGCGAGAATATGCCGTCCCTGACAACACATAATATCCTCTGGCTATCCAAGTCTTCCTGACCTGTCGTGAAAAGCGGCGAGGACTTGGCCCACCAGCAGCCCTGAGTACGGCCACGTAAGAATTTGGCATCCTCTCTGAAATTATCTGTGGTGTACATGACTAGCTCCTCGCAGAAGAAACCTTCGCATTCCATACCGGTGAAGAGGATCTTGTCGGGATTGGTAGCGTGAAAGTTCATCCATCGACCGATGGTCTCGGTGAAGTCGCTCGTGTACGCATCGGTAAAGAAGGTTTTCCAGGTTTCTCCTCTATCTTCTGTTTTCCAGTGGACGTTACCGCTCGTCAAAACATAAGCTCGCTTGTTGTCATATTCGTGCATAACCAGGGCGACAGCCTTGTCATGCTCGATTCCGTCCGCCTTTGACCAAGTCGTGCCTCCGTCGGCGGATCGCCAAATAGTGCGTCCGTAGGCTTCTTGAAACAAGACGACGTTGGAACCCTGGAAGTAATTTAGGTTGCTCGGAATATTTTCGAATTCTTTGGCGACGATGGTAGGGCCGTCGGCGGCGTGAACGGTTGAGGCCGTCCATAAAAGGGTCGTGAGAAGGAGAATAGCCGACCAGACTGAGGCCGCCGCCCCCGAAGCTCCCCTAGCCCTCATGGTTGCGTAAATGTTGGTGTAAAAGCGGATGTCATGACAAGATATTTTTCTTCTTTGCCAAGACTCGACTCGAGATGGAGGAGGGCGACGGTTGGAAGGTTTCGAATGAAGAGATCTAGAAGCAGAGCTCGGTTTTAGGAATAGGCAGCTATGATTACAAGTAGATATAACGGAGACGACCTCAAGCACTAGAGGCAATGATATGATAAGGACTTTCTTTCCTTATTTCCTTTGAATGGAAGAAGAAAAGGAAAGAAAAAAAAAAGATGATTGACTTTGAGTAGTAGATGGATTGATGTTGGATATTGATCGTCGCGTACGGAATAAAGTGTCATCAAGTCGTCTGTTGTTCTGGTACAGGCCTTACGTACGGGCTACAGGTTACAGGCAGGCAGGTTACAGGCTACAGCAGCGTGGTCCCTGGGTCCTAGGTCTCAGCTTTCCTAATGCGCCGCGCGGACATGCAAAGGGACCCATTAAATTTACCTACCTGCCACCTACTCTGCTACTATGTAAGGTAAGTAAGCTTTGCCACATTTGGGTGTAATGTTATTGGTGTGGCTGAGTTGGCAATTAGATGACTCTTGTACGTGTGTATATCTCTGCCTCCCTCATTGCAATTTAGACGCACGTATCAATTGGATAGGCTATTTATACTTATTCCTCTCTATATCGGCATTTATTGGCACTGGACGCAAGGCGGAATATGATAAAGATCTAATCTTTACTCGTGGTGTATCCTATCGAAATGATGATTCTTGTAGTTGAGAACTTGTTTATTAACAAATTATATATAGCTTGGATGAGATATACCTACGTGCCTTTTTAAGCTTCTTTTTCTAGTTTCTTATAAACAACTAAACTATGCCCAACGTCATAATGGATAGTGTGGGTAATTTCAAATCGATGGGAGACTTGACAAGTATAAGCCAACCAATTGTATTCCTACCGTGTGTAAACTGTAAGCTTACAGTGATGCCACCCTCTTATTCATTTTCTTTGAAACAAAAAGAAACCCTGCAGGACTGAAACAAGGTACCTTTCCTAGAATGTACAGGTGCGTTTCCACATATGTCGGCCAAGTGTAGGTACGCCACCATTTCCCCGAAGTGCATGTATGGAGTAATACTATATAAAGTATAGTGGCCGAATCGCAAAGGTTCAAGGCGCAATTTGGTATTGTAGAAGAAAACATCCCATTGAACATAGTCTTTGAGACTCACGCATGTAAAATGGACACGTTTGAACTCGGTCTCTAATTACGGTATACTGCATATACGCATGTATACAAGCAGACAAGGTGGGCAACTCGTAAGGCTAATAACAAGCTTGTCGTGGGGGCTTAATTCAGGAAACTCCTGAACCCCTCGTCCCACTAATTAAATCTCCGGGTCCTGAATTACCTACATCTTACATATGTTGGAAAGACGCGCTTTCGTGAGATCTTTTCGACATATTAGCTACTCTAGATACCTAGACTCTGGTCTAGGTGCTTACATATAGCTACTAGTAACGTACATAGATATGTACTTACCTTGGGTAAGGTATATTATGTGCTATAACAACATAGTAAATGGGGTTGAAATACATATAGGAGGTAATTGGGATGTAGGTTCAGGTAGGTTGAATATATGTATGTACTGTAGGTTTGTAGGTTATCTGATAATGCGCTACGAGGGGGGTGACGGATAGAAGGGGCTGAAGGGGCTAGATGTATACTCGCTAAACAGGGTTCTTGGATGTAAACAGAGGAAAACGAGTTGGAAGCGTCTCATGTCAGGTTCCTTCCTTTTATTTTCTCCTCTCCTTATTACATCCATGGATGTATTCCCAGGTGTCCAGGTGTACAGCTCTCGGGTATGAGGTACCTACAGGAAATAGTATGTAGGTAGCAGGTAAGGCAAGTACGAAGTACCTAAATAATTAATAAATAAACATACGTACATACATACATACATACACACATAAGCCCCTACCGCAAACGCTTTTCTTCATCCTGGTAGTCACTAGTGACGCGCCGCTCTCTCTTCTCTATCACCTTCGCTTGTCATCCTCTTCCCCTTTCCGTCCTTTTTATTTTTTACTTCTGTTTTTTTTAATCTTCACTCATACTCGTCTTCCCTGCTTCTCTTTACCCATCTACTCGCGGCGTACGTAGTCTCCCTTTGCTTATCAGCCGTGGTCCGTCTCCGCGTAAAAACGACCAAGTCACGTCCCAACTTACGCGCCGGCTACCCAGACTACCTCCATTATCATGGCGCTGGTTGCTGTATACAAGCAGTTCCTGGCTGCGCCGAACTTGTCCCAACTGTCTCCTGAAGCTGCCCTCCACTACATCACGACCACGACCAGCTTCAGAAATCCTACCGACGTAATTAAACACTTCAGCACCTTGATCAAGCAGCTCAAGAAAAAAAGGGAGGACATCCTATCTGCTGTCGAGGGTCAGAATGCAATTGCCGTAGAACTCGACACCGCCCTCGAGTTTCTTACCGGCGGCGGCCCTTACCTACCGGGCCTTGATGACAACTTTCTGACTGACCGCACCGTCTACTTTCCTGTTGTACGTCATCCAACTTCATATGGCATAGCTTAGCCGAGGAACAAGGCTTTGACTGACACGCGACTTAGATGCACATTGTCACTTTCGACAAAGATGGCAAGATCTTACAGATCCGCCAGACCTGGGATCAAGGTTCCCTACTTAAGCAGCTCGATATCATCGGCAAATCGGGTCGCAATTGGCCAATCCGCGACAGCAACGAGCAGATCAAGCTGATCGAAAACGCCGTAAAGTCGACCATCGGTGCCGCTCCTGGCCAGGACCCTGCCGACCTTCTCGTTCGTTCTCGCGGGAACTCGACCAACGTTTTCCGTGATCCCCACGCTTCGCTCGCATTGTTTGCCCCCCGCGAAGAATCTGATGGGAGCATTGCCTCGGTCATCTCCCCTAGAGGCGGAGCTCGGCCACGACAGCGCGATTTCGCCGAGATCTTTGGCGATGAGCCGGTCGAGGCTCCCGGTCGCGAGCGATCCGAGTCGCCGAGCAAAGCCATCGCTCCTAAGGCTGGCGCCGAGAAGAAGTTCCAGCCAAGTCGCCTGTTTGAGGACGAGGGAATTGAGGAGGAGAGCGATTCACTGGATGCACTGCGAGCGTCTCCTAGTCGCTTCATCCGTCCCAATCCCAAGAAGTACAGTCACTTCGATTTTGCTGACGGCTCCGACGAACCCGAGTCCCACGACGTTCCTCAGACAAATGACCCGACTTCCAAGACGACTAAGCACTCTAGTCAGTGGTCCTTTGACGATTTCAACACACCACATAAAGCTAAGCCGTCCAAGAGCTTGGCTTTGAGACACCAGGATGTGCGCCATTGGAGCACCGAAGACGAAGAGGTACAGGAGAGCCCAGAACGCAAAGCTGTGCCCGTCAAGCCTCGCCGTGATGCCGAGGCACATTTCGAATTTGTGGACGATGGCCCTAGTGCCGAGCCCCGGGTAACACGTCCTCGAGGTTCGACTCATAACAATGGGCTTGGGCTGTACAAGAACAATCTGTACAGCGAGGATGGAGAGGAGACGGCTCCTCTTGATGAGCCTAAGCCCCTAGGAGCCATTACGAATCTGAAGGACCGCGGTCGAGATTTTGAGGCCCATTGGGATATGAGGGACGAATCTCCGTCTGAGAAGCCGCAACCCAAGCCCCCGGTAGGCGAAGACCGGAAGAAGGCCGTTAAGATGATGGACGCAAATTGGTCGACATATAATCAGTCCCCTGCGCAAAAGGAGAACAAGCCCGTTGCAATTCGCAAAACCGATGGCGAACGAGGAATCCATATTGGTGGTGACGGAATGGGCGGCGGCAAAGGTTCCAATCGCAACTGGTTATTTGGTGGTGAAGACGAAATGCAAACTCCCAAGCCCGCCTCCAGAGGAAGGCCCGCGGCCGCGAAGTCGGATGGCTTCAGCTGGGATTTCTAGGCGACCCAACACGATCCCCGACGCTGAAAGACATTCCAACGAAATGGCGATGACGCGAACATTCCTACTTATGAATGAAGATGCCTAGATGCCGCTCATGAATTACGAGAAGAATGCCCGGAAAAAAGTTTTTGTGTGTTTGGTGGAATTCACAGGATATCTGTCATTGCCTTGGACGGGCGGACTAAGCCGCCGGGTTTTTGAGTGTCAACTCGGGCGAACCAGAACCAACTTGGTCATACAAATAGGCAGGATCATGCTAGAACATGTTGTGGCACTGAAGACGACAGGGTGTACGGTTGAGCCACTGGGTTCGCTTGGGAGGGTTTACGAGCCTGTTCCCGTTTCCCTCGAGGCCTTGTTGTACGATTGTCTCTTTTATGTACATTCTGTCCAGCCTGGTGGTTCCCCCCTTACTTTCTTGTTCTTTTTCTTCTTCTGGGCACTGTGTCTGAAAATACGAATGCTTAGCAAAGGTGTCAATAACAAATATAGAGTTCTGATTCTCAATACTATTCGACCGCGTCATTGTTAGTGTAAAATATGATGAACGTCTAGCTACATGGCTGTGTATATGATCCAGCTCGCGATGATTATTGATACAATCTCCAAGAAATGTAGCTACTGTTTGGGACTGATCGCAATTACAATAGTACGGCCACAGAATCGTATATCCATCAATAACGACCATAGGTCTCATTACCATATAAAAAATAAAAATAAAAAGCATTGCAAGGTTCAGGAATTCTTTACTAATACCTTTGAGGATATTGTCTTGTCATTTTGAAAGACTCAAATGAGACCGAGCCTCTTTCTATTAAGCAAGGGAGAATCTAGGGGAAGATCATAGTCCCAACAAATACCACAGCCAGGCGCCTCGCTCTAGCATTATCATACAATTTTAATCCAACAAGTCAAATGTCTCGTTCCAATAGCCTTTCGTAACTGATTTAAAATCCCCTCCAGCATTGTGACCGCTCTTAAGCCGTCCTCGATAAACACCGCGTACCGACCCGCCAGTATATAAGCCAAAACATAAAATCGTAAGAAGGCCATCCTAAAATACAATAGACAAGGATTATTTTTAGCATAAAAATTTATATAGCCTTTTCCACCTAGGCCAAACCCTTCGCTCCTCGGCCTCCTGCGTGAGGAGAATAGGCAGGTTGAAATCTCGTCGTCCGGTATCGAGGTCCATATCGTCATCCTTTATGAAAGAGGTCCGGGCAAAGTAGCGATGTGCCACGTAGAAGATGATGACGATAGGAACAGCAATGCATTGGAGGAAGAAATTCTTGGCCAGCTCGCTGGGCGTCTGCGTACCCCAGTCCACTGGCCAGGCGCCGACCCAAAACTGGGCCACTAGCACCAGCATGTTAAGGATGAAGCCGAGATAGGAGCCGAACACGCCGCACTGCGACTTGAAAGCCAGCTCACGCAGGCTATGGCCCTGCTTTGCCCAGGCTCTGCGGAACCGGATGTGTGCTAGACAGATGGACGCCCAGGTGAAGATGGACGACAATCCGGATATGGCGACGAGCCAGTCCAGCACAACGCTCTGCTCGTTCAGGTCGGCCAGATATGCTAGTAGACCCATCGAGGATGCGATTATTATAGAAACTAAAGGTCGTCCACGACGGTCAACATAGGATAGAATCCTCGGAGCTTGGTTTTGGTCGGCGAGGGCGGCAAGGGTTCGCGAGGATCCGAAGACGGAAGAGTTGCCAACAGAGAGCACGGCGATCAAGATGACGACGTTCATGATCGAAGGCAAGACCTCGATGCCTGCGTTCTCGATGGCGATGACGAAAGGAGACGCCGCCGCTACCGCCGACCCGGGAATAAGCAAACGTGGATCGTCGTAGGGCACGAGCAACCCAATCAGAAACAAGGCTACAATATAGAACAAGGTAATTCGCCAAAACACCTGCTTGATAGCCGTAGGCAGGGATTTACGCGGATTGGCCGTTTCGGCTGCGGCTAGGCCAACTAGTTCTGTTCCGGCGAAAGCAAAAGCAGACGTGACAAAGACGCTGCAGAGGCCCTTGAAGCCGTTGTGAAACGCGCCTGGTTGCTGCCAATATAAAACCCCGATGTAGCCGCCTCCCGGGACACCTCCAATATTCAAGACGATCCCGAGCAGTCTTGGCAGCGGGCGAAGAAGGTCAGCAAACACGCAAAGACCCAGCAAACGGGGCAGAAGGCGCTATGTTATCTTACATGAAGCCAATGACGGCGATGACCTTAATAATGGCGAAGATGAACTCGGCCTCACCGTAACCTTTGATACCAAATAAGTTGATCGTAACGACGGCGAACAAGAATATGGTGACGAAAATGGCTTTATTTAGATCGGGGTTCCAGTACGTTATGGTTATAGATGCTGCGATTATCTCAAGCGGCAGAGCGACTAGCCATTGTAGGGCGTAACTGACAAGCGGTGTAAGTGATCATCTCCTTTAAGATATCACAGGCGTGAGGGGGGGAGGGGGGGGGGCAAGGCGAGAGGGAAAGACGTACTTCCAGCCCATAGCAAACCCCCACGAAGGATCTAGGAAACGCGTCGAATAGGCGGAGAAGGAGCCGGCAACTGGAAAAGCGACGGCGAGCTCGCCGAGAGCTTGGACGGTGCAGTACAGCATACAGCCGATAAAGAGGTAGGCCATCAGCAGCGAAGCCGGACCGCCAACCTGGAGAGCACGGCCCGAGGCAACAAACAAGCCCGACCCTTTTCCCCGTTTGAAAGGTCACGTTAGCCGAGCCGTTCGTCTTCAACAAGAATTCCATCTACTAGGTAGATTCTGGAGGCGCAAGTACCTATGGAGCCACCGATAGCGATCATCTGCAGGTGTCGGCCTTTTAATTTCCTGGCGAGATGCGACTGTGCGGTTTGCAAATTGGCCAGTCGTACATCGTAGTAGTATGACTGCGAGCCTCCCCTGGGCAGTATGGGACGGTGCAGCCGGGTAACTTCTGCGGCGTGGATCTCGTCCAGGGGATCTTCGGGCGTGATGCGCTGGGTGGGATCTCGTCGGAACCCGTCGACTATGCGATCGAAGAATCGCGGAGCCTCGGCCTCTTCGTACACAGGCTCACGCATGGTGTAGCTGCTCCCCTGCGCGAGAGAGTCCTCCTTGATAGGATAGATATTCATCTCGATATCGCGAGTGGACGGCGGCATGGTGGCTCATTGGGAATCCGCCGCCGGGGCGGGGGGTGGGGCGAGTGCTCGTAAGCAATCGGAGATGACGGTGGTGACGGTGGTGACGGGGTGGTGAGTTGATGAAGAGACGGTCGTCAGGTTAGTACGAGAGTTGGGGTGATCTGCAGTTGTATGAATCGATACGGTCGACAAACATGCAAAGGAAGGAGGGGAGGGAAAAAGAAAAAGAAGAAGAAAAAAAAAACAACCAAACCCATGAAGAAGGACTCAGGTGCAGATAGGTCGTGGTTGTATTGGAGGAGCCGATGAGGTCTAGTTGAAGCAAGAGCTTATCAAACCACGCGAGCTAACTGGGTAGGTCCTTGACATGACATGCATACACTGATACGTTAATCAAGGCGAAGACAGCCTAAGGGAATCCGCCTCGCCTGTAGGTACCTACATCCTAAGGTAATCGCCAGCTGCTAGACTGCTAGGCGGCTAGGCTGCTTAGCCTGGGACAGATAAACGTGCATGGATTATTGCATGGTTCCATCCCATCTACATAAGATCATTACACATGTCATACATGCACATGCAAGATGAGATCAATACCTAGGTAATCAGATAAACAATCAGATGAATAGATACAATATACTAATATATGCCACCTTGATGTTATTCCATCATACATAAATATATACCTACGTACATAATTTGATCGTAGATGCCTACCTACCCTTAACCAACCCCTGAGTCTGGGCAATCAAAAATATTCCATCCTTCTTCTCATTCAAAATCATACGATGACAGCCTAATCGGCATTGAGCTACAAGGTGACTATTTGCTGCATATATTAGAACGGGTACCTGGATGAGGGTCAAGCGTAGTGATAGATTTTATACTATGTACACAGGTAATTCAAATGTGCCATATATACCTACCGTGCGGCAAAACGCCGACCAAAAGGAATCTAGCAGAAGCTACCTTACTCCAATAATGCTTTTAAAAAGTCGGCAGAGACATATATATATGCAGAGCACATGCTGACTATCTCGCAATTCATTTCATCATCTTCCCCTCGGCATCCCTAGGCTTCCGTTTCCATCCTGTCGAAAACAGCTGGCCCATGTCGAACCGCGGAAAAGCGTGCGCCTCGGTATTAATGACAATCTTATCCAACGGGAGGAGATCATTTGGTGAGAAGAGAAGATAGAAATACTTTAGCGTCTCCGCCTAAAAATATATAGGTTAGAAGGTGTGTGTGTCGGGGAAGAAGGGGAAGAAGGGGAGGGATTGGGTCTACGTAACGTACTAGCCAAAAGCTCTCCATGTTATCTCGCATTACCGGCGGCACCTTGTTCGCATTCGAAAGGCTCGAGAACCCTCCGCCGTCCGGCACGGCGGTGTGGTTCATGAACGACTTGAACATTTCCCAGCCCCATTCTCGATACTTGATGTCGCCGGTGATTCTCCACATATAGAACAGACTCTCTACCGTCTCCGGCCGCTGAAGATTGTGCACGTCCATGCCATGAACCGAGTAATCCTTTCGCCATTCCGCTTCAGGATCCGCGTCGAACTCGGCTGGTGGGTGATGGGGCGCCCCTTCAGGAAGAGGGGGGCTCGCAATGTGGAAGTAGGTAATCTCGGCCGCCAGACCCGTGGCCATCCACTTGTACATGCCCCAGCATGTTTGCATTAGCTCTCTCGCCAGGTCCATGTCGGCCTCATTCTTCTTTGTCCACGTTGGCTGCTTCTTCGCTTCTGCCTCCGTCAAACCACCCGTCGCGGCGAGGGCAATTGTGCCGGGCATGAAACAGACCAGGTGATCCATCTTGGGCGACAACGAACCCTTCAGCCCGTCGGGGCGCTCTCCGATGATCGTAAATCCGGAGGGCTCTGTATAGGTGACCAGATGCTTGCGGACTCCGCGTAGAGACTCGTCCCACATTTCCAAATACACAGCCTCCTGCTTGTTCGTTTGCAAGTACTGCTTGATGAGGTACTCGTAATAAGAATCTCCTCGGCTTCCTAATCGGATATTATTACCTCTAAAAGTACCGTCTGTGGCATAGATGTAAATAGGAACCAAGCCGTCTTCGACACTGTTGTTGTCGACGACTTCCATCACCTTCTCGGCCTTATCCCAGAAGTATTTTTCACCCGTCAGCTTTGCCAGGTATTTGAACTCGAGCTGCAAAGTGGTAGCTTCGGCAGTAGATGACGCGCCACCCTCGTCATGAGCCGGTAGGCCTTCATACTTGGCAATATTCACGCTCGCGTAGGGAACACCGGAAGGAGAATCGAAGGCGGCCACAAGTCGGTCGGCTAGATCTTTTGCCTTTTCCAGATAAAGATCCTCTCCAGGTGCGCCTGGATCATCCTCGGCCAGCGGGGCTAGATCCGGAAACTCGTTGGAGAGATAGTGAGCAGAGAGAAGGCCACCCAGCATACGTATTGTTGTCTCAAATGTGCTCACGTCTTGATCTTGGTCGTATGTCAAAGAGTTTGAAACCCATTCTCTCGCGTGGGTGACACGTGAGGTGAGATTCATCAGGATCATGGTGTCTAGCGCATCCACGATGATCCAGCCCATCCCTTGGGGAGCCATCTGTTCACCTTTCTTAGATACCGGGTGGAATTCGTCGTAGCCTAGAGATATTTAGCACGTGCTGATATGTAGGGTAGCAAACGACTTCAAGTCAACATGTCTTACCCCAGGCATATCGTTCATAAGCATCCCAACTTAAAGTGAAGGCTTCGACAACGCGTTCCCTCCTGTTGGCCCAGTCCGCCGCCTTTCCCGACTCCGAGCCTGCCGTGAGCCAAGCCCACATAGGCGTCGAAGAGACGACGGTGTCATGATGGCGACCGAACGCGCCAAAATAGTATAGCAGCAAGAGCAGTAGAAGGGCGAAAGCAAGTACGCGCTTTCTCCTCCATATGGGTCTAGCTCGCTGGGAAGCCGGGTATGCGTACGGCTTGTCCTTGTACATGGGAAGGGTGTTTCGACTATCGAAGAGGCCACCGACGCGATCCTGTACGCCTCCAAGTATGCCCGCGTTCTTGTTGGGATGCGGCGAAGTCTTCCCACCGCGTGCAACGGCGGTGTTGCCCCAAACGTGGTCCTCCACTATCCTCTGAGGGTTTCCGAACGAAGGGACATTTTTGGGGATGGTGAATGACATGTCAAAGTCGTCGACAGCCTGTTTGCCCTTCTCGATAGCATTAACACTGGCTTCGACGGCGCGTTCGGTGAAGTCAACGGCGGCACGGGATGCGGTGGTCTTCAGGATAGAGAGAGCGCTCTTTCGATGGAGGCCGAATGGATCGCGAACGTTCATGGAGCTAGCTTAGCTTAGCGACGACAAAGGATAACCATCAGGAGTCGATCGGAGACGAGACTGATAGAAAAAGACTGTGGAGGGTATTTGCTTTCGTTCGTAGGTTCGTAGCCGCTGCGTTGTATCGTACCCGACCAACTAAACAAACAGGCCAAGGCTAAGGCTAGAGCTGAGGCTGAGGCTAGGACGGCGACAAGATCATCTCTGATTCTATAGTCAGTCTTCTGTCCAACCAGGCCTCCCCCTTTTATAGAACTGTCTTATAAGTAAGACAAAGGCATAGGGAAAAGAATCCCTTAGTTTGGCGTCGGTAGGGAGAGAGGTAAATATGTATGCGTACCTGACATAAGGACACCGCAGCCAGTTTCTAATTTCCAACTACTATGTAGGTAACTCTTTACAACGTGTACCCTACTTTCTTAACGTGGTAAAATGCAGGGATATTTAGATGTAAATTGCCGCTGCCGACTTGTCCTGACCCTGCCGTCTATCCGGTACCTACCTAAAACATACCTCCCGGTACATCGTACATCGTACATCGTACATCGTACATCGTACGTATACATATATACATATATACTTACCGAGGTGTATATATATTCAAATATGCATAAAATGATTCCCTATATCTGCATATGTACTACTTACCCCTCCATACACCAAGAATTGTACTAGAGATACATCTTGCTACACCTGTATGAAATTATGTCTACCTAACGCATTGTGAGATTCGATTTGCCGTGAGAGCGACCTTATTCACGATACCTACCTACATATAGGACATTCTGCAGCAGGTAACAGCAAAATACAACTGCCTACACCTCTCAGTTAGAAGCGGAGATCAAGACCGAACATCAGTACACCTATACAAGCCCTCGCCCACGCGCCTACATGTACTTAAAGGCGATTTGATGATGCCGAACAGATGACAACTCAGTGAAAGATTATAGGAGTAGAAGCAGCAGCAGCGGCCATTCCGAAATTTGGCGAAACCGAATATGAATATTTCCAAGGATCACCGTTCTACCTATCAGTGCTACCCGTATCTTACCAAAGGCGAATTCACCGAAGTCTGCCATTACTTAGATCGGAGGTACTGTCAAGCTACGCTGGGCCCTCTACGAAGACAATGGAGGCTGCATGTTCACACAGCACTGGAATTATCG
This sequence comes from Hypoxylon rubiginosum, assembly GCA_902806565.1. Taxonomy (NCBI): domain Eukaryota; kingdom Fungi; phylum Ascomycota; class Sordariomycetes; order Xylariales; family Hypoxylaceae; genus Hypoxylon; species Hypoxylon rubiginosum. The sequence continues at coordinate 106,307 of CADCXA010000065.1, read as the reverse complement.
TTCGACGCCGGTCCGGGATACACTACCTTCCTCCAGATTACCCGACCTCTGGACGATGGAACCGCTACCGACCATGATATTGCGGAGAAGATGGGCGGTATCTCTCTATCCGAGGACCAACTTCAAGTAGAAGGCGACCATGTCATGGTGGAGATGGAAGAATCAGACAAGGTTGGCCAACCCATATCACGAGTTTGACCTGGTCGGTGGAATTGATCATTTCTATGCTTCCAGGAGATCCTCTCAAAAAGACCATCTCGGGCCAGCTTTGGCGTCAGCCACGTCAAGTATGAGATACACCTCCATCCGACGTATCGCGCACCCTGCCTCTGGTTTAGTCTACATAACTTACTGCCCGGCGAGTCGGCTCTCGACATCGAAACCGTTTTCCGGCGCCTCGTCCCCGGGCATTTCGCGGATTCTCTCCGGCATGTAGGCCCAGTGGGCGGTATCTCAATCGATGTAGGTGAAGCTCCTATGTTGTCCAATGAGTCAAACTGTTCCTTGCTTGTATAGGGTATTTATTGTCTACCTTATGACTAATATGTGACGTCTACAGCATCACCCCATCACCGGAGTCCCTTCGTTCTTCGTCCACCCATGCGCCCTCGGCGATGCTATGGCTGGATTCGATTGTCCCAAGGAGGATTACCTCATGGTCTGGTTGGGTCTGGTAGGAGGATGCGTTGGGCTCTGGATCCCCAGCCAGTTGGCTGCCGTTAGTGCGGGATGAGCCATCAGTCGACCAGACCAAAGTACAATGGAGCGTGACCAGCGGTCCGTCGCCGAGACGAAGGACATCTTCTAAGGAATTCATTCGGCAGGCAATTGTACTAGCAAGACTTATTCGTCATCGCTGTCTTCCTCCATCGCCACGTCTTCATCGCTTTCTTCCTCCTCCTCCGCCTCCTCTTCTTCACGGGGACGCTTTTGACCACGGGTATCGGGGCTCCTTGCGTCGGTTATCATAGAGTCTGAGGCCTGAGACGGTTTGGCAGGTAGGCTATGAGAGACGGGAGGAGCTGCTGCTGTGTCGGTGGCAGTGGATGTCCCAGGTGCCGGAGCATTAAAGATGCTTTGCTGGGCTTCTGTCATCTCGACGTTGGCGGCGGCTGATCCCGGAAGCTTGTAGGTACCGTCTAGTTTCGCAATCGTATCCGACTTGGACTTTGCGTACTGAATATGCTGCAGGGGAGTTTCAATTAGACAGATTCAACAAGGAATAACGCAGAGACAGCGTGCTTTACGTACCATCTCCCTGCCCAAGAACTGGAAGGACTCTAGAGATCTCATCGCTTGAGTTGCTGCCTGCACGTCGCGAAAAACGATGTGAGCTTGCCCGCGCATCTTCATAGTTTTCAAGGCCACAATGTCAAGAACAGGACCGTAGGTAGAAAACAGCATGTAAAGGGCAGTCTTAAGGTCCGCCTTATTTATCTTGGAAGATGGCAGATTGGTGACGTAGAGCCTACAGCACAGCGTTAGCTAGGAATAGGCAGGTCGGGAGAGAAGCCATGGGATTGGATTTACGTCTGGTTTGGTGGAACGGCAGGTATCTTCACGCCAGCCTTGGGGGCTTGACCTCTTGTAGCGGCAGCCATTGTGATGGAGAAGATTTATAGAGGTCGACCGAGTTTTTTTTTTCTTCTTCTTCTTCTTTCTACTCCTGTCGCGTTACTAATCTCATCATCCTAATCAATTGGTGAAGATGGTGAGTTGGTTATAGTAGGTCGTGGATAGTCTCAAAAGCGCGTGCTTGAAGATCTCGAGATGGCTGCGAAGTTGCTTGTAATTATTATGTGGGGACATTGAGAATTGCAAATATATGTAGCTTGAAGGTGAATCTTGGCCGCCACAGTACTTAACTCCTAGCTCCTAGCTCCTAGGTGGGGGGACTGTGGCTTACGTACTAACATGGCTGTATGGTAGTGATTGGGTGACGCAATACTACCCGCCAGCCCACAGCCCACAGCCCACTAGTACCTCCAATCTCCGAATCGTCTTCGTCTTCGTCTTCGTCTTCGAGAGCTACCTGAGAACCAACTTACACATCATCTCACTCCTCTTTCGCAACGGTCCCAAAAGACTAGCCTTGACGTGATAGTAGAGAGCTATACTCCTATCACTAGTACCTAGTACCTAGTACCGAGTGCCAAGAACCAAGAGGAAGAAGGGAAGGGAAAAGGAAAACCGTTACTATGGCTGCCCCAGAAGTTCACCATCTCTTCCACCGCCCCATTGCCGACCACTCCTTCTCCGCCGATCGCAAGACGCTCGCTGTGGCCAAGGACTCTACCCTCGAGTTGTATGGTAAAGTCGGCAATTCTTTCAAGCTGAAGGATGAGTTGAAGGGCCACGATAAAACCATAACTAGTGTTGATATCGCTCCGGGCAGCGGCCGAATTGTCACATGTTCCCAAGGTCTGCCTCCCCTTCTTCTCCCTGTCTACCATTTTTGGAGCGTATCGTGACCGTATTCTAACACGGCTACGTTAGATCGCAATGCTCTTGTCTGGGAATCCTCCCCTACCGGATACAAGCCCACCTTAGTCCTTCTTAGAATTGCTCGGGCCGCTACGTTTGTTCGCTGGTCTCCGTCCGAGACCAAGTTCGCCGTTGGTTCTGGCGACAGGGTCATTGCCATCTGCTACTTTGAGGAAGAGAATGACTGGTGGGTCTCGAAGCACTTAAAGAAGCCTATCCGAAGTACCATCACCACCGTCAACTGGCACCCCAACTCGGTCCTGCTTGCCGCCGGCTCTACCGATGCCCACGCAAGAGTCTTCTCGAGTTTCATCAAAGGCGTCGACGCTCGTCCGGGACCTAGTGTCTGGGGTGAGCGTCTGCCCTTCAACACTGTATGCGGCGAATTCCTTAACAACTCTGCTGGATGGGTACATTCCGTCGCCTTCTCTCCGAGCGGTGACGCCCTTGCCTTTGCCGCCCACGATAGCAGCATCACCATCGTCTACCCCACTGCTCCCGAACAGCCGCCGAGAGCGGTCATCAGCGTCAACACCCAGCTCTTGCCTTTCATGAGCCTGATATGGAACGGTGAAAGCGAAATCATTGCAGCTGGGTATGACTGTGAGGCCTTCAGGTTCCGAGGGGACGCATCTGGGTGGCAGCTGAGCGGCACATTAGAATCCAAGGGACGGCCTGGCTTGGGCGACGCTCGAGAAGAATCCGCCTTGAATATGTTTCGCCAGATGGACTTGAAAGGCAAGGTCAAAGACGACACCCAGCTCAAGACTGTTCATCAGAACACCATCTCGACGCTGCGCGTTTACGAGTCTAACGGTGGATCCGTCACCAAGTTCAGTAGTAAGTCATTCTCCCCTTGCTCCGACGTCTTAAAATTGTAGTTGTATCAAGACGCTAATAGGGTACGCAGCAAGCGGCGTCGATGGTAGGGTGGTCATCTGGCACACTTAGGACTGAACCAATATACTTGTCTCAATACATGACTTGACTATAAACTATTTTTTTGTCAGCTCCGCCCAAAATTTCTTGCTGCTTCTCTTCTCGTAGCTACTTGACAAGTCCGTCATCCTAAAACCACGTGATCGTATGGGGCGCTGGAAGCCTACACTTCGCTCGTTCCACTCATCTATATCGCCGCCGTCCCACTGATATGAGCAGAATCCCCCCTCCCGCCCCTCTCTTCTGTGTCCTTGAATCTAGTCCCCATAGCATGATCCAATAGCATGACCATGCCAAAGTTAGCAACATCGCCAAGTGATTTCGTTTATCAAATGAGCCGGGACTCGTCACCCTTCATTGTATCCAGGCGAGATATTATGACTATGGAACCCGAAGAACATGAAGCTTCTAGCAGTTGCCAACGGTCTGGTTCTCTTTCATCCGTCCAGGTTCTCTGGGAGGGGGTTAATCCTGTCTTGCCCGACTGCAGTCAAACTACGGGTTCCCAAATTCTTGACGGACACAAAAGGAGACTGCAACGAGGATTTCCGCTGTGGCTATTTTATCATCTAGGATGGAATGTTGCTAGGTTGGCTATCAAGCGTTACTGGCCACTAGATTTCATACGTACCTCCTATTACCATGGGATCTCGACGGTTACCTAACAAAACAAGAGCTTAATTCTAGGGCCACTATGGGGATCTAGCTAGAGGGTAATAGACTGCGTATCGAGAAATCAAAGTTCGACTATATACATTGTTCATATATAATACCTGGCGCCTCTTTGGCTTGAGTCACTAGTATCGGGCCTGCTGCGTAAGATTTGAGCTCGGCGGGGCTGCTGGAAATCTTGGATCGTAGTCTTCGTAGGCGGCAGGATCCTCTATCGGAAGCGGTTTGCTGAAATGTTTCTTGACCGTACTGTCTGATCTAATACCAGATTCATAAGTGGGTTGTCGCATAAGGGTCGAGTCGATCCTCGGGCCCTCGTCATTCCGGTACACTCTATACTGGGGACCAGCATCTCGATAGGCAACGCGTCCATCCTCAGATGCGAGGTGCCGATGCTCCTCCTGTTCAAGCCTAATCGGACGTCTAATCAAATATTCGCCTAGTGAATCACGAGCTCGGACGAGCTCATAGGCCTCGGCATACTGGTGGGCATTTTGACGCACGCGGGAGTCATCCGCATAGACGGGGTGACAGTACTCCTGATGATGAACTTGGTCATACAACACATTGTCTAGAGTTGTGATAGCTCGTGTAGATTCGAGGGTCGGGTTTATTTTAGGGAGGGAGCCAGGACTTTCATCTCGATATTGGTCGGCATGAGGTTTAACTTCGTGCCGGACATACACCGGAGATCCCGGGCCAACCGCATCATAAGGACGACCCTGACCGGGGTAAAGCTGCTCATAACGAGGCCGCTGTTCGTGACTTGCTTCGACAACATACCTTGACCGATAACGAAAATTCTCTGATAATATTTCCTGTCGGTCGAGTTGTGATTCTAAACCAGCCATTAGATCGTCCTCTTCGCGGTCCCGAATAACATCCGCGTGCTGGAGACCTCGGACCCGGTTTGAATACGGCGGCGACTCCGAAACTTGAATTATTTGGGAGTAAGGACTTCCTGGATAGCCTGCCCCTTGTTCCGCTTTGGACTTGTCAGGTTCTTCTGTCTCAACTGGACGCTGGTTTCTGGAGGCAAGCCGAGCGGCCTCTGCGCGATCCGCGGCCCACATTGCCTTGATTTCCTCTTCCTGACGGCGCTCTTCTTCAGCGACCAAGCCTTCTTCATTCGGTTCTGTCGATTCAAGCCTAGTCGTGGCAGTCCCTCCACCGCCCTTACGATTTCTGAAACCCTGGCCAGGCATGTGTCGACGATCTTTGCTATGATTTCCCTTCTGCTTTTTTGGTTTTATCCCACTGCACTCTACCCGTGATTCTGAAGATGATCGGCCTAAATCACCCTGCTGGGTTATTGAAGCCGGATTGCCCATCATGGCTAATTGATGGACATTTGAACTTTGACCCAAGGTGGGCGATTGCGTCGGATCCTGTAAGCAAGGCGTTTCTACGCCGTAGCTAGCAACGGGCCATCTCGACGACGCGTCGTATTGAGAAGACTGTTCAATCGATGCGCCGTAGGCCGAACGCTGCCCGAAATAGGGATCGGCTCCAGCGTTAGCCCAAGCATCTTGATTATTACTAGTAGGTACGACGCCCTGTGTGTAGCCAGCAGGATGTTGCGCAGGGGGGAAGGCGTCAGATATTAGGGAATACTTTTGGTTATCCATGTTAGCCAAATGACGGAGGTTAGATAACACGGATAAATCTGGTGTATGCACCATGTGGACAGCCCAATTAAGAAAGGGCACGCCCATTGATTGCAGTTGATCCACATGTCTTTGCTGAAAATGGTTGACCAGTTGTGGCAGAGAAAACGTTCTGCGATCCTGGCTGGTGGCTGTTCCGGCACCAAGGCCGAGATGGCACGCTTTGCAAACAAGACCGTTGATATTGCGCACCGGACGCATTTCCTTGTTGTTTGAGAGTCCGTCAATGAACATAGCCAGCGGCGGGCTCTCCGAGAACCTCGATTCGAACCTCTGCACGATATGATGGATAACAACGCATACCCTTATGCTTCCCGGCAATTCTTTCAGGCCAGCTGTAGCAGTCCATAGCTCGCGGGAACTTCTTGCCAGATATTCAAGCTGAGCGTGGTATTTGCCTGCGAGCGAGCTACCGTACGAGCTTTGAAAATCCGGTTGAGAATTGGCCTGATAAGCATTGTAGTTGTGGCCAGAGTAGACGTTGGCCATTGGCGAATAAGCCGGAGGCGTAGAGTAAACTCCGGGCGGGAAAGATTGATAGACGGCTCCGTGGGGAGTATAAGTAGCATATGGAGATGGATGCTGCAAAGGGTAAGGAGAGCTGTGATCCTGCTGCCCTATGGTATACAGATTACTCTGGCCGTACGGAATTGGATGCTGCGTTAAGGGCTCATGCCCGGAATGCCCGTAGGCAAGTGGGGGCATAGGAAAAGGCGAGGCGGCGTACGAAGACGATGAATAGGGGTTGTGGTTGTGACGATGAGAGCCAGTATTATTCCAGGGGTGTGGAGCATCGTAGAGTGACCCGGCAGATGGGTCTGTCATCTTGATATCCTGGGGATTCGACTTGAAAGGGGGGGTCTCTGGCCATTCAGCCCGCCAATGGACAACAACGCTCCCTAGGCTTAAGACATTCGTGTGTTTCGCAGCGTAGTGCTGGATAACGCCTTCGAATCCAAAAGCCTTAGAGCTGACCTCACAGCCGTTGCAGAAAAAGAGGTCTCTTCGATACGACTCGGTATGTGGTTTTATTTTCACATCGAATAACCACCTCATATTCTCCAAGGTAAGCTTTTGTGTGAATGGTCCACCCGGCGGATCTTGCATTGGTCTTTGGCCTGCCGCATGTGCCGCGGTAGATTCTTTCGCAATTTCCGCGTAGAATCGTTTACGCACATAGAGAAGAACTTCTGTAGCAAACTGCGGGCTGTTCTCTGTATCGACTTTTTGTCCATTACCCCAGTCATCCTGGATGACCTCGTCGGCATATGCAGAGATTCGCGCACGCAACGGCGCCTGAACGTCATCCCAAGCCTTGTCTATGAGTTGCTTAGTGATGATATTATTTCCCTCCTCATGGGGGCGCTCCTCCGCCCCTTCTATCCTCTCCAAAGCAAGATGAGACGGATCATTGCCGCGAGGATCGCCGGGCTCATTCTGCTCTGCATCGTTTTCTGCATCTACTCTTTGCAAAAGTAGGCGAGGTTTAAGCAACCTCCATGCATTGTCATCTAGAGGTGAAATGATTTGTATGGCTGCCTGAAAAGACGGGATCAGTGCCAAAACACTTGGTGTTATAGGCGGATCAAGTTCCATCGCACGTCGCTCGATCTCCGCGCGCCGAGCGGCCTTAAGCTCCAGAGCTTCCTCACGAGTACGGACACGAGCTGCGTTGGGGTGGGTACCATGTTGTAGCGAGGGTATCCGACTCGTATAACTGTCTTCTGTTACGATACGTTAGCTAAAAAATCAAGGCGCCGTGAGCCGCGCCACATGTAACAGCCGACGAGGGTGTAGAACGACACAAGCAACCAGATAAGCTACTTGAATTTGTATGTAATTTTGGTGCTGAAGAGATGCCATTCATTAAAACCAGCCCCTTACCGCTTGAAATGTTTGTATTTGGAACGCTGTCCTGAGTCAGCTGAGCGACTCCGCCAGTTGACGACCACTTCTCCCACCGCATCGAATCGCTAAGCAGTTCCTTTCCCCGAAGCTCGAGGCCTTTCAACCACTCCTCAACCGTAGCCCCACCCATTGATTTCACCGAGAGGAACTCTTGTTTGAGTTTCTCCACGTGTTCGGAGGGATATATTTTAGTGACTTGCAAATCCGGCGGGATCAGCCCCTTCTGCAGCACATCGGGCGTTATCAGGCGCATTTCGCTGGTGGTTAGCACAAAGGGGAGAGCAGATATTAGTACGGATGGTACCGAAGAAGAAAGTAGCAAGTCGATTTCCTTGACAGCTTGTTAGATGGGGTTTTCTTGGTCAAGCCAAACAGTCAACATACCCTGATAGTCTTTTCTGCTAGACAAGAACCGCAGCTTCGGAGCGCAAAGGCCCATATATGTTGCGGCTTTTCACCCCGGGGCGATTCTGGCGATGTCAAATCTGCTTTACCACAAAATTGACACGACTTCCCACAGACAAGCTGCCACATAGCCAACTCAGTCTTCCGCATAAGTGGAGCGGGCATTCTCGGCCAGAAACGCCTTCTTGAAAGTTGCCAGATCGCATCGGGTTTTAACGTCGGAGCGGAGGTCTGCGAGATAGACGGCGGGAATTTACAGCGGTAGGAGGACAGAGGATTAAGATATACATTGAATAGTTTGTTGACGCATAACAAATTACCCAACGTCTTTGGAGGCGTGAAAGTAAAGATGCGATGCCAGATTTCAGCAGGAAGTAAAGATTTGTCTAACAGACAAGCTATATGCTTCTCATCTAACTTCACCTTCTTAGCAGAGACGGCTGTATAAGGTATCGGGTCTACCGTTCCAGGGGATTTCCGTTTCCTCGATAGGATCCGGTCCTGCTGAGGTGCACGAACTAGCGGCGCGGTAGGGACTGGCAGACGGGGCTGAATCGGAATGTGTTCGTGACCAGTCGAGATCAATGGGGTATGCTTAGCCTCGGCCTCGTTGTCGCTGTCTGAGTTGGACATGGAAGCGTTTGAAGAAGATTGTGATTCCTCACTGCTAGAATCGAGAGGAATCTCGTCATATTCGGCAGATTGCGTAGCAGCTAGGCCGCTGGAATTCGCCTCCCTTTGTAAACTAGATGAAACATTGGCAGAGCTACGGGATCCTCTACTAAGGTCCATGCTCTTTCTCCCGAATGACTACTACGATTAGAGGAAATCCAGCCAGCAGAGGTTGATATCAACTGGTACTGAGAGACCTAGGTTGATATGAAGTAACAGGGTATAGAAGGACTTGTATGAACAAGACTTGCGAACACTTGTCGAGAAATAGCTGATGACCTTATTCAAAGGTGGTTATGCATTGAACTTCTGGATACTCTCAAGGCTCGTCACACTTTCGAGAAAAAAAAGTGTGGCTCCTTGAAAGGTCTCCAAATATAGGAAATGCAACAGACAAGAGAATAGGATAGAATAGAGAAAACAGCCACGAAGAGGGCTGTGACTGGGAGCTACCCTAGGATATGAAGAAAATCTGGGGACTGGACAGGAATCCGTAGGGGAGAGTGAGGATTCAGATTTGAGACTTGAGAATTATCAATAAAAAAAAGTGGTAAATGTGCTTAGGAAGAGAGGATGTGAAGAAAAGTCGTGATGCAGATGTGGACAGAAATATAGCAGTTGAGAACGAAAAGTTGAAGTTGTTTTGTTAATGTGCACGGGTATTTGTATTTGAGGCACGTAGTAGTAACAAGGTACATATGTTAGTACACCCGACATGCCACCCAGTCTGCCAGTCTGCCAGTCTGCCAGTGCGGCTAGCGGCTAGCGGCTACGTACATGAAGGTACATGCATGTACCTATCATGCAGGGGTGTGAACTCAAAACTGCCCAAGTGCAAGCCACCCGTCCACTCAGCCGTGTTCAATGCTTGTAAGAGGTAGGAAAATAAAATTGTCTTATGCATTTATCAAGTGCTACCGCCCCACCATTCCATCGCCGTTTTGAGGTTGAAGTTGGGCTTCTTTCTCAAAATCACAACAACAACAACAACAGCAGCAGCAGCAATAGCAACATAAGATCCTCCCCCTTTTCTTCAAACATCTCCTACATTCATCTCGCGACACTATTCTCTTTCAAAAGGATGGCTTCCCCCGATAAGGTCTTCTCCCTCGAGGGGAGAGTCCTCAAGATCGACACTGCTCAGGACCTAGAAGCCCATATAGGTCCGCTACGAGCTATGGACGACGTTGAGGAGGTGCGCATTCTAGGAAACACTTTGGGTGTCGAGGCCTGTAAGCTCCTGGGAGAGGTACTCGCCACCAAGAAATCCTTAAAGGTAAGATTGCATTTCAGTGAGCAAACAACCGAGAAGCTTGCCAACACCTTGTTATCTAACGTTATAGATCGCAAACCTAGCCGACATCTTCACCGGCCGCCTACTGAACGAAATCCCCGAGGCTCTCTCGTCTCTGCTTACCTCCATCCTCAATCTACCCAACCTCCGCACTATCAACCTGAACGATAATGCCTTTGGTCTCAACACGCAGGCCCCCTTGGTTGCTTTCTTGTCGAGCCACGTCCCGCTCCAGCACCTATACCTCAACAACAACGGGCTGGGACCCCATGCCGGCATACTCATCGCCGACGCCCTTTCCAAGCTTCACGCAAAGAAGGAGGAAGCCAGGAAGGCCGGACAGGAAGTGCCTTATCTGGAGACGGTCATCTGTGGTCGCAACCGACTGGAGAATGGGAGCATGCTTGCCTGGGCCAAGGCTTTTAGTCTTCATAGCAAGGTGAAGGAAGTGAAGATGGTTCAGAATGGTATTCGACAAGAAGGCATCGAGCAGCTACTCACGGCTGGTTTGAACCGGGCAACCGAGCTAAAGGTTTTGGACTTGCAGGACAACACCTTCACTATCAAGGGTGCAAGAGCACTGGCCAAGGTTGTCCCGCTCTGGGCCGATATACGAGAACTCGGCATTGGCGACTCACTACTTGGTGCCAAGGGCGGAATTCTCTTTGCTGATGCACTTGCTAAGGGCCAGAACCGAAAGCTGGAGATACTTCGCCTACAGTACAACGACATCACCTCCGCAGGAGTCAAAGGTTTCGCATCTGCGGCGAAGGATGGCCTCCCGGCGCTGAAGAGGATTGAACTGAACGGCAACAAGTTCTCGGAGGACGACGAATCTGTTCTGGCTCTCCAAGAGCTACTAGACGACAGAAAGGAAAAGCATGGCGGTGACGTTATTGACGAAGACACTTGGGGTGTTGATAGCTTGAGCGACCTTGAGGAACTGGATTCGGATGAGGAGGAGGAGGAGGAAGAAGAAGAGGAAGAGGAAGATGATGTTTCCTCCGAAGCGAAGGCTGAGAAACTGATTAAGGAAGCTGAGGAGGCCCAAGAAGAACCTACAGTCCAGCTAAAGGACGACGAGGTTGACGCGCTAGCTGAGAAGTTGGAGCAAACCGGCATCTAAGCCCGCATGATTGCAAATATATCATGAATCTCCAAGGGTCTAATGGCGACATAGCAAAGACGATACCCCCAATCAATAAGAAATTCATTCTAACCTACATGACTTGCTTCCCGAGTGGAGAGGGGAGACGTTAGACTTGCACGGGAAGAAACTGTGTAAACTATTCCATCGGTATCAGATGACGTGCGCTCTTCCGTTCACCACCTGCTGCTAATGAATTACCTATGGTCAGTCGCCGTCGCGTCGCGTACGGCGTGTGTCGTGCATCGTATATTCTAGCTATCCCTATCTACATAATGTACTTGTTAACCCTGATATCTACCATCAACCGCAAGAACCATTGTAGACAGGAGGAGATCATTTAAGGCGATGCCAGCGTGTTAGTGGATATACTAGACATGGAAGAGTAGCATGGTTGCGGCTATATGTACAATGCGCGCTCCGAGTATGTCGATCCGACCCCGTCCGCTTGTGTCCAGATACACCAAGCAAATCAGCAGCCTATAACCCTCTTGGAATGCGGGTGAGGCTGGCCACCGAGAAGTGACCTTCGTCTAATCATACAGAAAGCAAATCAGACGTCGCATTCTCTAAAACAAAGAAGAAACCCCCAATTCCTTTCCTGTGTTCAAATAGCCCGGAGTCCTAGTACAAAGTAAGTAGCGAGCCCCTATTCCTATTATAACACCTCCCCAATGATTTTAGCTGCCTCTCGGTAGGTTTGCAGCAGCTTCTCGCACTTTTCACGGTCCTTCTTGACCGCGTCATCTTCGTAGAGAAGCTCTTCGAAAAGTGTTTCCTTGTAGAGCTCACTGACAAGCCTGTTCTGTACGACATCCTTACAATGGTTGACCAGCAAGTGCATGACTGCCTTCGGCACTTGATCAGCGATGGACTCGCGAACGATGTTGAAATATGAGGATATGAGCGCCCGGATGAGTTCCGTCTCCATAGCTTCGCGCTCGCTCAGAGCCGGTTCTACACTATCGCCCTAGAGGTTAAAGGTCAGCAGGAACAAGGAAGCGAGGCAGCATCTAAAGGAGCAACTTTACCGGCAGCGACCCGAAGCCAAACCCGGCAGCTTTGGGGCTCTCCTCCTCGCGTATCAACGACGAGGAGAGTGCAGGTCGATGAGTTAGTTTGTCTTCGCTTCGCCGGATGCTTTGACTAAAAGAGGGCTCTACGCCCTGGCTAACATGGCGCGGAAGCGAAGAAGGAACGCCAGCCCCCGAAGGCTGCACGCTGCCGTCCTTACCGAAGAAGTAATTCAAAAACGAATCCCGGGCAGTCCCAATGGTTTGGGGATTGAATCGGCTCGGCGAATTCGAACGTGCGCCGTTCATGATAGCCGTAATACTCGGTGAACCATTTTCACGAATAGGAGGTGACATACTTCGGGATCCGTTCGCTCCCTGTTTGCGCGACTGAAGCGCATCGCCTTTCTCGTGGCCAGGGTCTTCCTCGTCCTCTGGGGCCTCGGTTCCATTCGCACCAATCTCCTTCAGTCGCTTTTTCTCCCGTCGATCCCGCTCTTCCTGTATCAATCTCTTCCTCTCGCGATCTTGTTTGTTGCTGACCACATGGCTCATCGCAGCGGCGGCTCCTAGGAAATTGGGATGGTTCGTATTGATGTATGCTCGCTGGATGGCGATGAGGGATTCAACATAAGACGATGCCGGTCCGAGCCGTTCCCTCAGGAGATCTGACACAACTTCGATGAGCTTGGCTTGCAGTCTTGGGAATCGGGAGAGTTCTGTTGAGCCGCATGTATGGCATATTTTAATCAGCTCTTCGTAGACTAGTTCGACGCATCGTTGACTTGGAAGCTCGAGAAGCTTGATCTGTGGCTTGACAAGTAAGTCGAAGGCCATTTCCGGTACGAAGAGGCTGGGACGGGGTCCAGTCGAGTTGCGAATAGCGGTTCGAATATCAAGAGCGGAAAGATTAGAAGTAGGATCGATCGACTCCAAGGCACTCCCGAATACCGAGTTGAATATGTAGTAGATCCGTGCGCCTCCGGATAGCTCTTTTGTCGATATTTCTGTAGAGGTGCCGTCGATAGACGAGATGAAAGATGTGGCAAATCGGGTCATAAGCTGAAGAATCATAGACCCTCGATGCTCCTTTCCACTAAAGTGCATGTCACCGTAGCTAGCGAGCTCCTGCTGAGTCTGCCCCATCAACGTGTTGAGACGTGCCTTAATGTCCGGCAGACGCTCTCGGATATGTGACATCAGAGTCTGGTTCAAAGTCTTAGCTAAGTACTGTGTTCCGCATCGCATCGAAATGTTCCGGTAGGCAGGATGGTGTCGAAAAAATTCGGTTTCCGCCTTGAGGGCTTCATCCATGGGTCGGTTGCCCTGAATATCTTGCTGAGACCGATTGACAACTCCGATGAAGCCCAGCTTTAGTGGGTAGACTCGGCCGGAGAGGATATCCAACGCGTTTGTGCCATGGTCCATTAAATCGACCTTGGTGAGAACCCCGATCGTTCGCCGGCCCAGTGGATCGACATGCCGGGCAAGCTTCAGAGCTTCCGAGTTAACAATATCGACATTCGCAGGGGAGACAGCGAGAATGATGCTGTTGGGCTTCGCAATGTATTCTGAAATGAGGGTTCGAGTTTGTTTCTCGATATCGGCAGGTTGATCGCCGATAGGAACCTATTATACGCGAGTCAGTCACTTCAATCAAGTCGTCTCTTCGGCCAGGGAATCATACTTTGGTCAAGCCCGGCAGATCAACTAGAGTTAAGTTGAGGACATGCGGAGAGTAGATTTTCAGATTAATGGGCTGCCTGTTGATGCCCTTATTGCTGCCGGCAACACGCGAGGTCTCGTTCTCAATCTCCCGCTTGACGTCTCCAAAATCTGTAAACTTTCGGCCGGGTATATGGTGAAACTCAGCCCATTCGGAGCGACGTGCCTGCGTGGGATTCCTATAGGCCGCATGCAGGTCTGGTTCCGATGGGTCCTCCTCAACGTTGATTAATTGTAGAATTAGGGGACGGCGAGTGACGATACCGCTCCCGCGAGGTAAGAAGTCACGGCCAACGATGTTCTCGAGCACCGAAGACTTGCCAGCAGATTGGGACCCGACGACGACCTACGGTGATCAAGGATGTAAGCAGGCGCACGAGTAAGGAACTCAGGATCATGGGGGGATTAGAGAGGCTTTAGGGGGGGGGGGCCGCACGACGTACGATTTGAGGTAGGTCGAGAGAATCTGTGCCAATGGTATTGAAAACTAGGTCCTGAAGCTGGTTCACGATCCGCAACAGATCGTCTCCTAGTGAGGCCATAACGAAGTCGAGGAGCTCTCACTAGCTTCTGGCGTGGTAGACCCCGATAGAAGTTGGCTTCTCCCGTGCTTCTCCTCCTACGTCTACGGTCCTCTTCGCCGGCAACAAGCGTGGTTAGGAACCGATCTATCCACGTTCGACAAGGATCGCGTATGCAACCGATAAGGTGAGCTCCGGCCCAGGGAGCACGAAGATTAGGCACGACGCAGTACGGCGAGTAAGGTAGGGAAGAGGAAGGACTGGACTCTAATGGGAGTAGGGAGTAGAGAAAAGAGAGAGTGAGAGAAAAGAATTGCTGATGTGTCGCGGTGGGTGCATGTGCAAAGACAACTGGAAGAGTTGAAAAAATATGGAAACGTCAAGAGCTAAAGTTCCATATCCCCATATCCCCCATACCAGGCCTATTATTGCATTTTCATGCACAGCTAAGGGCTAAGGTACGGAACGCGCTTTCAAAAGTTTTTCCCACAGTGTTATTGACAGTGTGATACAGTACATTTGTACAGTATACAGCGCCAGCTGACAGCAGCCTCAGCCCAGCTGCAGACAGCTGGCTGCCAGCTCTCAGCCAGCTGCTCACAGCTGCGGCTTAGCACAGTAAAAGTGACAGTACGCGCACTGGTGGTAATACTGTGGAAAGAACTTTTGAAAGCGCGTTCCGTACCTTGTGCATACATGTTGCCTCACTTTGGTACGTTGTACTTGATGCATTGCAAAGTCAGCTCAAGACTCCATATTTATTTCGTCACCCCGTCCAATCAGGGGTAATCCCGTCAAGCCAGACAAAATACCTATTGGGATAGCTTCAAGTTCCATCATTCCAACGTGGGTTTGGATTATTATGGATACATATCATGAATGAAGCCTTTTTATTTTCAACTCGGGTATTTTATTTATTTTTATTATCATCATCATTATTACTTATATGAATAAATAATATGCGACTGACTCTATCAATGACCACAGTATACTATACTATAGGGAGTCGGCCCCGGATGGCAACACCAAAGCATTGTTCGTGGCCGCAGATACGGTCTAGGCAAGTAGATAGTAAATACTGTAAGAGACTATAAGAGAGGTGTATAATGTAAAGACGCTATACTTGAGCTCGCTCTTTGTAGTTGGTGCGGTGGCCTTGAAGCCCTTTCAGGGTGCATTGCGTGCAGTTGTATACATACCAAAGCTCTGGTTTCCGGAGGGGAGGTTATCATCTACCGATGTGTTCTTTACCTACACTCTCGTCTCTTTATACATACTAGATATATGTATGAGGTATGTACATAATGCAAGAGAGAGTTACCTTGAAATCTACCTACATATTATTATCATCATCACTGTTCTTCTTCTTTACTCTTCAAAACCCCCGCCACGCTCTTGTACGCCCCGAACGTGAGCCAATATTGTCTGAAGCCTACGCAGAGCTTTCAGTTTCGATGGTGAAGCGTCCTCGGAAGGTCTCGAAGGGCTAACCTCTTCTCGGGCTAAGCTCACCAGAGGACTCAGGTCTCCCCAAACTTCGTCTGTGTAGTTCGAAAGCACACCTCGCCATTGATTGATCCAGAGACCCTTAGCTTCTTCCACATCTGACGTGCCGAACAAGTCGACATATTCCTGTACGCTGTAGCTATCTAGCCCGGGGCCTGGGAAAAAATTTAGAGCATTGTCCCATTGCTTCATCTGTCGAGTCCCTGCGGTGCTCTCCGTCTCGCCGTCTTCGAAAAGCCGGCGCCGTAATATCATCCGCTCGTTGTCTGTCAGAATCATGGCTGTGTCCTCGACCTCATTATACCACCCCGAGTCGAGGAAATCGACCACGTCCATTCCGTCAGACTGCGCGATTGCCGCTGTCTGCGCTGTCTGCCAGGAGAATACACCAGGTCCGTGGCTCTGCTCGTATCCACATAATTCGGTGCTCGCAGGTTCCGTTTCCTCTGGTATGCTCGTACCGTCTAGAAACGTGGAGAAGTCTGATTCGCTATTTGCACGTCTCTCTTGCGCCGGGGAAGATTTGAACGTGCGGTCAGCGATTGCCTGAGTAGAGCTGTTCCGATAGGAAGATGCTTCGTTCGTGCCAGTGTACTGAGAGGCTCCAGATGACTCGGCTTTTCGAGATGGCAAGGCATCAGCTATGTGACCACTGTTAGGATTCCACGGGATCATGTCGTTAGCCAGTTTGCTCGTGGATGCGCCTAGCCGTGATACGATTGAAGTTAGGCCCGAGCTGGCTTCAACAGAAGCTGAGCCATCCCGTCTAGTTGGTGAAGAGGGCGTTTTCCGCTCGACATCTTTACCCTTGCCCTTAATCTCCCCTTTTGACGCTGCTTCCTCGCCCTCTCGATTCATCGTATTTAGACTTGGACTTGTGCCTATATCAGATGTGACTCGAAAATGGCCTCTCGTGAGGTCCGACTGCGACAAAGCAAGCCTTTGGTAAGGAACTGCGCAGCTGAAAGTAGCTACCACCGTGGACCCTTATACGCCGAGAAAACAAGAAACCTACCAGCGATACTTGAAGGATGAACTTTCGATGGGCTATAGATCTACAAGACACATAAAATTCTAAGCATTTAGAGATAAACGGTCGGTAAAGCTCGGCTCTGAAAACGGGAGGAATGGAGGCGAGGGGCCTCTCGAATCTCCGACTTCACTGCATCTATTACTGCCTAGACGCACTTATTTTAGCATGTGAAGACTAAAACGAACCTACATCCTAACCTACATCCTAACAACAGGTAACCTACATCCTAACAGATAACCTACATCATGCCTTCTAACCTCCTATATAAATATTTATAGGTGTATATTCGCCTACCTAACATGCTAGGGAAGGGAAATGAAAGAATTATACATACTTGGGCATCATTGCATCGTGCATGTATATACCTAGATATATTAAGAATACTTTCTTTCCAAGATATACTGTCCACTTGTTGCTATTGGCGATCTCGTATGTGCCCTTTTTCTTCTTCTTCTTTTTTAGAGTACAAAAGTTCCCCTAGAAGAAAAAGAAGTTGGAAGATATGTAAACCGTGCCACGTGTGACACTTCCTATTTCGGTTACAAAGAGGTCACCACGACATCAATCGCATCATGAGATGTATATCTATGAATATCTAACTAGATGTGTTATATGCATTAGTTTCACCCCTCCTGCTTCTAAGTGCATATATACGCATTTAAAATACATGTATGTACTTATATTATACGAGTATGTGTTTATGGCATTTTATGTGCCGTGGATGTAACAGCTGATGTAGGTAGTAAATATATATACTCATACACATAGAGATATATAAGTAGTTAAGTGTTCGAAAAAAAAATATAAACGAAGATTTGAGACTTGAGTTATTTGTCACCTTTGCTCCTAGGATCTCCGGTCTCGAGACTTGACCAAGAGTCGTCACGTATATCACGTATGAGGGGTAGAAGGTGTCTTGCCCTGAAGCCCCCACCTTAACACTTAGCGCACTGAAGAACAGTGTAGTACAACGTATAATATTGATATACTTTTAGGGTACAATAAAATGTCCAGTATATGTATGTACTACATATGTCAATGTCAAACAATACTATACTATAGAAAGAGACTATTGTTGAAATGCTGCAAAGGAAGCTTCTAGTATTTGATTTCACAATTACCAATAATGGATGTACATAGCCAGAGCTTTCAGGCAGAGCTTTCAGTCAGATCCGTCCTTTATTACAATTATGTACATCGTTGATTGTATGTTCTTGTAAACTGTACTTAAAAACTTAAAATGCCTACCCGCTGCATGTATCTTAGCAGCCTTAGGATGACGGGTAGTACCCAAGTACCTAGACCTGCTAGGACCAAAGCCGGGAAGCCCGCACTGACATAAACCGACTACGCATCCACGACCTTTCAACCGTCTTTTCCAACCTTTACCAATCCTTACCACCTGCCTATTACCTATCGCCTCTCCTCTAAAAACATACCTAGACAACTCGTACACTCGTACATCTACAGACCCTTGCGCATCCGCCTATATCTTAGGCAGGTAAATTTACAGGCCACAGACTACAGGCCACAGGCTACAGGCCACAGACTACAGGCCACAGACTACAGGCTACAGTACAGAGCTACGGGCTACAGGCTACGGGTTACAGGCTTCCAAGGACCAAGGAACCTACCCACACTCACATCATCGCATCACTCACCACCTGCACCGACAACGCCTCGCCTCGCCTTGCCGTCATTTTGCAGCTAAGGCTCGTGTATTCTTTTTGCCCTTTATCCCCACCTCTTGATAGCCCGCGGGTGCTTCCGACTCCCTCGACTACATACTTCGACTACCTCGACTACCTCGATCGTGTATCGTATGCACCGCTCGTTGATTGACTGGCACCATCTCCCTCAGCCCATCCAGCCCATCCACCTCTTCCACCTCATCCCTTCGTCTCGCCGACCGCACTGCCGTTGGGAGCGTGTGCACTATCAGCCTAGGCCTTCCGCATCTCTCCACCACCACGTCGTCAATACTCAATACATACAGCAACTTGCCTCGACCACACTTTCATACTTTCCGCTCCAGTTTCCATTTTGCCAACCCACCTTTTCCCCAACAGTGATTACGTACACGTACCTTGGAGTTGTTCCCGACCCATCGCCATCTCAAGTCGCGTATCAGTCTTCTGACGCCTGGCCGTTACCAGCTGCGGCTGCGATATACCAACCCAGCCACCCATTACACGCTTTCACCTCAGACTACAAGACGGGCCGGAGCTTAAGCAGCTTCACCCGACGTCCATCACAAACATGGTGGAAGGAGATTCGAACTCTCCCACCTGGAAGTTCACCCAGTAAGTTTTACGAAGGATCCTACCATCTTCCTATCCCGGCGAGTTGTCATGTTCCGCCGCCACTCCTCAGCGCCGTGCTCGGAACTTGGCCATATTTTCCGTTTTGTCCTCATATACGCAACTCTTTTGATAGAAGCTGCTGACTCTTGCTTCCAACTTTAGGTGCTTCGGTGACAAGGGAGATGTCGAGGATATCACAGAAGGTATGTTCTCTAACTTGCTAATCATAATACTTTTAGAGCTCTTGCAATATCCTCTAGGCCCCATTCTCCAGTCTCCCCCCCCCCCCACCCCCCCCCCCCCCCCCCCCCCCCCCGCCGACCTCATTTTATGGACAGAAGTGGCGTGTAGGTGTTCCATCGCTGACATCGATCGATTAGCCGACATCATATCGACCGTGGAATTCGATCATACTGGTAATTACCTAGCAACGGGAGACAAAGGCGGCCGGGTAGTTTTGTTTGAAAGGAACGAGACGGTTAGTGCAAGGCTGTCATAATTTCGCTTCTAGCACAACGGTTTAGTCTGATAACGCCTGTAGAAAAAAACCTGCGAATACAAATTCCACACCGAGTTCCAGTCGCACGAGCCCGAATTTGACTATCTCAAGTCTCTGGAGATCGAAGAGAAAATCAACAAGATCAAGTGGTGCCGCCGTCAAAATGCGTCCCATTACTTACTCTCGACCAACGACAAGACGATCAAGTTATGGAAGGTCTTCGAGAAGTCATTGAAAGTGGTAGCCGAGAACAACCTATCACAGGATCTGACACCGGGCAATGTAGCTGGTGTAGGAGGGGGTGCACCAAGACCTATCCCGCAGTCGCATTTCAAGAGCATGGGCGAGCTGAAGCTCCCACGGCTGACGCATCATGATACCGTGGTCGCGGCGGTCCCTCGACGCACGTACGCGAATGCCCACGCTTACCACATCAACAGTATTTCGGTCAATAGCGACGGAGAGACTTTCATCAGCAGTGACGATCTGCGAATCAACCTCTGGAACCTGAATATTCAGGATCAGAGCTTCAACATTGTCGACATCAAGCCGGCAAATATGGAGGAGCTGACCGAGGTTATCACTGCTGCCGAATTCCACCCTATCAGCTGTAATTGGTTTATGTATGCGAGCTCGAAGGGAACTATCAAGCTAGCAGACATGCGGGAAAGTGCTCTCTGCGATCAGCATGCCAAGCGTACGATTTTCTAATCCACTCCTAGCTTATAAGGACGTGCTTTGAAGCTGACGGTAATTTCACAATAGTTTTCGAGCAGGAAGAAGACCCATCGTCCAGGTCCTTCTTCTCCGAGATCATTTCGTCCATCTCCGACGTGCGCTTCTCATATGACGGCCGGTACATCCTATCCCGAGACTACCTTACAGTCAAAATTTGGGACGTCAACATGGAGCGGCAGCCGGTCAAGACTATACCCATCCACGAGCACCTGCGGCCGCGTCTATGCGACACGTATGAGAATGACAGCATCTTCGACAAGTTTGAAGTAGTCTTTTCGGGCGACGCCAAGAATGTCATGACTGGCAGCTATAACAACAACTTCATGATTTACCCGTCAGATCCGGAGAAGGAGATCGAGGTCGTCTTACAAGCAGACAAGTCGGCCTTCAAAGCGAAGAAAGTGGGCATCCCGACTCCTATCAATCCGTCGACAAGCCCCACAGCGACCAACGGCGGTAAGAAGGGCGGGTCGCGTGCGGGTAGTCCGGCGGCTGGAGCCGGCCAGGGACAGAGGATGCGGAAAGAGACGGATGCGGATCAGATCGACTTTAACAAGAAGATCCTGCATATGAGTTGGCACCCCTTCGAGGATAGCATCGCCATCGCTGCGACGAATAACGTAAGTATCAAGACCCTCCACCTCAATATCGTTTGCGTTGGCTCATTCCGGTATAGTTGTTCGTGTTTTCAGCCCTATAAGGCGCATAACAGCGCCCACGGGTAGCAACCGGGCGATTCGCAGCCGGTCTTCCAATCTGCGAAAGGACCTCCCAACTCGGATATCCGGGGTCGGGCTAGTCTAGGTTTACGTCACACAGCCAGCAGTTCTCCTTGATGTTTCAACGGTCCTTTGGAGGCGCAGGCTCCTGTCCATAGTATCTGTGGCAAGGGCTGCCGAGTTGCTCACGGAAGCTGACGCCTTGTAAATGAGAAACGCTGGGTTCACGACACGAAAGACGCATGGGTGGAGGCTGGTTTTACCCCAGACCTAGTTAGTTGGGGGCAGCTGGGATCTTAAGTGAGCCATGATGGGAAGGTTAGAAGCATGGTCATTCAGCAGTGGAAACCCACAGGGAGTCCATTGTTTCTGGGTCGGCAGACATGGGGGGCCCAATATCATGACATAGACTCTACAAGGCGGACTAAAGGCCCAGGATATAGGGCACAAGACAAATGAGATCTGAAGCATACAATAACCGTGGCGTCAGAAAGTTGTTGTGAATATTTACCGATGGACCGGCGTAAAGCTCATAGTACATTTATGTACCCGAAGAAGAAGAAAACAACGACTAGGCGACGTCGAGTTGAGCATGATGTAGCTAGTGGTTGGTTGTGATAGCCCCTTTACTCTTACCATCATATCATGGGTATGTGTCTAGCACGTCTACTTGCATGCATATATAGGTAGTTATATGTATGCATGTGCCGAGAATATTCGATGTATGATATGCCGTACCTACATATACGAGAGGGCAATAAGTGGGCTCTACCTGAGCCTGTACCTAGTTCGGACAAGGGGCCGGCTTAAAAAAAGGCTTAGCCGCACAGGCAGGACTGGCAAGACAGGCAGCTGGCAGGTAGGACTCTTTCCAGCCCTGTCAGATTATGATCCGAATATGATAAATATGAGAAATGATTACCTGTCAAGTCCAAAACAACCATTCGGCGAGGCAAAATAATAACAACAACCCAAACCACATGTTCGATTGTTTCTGAAGGCAGCCCGTCAAATAGATGCAAGGAATCGCCGTAATAGCGGATAATTTATCCCGCTCTTGGTATGATACATGTACCTAATCCATATCTTTCTCCCTTGCACTTTTGCGCTTCTTGCTCTGTCAGCTCTGGCTCTGTGCTCTGTTGCTCTGTTGCTCTGTGCTCTGTGCTCCGTGCTCCGTGTTCTTCGGCCCTTACACGAGCTTAGCTCCATCTAAATAGCCGGGAACTGACAGGTTGTCGCAAGCTTAGAAACACCACATTTTTGCCGTCAGCATCTCTTCTATCCCTCCCGTCCGCGTCCTTAGATTCGATGACGAGCCGTTCGGTCCCCCGAAGACGCCAGACCCTGCGCGAATCGCACGCTGCTTCCCGAAATGGCACCGCCGTGACGCCCAAGGTCATCAATGCCGGCCCTTCCCTTGAGAAGGCCGAGTTGTACGGCATAGATGACCAGCGCCCGACCTTTTCCAAGCTCATGGGACTCGCCGGTCGTATATTCATCGAGACCATCCCGCAATGGCTAGCTGTTGGGGCCATGCTCGGCCTCATATTTGGCGGCTGTTGCTCCAACGTGAGACAGCACGAAAGTCCCGAGCGTTCGTCTCCAGAATGAGTCACTAATCCGTACCGAACTACGCAGGTCTTTGCCCTCGAAGCTATCATCAAGTAAGCTCCTGCAAGTTGCATTCGAATTCTCACCCGTGTTCACGGCTAATGATGGTACCGCCAGGGTTGAACCTGCAAGTGGTATGGTAACTACGCTACAAGACTCTACCTGAAACGAAAGTAATGGCTTACGATGCTTTTCGGTAGGAACCTTGCTCACTTTTGTGCAATTCCTCTTCGTTGCCGTCACGGGCTACATCTCGCAGTTCGATTGGACACGCCCGCCCTTCTTCGTCAAGCCGAATCGAGTACCAATCCGTCGCTGGCTGATCAATATTGTACTTTTCTTCAGCATCAACGTGCTGAATAACCATGCCTTTAGCTACGATATATCCGTGCCGGTTCACATCATCCTACGATCTGGCGGTAGCATCACAACGATGATGGCAGGAAGCTTGTACGGGAAAAGATATTCTCGTATCCAGGTCGTTGCTGTCCTCCTGCTTACAGTTGGCGTTGTCACCGCCGCGTGGTCGGATTCCCAGTCCAAGGCATGAGTCGTCTCCCCTCTACCCTGGAGCGCCTGTAACTGACTGTCGTTAAGGAAACGACCACTGAAGACGTT
This sequence comes from Hypoxylon rubiginosum, assembly GCA_902806565.1. Classification (NCBI taxonomy): domain Eukaryota; kingdom Fungi; phylum Ascomycota; class Sordariomycetes; order Xylariales; family Hypoxylaceae; genus Hypoxylon; species Hypoxylon rubiginosum. The sequence goes on along the minus strand of CADCXA010000065.1, from coordinate 82,830 downwards.
GAGGGCCCTGTGCCTAAATTTAGCACTGGCCTCGCTGTGCTCTTAGTAGCACAGGTTCTGTCGGCCATTATGGGACTATATACCGAGGAGACATATCGGAAATACGGGCCGCACTGGAAAGAGAACCTATTCTATTCTCACTTGCTCTCGTTGCCACTCTTCCTGCCATTCTCGCGGTCTCTGGTCAGCCAATTCATGCGTTTGGCCAATAGCAAGCCGCTTGCACTCCCAGCGGTAGCCGGACAGGCGAACCTCACGTCTATACCAGCCGGCGTGCAGCAAAAGATTGAGGGAATCTACATCCCCAGCCAGGTTGCTTACCTGGCAACTAACGTCTTAACCCAATACGCCTGCATCCGCGGTGTTAATCTTCTGGCGGCTGCATCTTCTGCGCTGACGGTCACAATCGTGCTGAACATTCGCAAGCTGGTGAGCCTGCTGCTGAGTATATGGCTTTTCGGGAATCGCTTGGCTACTGGGACCCTGATAGGAGCCATTGTGGTTTTTTCCGCAGGTGGTCTGTACTCGTTGGATTCCAGGAACAAGTCAGCCCCCAAGGGGAAAGCAGGCAGCGGGAAAGCAGGATAAGTCAGCTGGGATATTTTGAGATGTGGTACCGTTCGCTGCCTACCCCTTCTGTAGATCTGTCAATATAAGATATTGCCACGACGGTGCGATAGGCATATTTATTCTTCACGCGCATGCGTCCGGTATTTGCCTACTTATCTCTGTGACAGGAAGTGTTAGGTGCTTCGTTAGCCCTCAACGATACCAGCTCACTGATACTAGGTTAGTAGTAGGTAGGCCTCTTCTACGTTACGTATCTTTTTAGTATCTGAGTATTATGTATTCAGGGGCTTTACACAACATTATGTAGAGTCATATTTATTGAAATGGCCTATATACACACCTATATGTAGTGCATATATGCAATACTATATGTATGTAGGTATATGTACCTAGGTATGTAGCTTTGCCCCTCCTTCCCCTCCATCGATAAGGTTATCAATACTACCTTATCTCATGGCTGTATGCGACCCACCCAACTACCGCCTTATCATGCACCTACGTAACAGGTAATTGAACGAATCTTGAACTAGCAGACTAGGTACCTAAGGTACGCTCTCATGCTTACTTTGCATGCGTCAGGTAGCTTGGAGGTACATTCAGCACCTCTTTTTTTTTTTTTCCTCTCGAAAAAATGTGCAAGTCGGGCCTGTGCATCCGGTCTCTCATACCATACATATAGATACATACCTTAGGTATGAATCATTCGGTAAAGTACATCTATGTAGCTATCACATCGTGACGGCAGATGTTTGAAATCCTACCTATAAACAACATCTTACGTGGATCACTCATTTTCCACCCGTGCTACGTATGAAGACATGAACGGGCTGCCCTTAGAAAATCCTATATCTGCCGCCAATTGCACAGCTTGGAACCTCCCTTCTTGCAAAATACTATAGACCTGCTGTTCCTGGTCTGGCATCCAGACGTCAGGAATCTAGAGACCCGAAGCGACATCGGGGTCACTGCTTATTTTGTCCACATTCTTGACAATGTCTTGTGAGTTGGCTGCCCAACTTACTTAACGTATCCCTTACTACTCTAGCATACCATCTAAAGTAGAAAACCATCATAGAACGCTAGCTAACAAAGCTGGCACAGCAAGCTTTCATCCAAAATCACCCAGTATACCGGCAGCTCGCCAGCCCCTCGATTACGACTCCGATGGTTCTGATGCTCCCGCACACATAGGGAGCGACTCGGAGTCTGACGGTCCAGAGCACCGTTCCCGATCGCACAGCCAGGACAGCAGGACGAGGCGGGATGCTTCTGGGAACCAAGAGGATATCTCCTCCCCCTTGCTGGAAGACGGCATGCTGCTGCGAGATCGTCCTAGGAAAACCACGTTCCACGACGCTGTAGCGGAACGTCAAATGACCCAGACTGATGCCAAACTCTTCTATCAGAGAAGCCAGCTAGATCAGCTGAAGACGGAAGGGAGCAACTGGAGCCAGTCCCAGATCACGCCTCACGGCAGTCCCGTAGCATCAGTAACCCTAACGGCTGCGAAGTCAGCTAACGAGACTTCGGCTGCTCATCCTCACCCAAACTCTAGCTACTTGGGCTCCAATTCGGGCTCCCCCTTTCCGCTCCCAGCCGCACAAAGCTATAACTTCCCCCACATTGCCGGATCCTCCACCGCTCCTCGCGGTCTTGACGCCGCCCCCCGGACCGCTACACGGCCCTCCCTTGGGGGCTATGTTGGTTCTCGACCAACTAGTCACCCACCTACTGATACGCCTCAAGAACGCCCCGAAATGAGTCTGCAACCTGATATGGGGCTACCCGAGGGGGGGTCATCTAATATCGCCACCGGTGTCGATAGTAACGATCCTCACATCACGGCGGAGCTAGGTACCATTTTCCAGAATATACAGAAGATTCTCGAAATCCGTCACAGGTACATTCGCCTATCTCTACAGCGAGACGGTGACAACCCCAAGGACGATCCTAGCTGGGATATCTATCCTCCGCCGCCTGAGCCCGCCTGGGTTGGGCCCCATGCAAATCAGGACAGCCATGGTGTGAATACTGGGAATAATAGCTTGAGTAACAGTACCGTCTTGCCAGCCCAAGCTGGAGCGCAGCGCCCTGGTGATGTCGGAGGCACTACTACGGATGCCCTGCATAGGAGAACACCTAGGAAACGCAAGCCCGGTCATGATATCGGAGAGGATTTCGACATAGCGGATCTATTGCCTTTCCCCCCAGTGAGTGAATTTGCCTTTCGCCTCGATGAAAATGGTGTATACCAAGTGTTCGAGAACGAGGCTGCCGATAAAGCCAATACACCAGTAGTGGGCGTCCCGACGATCAAGGATTTTTACATGGACCTTGAGGAGATTCTCTCCACCTCGTCGGACGGACCAAGCAAGAGCTTTGCTTTTCGGCGACTTCAATATTTGGAGGGCAAGTTCAATCTGTACGTCCTCTTGAACGAGTACCAAGAGACAGCAGATTCCAAGAAGGTCCCTCATCGGGACTTCTATAACGTCAGAAAAGTCGATACGCATGTTCATCATTCTGCTTGCATGAACCAGAAACACCTATTGCGGTTCATCAAGAGCAAGATGAAGAAATGTCCAGACGAATACGTCCTATTCAGGGATGGTAGGAACCTCACTCTTAGAGAAGTATTTGAAAGTATCAACTTGACCGCATATGATCTAAGTATCGATACTCTGGATATGCATGTGAGCTGATAGTTCCCCGTTGCATTCATTCATTCTTTCCGCGCAAATGGTGGAGGTTGACCTTGATACAGGCACACACCGACTCGTTCCATCGCTTCGATAAGTTCAACCTCAAGTATAACCCTATTGGCGAATCACGACTGCGAACTATATTCCTCAAGACGGACAACTTCGTCAACGGTCGCTACCTAGCAGAGATTACCAAAGAGGTCATATCCGACCTCGAGTCCAGTAAGTACCAAATGGTAGAATGGCGAATCTCGATTTACGGCAGATCCCCGGATGAATGGGACAAGCTTGCTGCCTGGGTAGTCGACAACAAGCTATTTTCCCATAATGTTCGTTGGCTCATACAAATTCCTCGACTATATGACGTCTTTAAGGCCACTGGCTTGATGGAGTCCTTCGAACAAGTCGTAAAGAACGTCTTCCAGCCGCTGTTCGAAGTGACCAAGAACCCAGACAGCCATCCGAAGCTTCACATATTCCTGCAGCGCGTTATTGGCTTTGACAGTGTGGATGACGAGAGCAAAGTTGAGCGACGGCTTTACAAGAAGTTTCCCGTGCCAAAGGAGTGGGATTCGAAACAGAACCCCCCATATAGCTACTGGATCTACTACCTGTTTGCCAATATGACTTCACTCAACTTCTGGCGTCGCCAACGCGGCTTTAACACGTTCCTACTTCGGCCGCACTGCGGAGAAGCCGGCGATAGTGAGCATTTGGCTGTTGCTCTATTGTGCAGTCACAGCATTAGCCACGGCTTGCTTCTGAGGAAGGTTCCTCTCCTGCAGTATATATTCTACCTCGAGCAAATCGGTATCGCCATGTCGCCGCTCAGCAACAACGCACTCTTCCTAGCCTATGAGCGGAACCCGTTCCACCAGTACTTTAGACGCGGTTTGAACGTGTCGCTCTCTACAGACGACCCTCTCCAATTCGCGTTTACCAAGGAACCGCTGATGGAGGAATACGCCGTAGCAGCGCAGATTTACAAACTAAGCCCAGTAGATATGTGTGAGCTGGCCAAGAATTCGGTCAGGCAGAGTGGTTACGAATATTCTATCAAGCAGCAGTGGCTGGGGGAGAAATTCAACCTGCCGGGAAAGGAGGGAAATAAGATGGCGAAGACCAACGTACCGGACCGAAGAGAGGAGTTCAGATATCATACCTGGGTTGAAGAACACCGCATGTAAGTAGCGCATGGTCGGGCTCATATTACCATGGAGCGCTAACTTGTTGGGTAGGATCTCGAGCTATACTTCGACCGAATTGGACGAAGTGTTAGAGCACCATCCAGCGGCTGCGCAATCGCCAAATTCGTCGGTCAAGATGAATCTAGGTAGCGAGATGACGGTGGATTCTAGGTCTCATGGGAACTTTCATGTGGCGGGCGCAGAAGGCCGGCTACCGCGCTCAGGGTCGCAAGCCGAAGCCAGTAACCATCATCTCGACGAGAACCTTCGTGAGATGCATCTCTCTGGGCACGAGCCCAGGTATGTCCCAGGTCTTGTTGCGGTCGCGAGGGCTTCGAGGCGTAGCAGTAGGCAGCGCAGCTCCGTACTAGACGGTGAGGATGCAGCATCAGCTCGTGGTGCTTCTAAAAAGGGCAATGGGGAAGAGGACACGGGATAAAATAGATAGGAAGTATTGCGCTTGGGTGTACGAGTAGCCTAAGCGTAGAAGAGGGTGAAGGGGCGAATATATGGATATCTCGCAAATATAGATATAGATATTGAATAGACTCGTGAATTTACATGTGAGCAAAAGGTATACATATATACGTGGGTATGCTAATAGAAGAATAGATATTAAATACATACATATGTATGCATTTACTTGATAAAAGATACATATGTACATGCATGTATTAACCAGGTACGTACGAAGTAGCGTCACTTACCTATATATGTAGGTACATAGCTTAGTTGCATTTCGGTGTTTTAGTAATTTGGGCTCCTAACTATTACTTCGTACTTCAGTCCGGTTACGATTCCTAGGTTGTGATCCTGACGGGCTGCTTCACGTGGTTATTTTACTTATTATTCAACCACCAACCACACCAACCATCCTCCCCCTACCTGTTTACTCTCGTGTGTTTTCTCTATCGATTTGGAGCTACTCCATTAAACCATTAAACCGCACGTTGCGTCTGGAGCAACACTGTTTCGGACTGTTCGTAACATGCTTGCGTATGGCGACCCTGCAACGGTGACAAGTCCCTGGGAGTCTCCTATCGTTCTTGTTGTGAACCCTGCTACATCTTTCCGTCTACATCTAATTACGATCTAAAGCGAGAGCCTCTCGAACGTACTTTATCCCTTTCTCTTTCTCTTCCCCTTATGAGAACTTAACAGATCCTTTAAGAACCCGGTGCCTTCTGTCATAGCCTCGACCAGCCTCGTCTTTTCCGATCGCCTTCCTCTTCCGCGCGACCGCCTCGCACCCTCGGAACTGAACTCGTCTACGCCCCTGCTGGACAAACCCCCCCCCTCCCTCCAACAGCGGATCTCTCTATTGCACGCTTCCATCCGACGACCCCTTCGGCCCCTCCGTCGCTCCCTTGTTTTCTTTTTCTCTAGCCCATAATGGGATTTTTAGGTGTATATAAGGCCATATACGATTATGCGCCTCAGTCGGAAGGGGAGCTTTCCATAACCGAGGGTGACATTCTCTATGTCTTAGAAAAAAGCCACGACGATGACTGGTGGAAAGCTAAAAAGAAGGCCGGCGCCGACGAGGAAGACGAACCGGTTGGCTTGATACCTAATAACTACATAGAAGAGGTGCGTACACAGTACTACGAGCGACCTTGTCAGTCGTTCGCGAATGGTCTACTAATATTTTGTAGGCGCAACCTGTGAGCCAGGCCCGCTCTTTATACGAATACACTCGACAGACCGACGAAGAATTATCCTTTCCCGAAGATGCCCAGTTACAGGTTTTCGACATTTCGGACCCCGATTGGATTCTAGTTGGATTCGAAGATGATTATGGTTTCGTCCCCGCGAATTATATTGAGATGGGCGCTGCCACCGCCGACCAGAAACCCGGATCCGAACCCGAACCCGAATCCGAGCCGTCGTCGCTGCCGGTGTCGGTGCCTGCGCCTCCGTCGCTACCTGCTCGACCTGCTGCTCCGGCTGAATCAGAAGCACCTCGGAGTCCTCCACTACCGAATAGGAACCCGTCCGCAAGGTCCTTGGCAGCCCCGGCTGCGCCGACAGGTCCGGCTGCTACTTTGGCTGGTGTAATGCAAGGCAGGGGCTCTACTCGTGCGGCGACGCCTCCGCCGGTTGTCCTTCCACCTCGCCAGCAGTACCTATCAGAAGAATCCGAAGGAGAGCGAAGTCCTGCTCTACCCGTACGACCACGGTCCCAGTCAACGCTGTCAAATGACCAGTCTGCAGCGCCTGTGCATCCACAGCGGTCTTCCAGCCGCCGTGATTATGACGATGAGCTCCCACCCCAGTCGAGCCGCATTGCGCCAGGCGGGTTTCACCTGTACAACATAAATGAGATGGTGTCTATCATGGGTAAGAAGAAGAAGATGCCGACAACGCTAGGTGTCAATCTGAAAACGGGGGTTATCTTGATTGCCCCTGAGCATGCTCAGGACGGTCCAACACAAGAGTGGACCGCGGATAAGATGACCCATTATTCTCGGGAGGGCAAGCACGTATTCCTAGAGCTCGTTCGGCCAAGCAGAAGTATAGATTTCCATGCCGGCGCCAAGGATACCGCCGAGGAGATTGTCAGCGCCCTCGGCGAGTTGTCCGGGGCAGTTCGAGCCGAAGGTCTACGGGAGGTTATCATGGCTGGGACCGGCCAAGGTGGCCAAAAGAGGGGACAGATTCTCTACGACTTTGAGGCCCAAGGGGATGATGAGGTTACCGTCAGTGTTGGAGACGAAGTCATGATTATCGACGACGGCAAGAGCGAAGAATGGTGGCAAGTCCGACGCCTCAAGACTGGGAAGGAGGGTGTCGTTCCAAGCAGTTACATCGAAATCACCGAGACGATCACATCGATATCGACGGCGGGCATCAATGCGGGCAGGTCGACCGTGGCACAAAACCGACTGGAGGAGCAGCGCTTGACCAAGGAAGCCGTCAAGAGAGAGCAGAGAGCAGAGGTAGGGCCTGGAATGCGTTTGCCCGAGAGGCATAGTAGTTTGTCAGCAAGAGATAGTGGTAACATTTCTGGGCAACAGCGAAACAAACGCGAAAACGGTCGATCAGAAGGCGGCCGCTCTGGCGCCTCCAAGCCAAGTAAGTATTTTTTTATAGTATCCGAATATGTTTGCACAGATGTGAGCTGATCGCGGCATCAGAACCAGACCCGTCCAAGGTACGGACTTGGACGGACCGATCTAAGTCTTTCAGCGTCGAAGCCCAGTTCCTCGGGCTCAAAGACGGAAAGATCAACTTGCATAAGATGAACGGCGTCAAGATCGCGGTACCCGTGGCCAAAATGTCGATTGAAGACATCGAATACGTCGAGCGTGTTGTAGGTATTTCTCTCGACGAGGATAAGCCTCTGTCCGAAGTTAAGCGCGCCAAATCAGCAAAAGCAAATTCAAACAGGGAGGGTTCGAGCAGCAAGGTTGGCGCCTCTGTTGAACCGGCGAAGCCAGACTACGATTGGTTTCAGTTCTTTTTATCCTGCGACGTCGCTGTTGGCCTCTGTGAGCGTTACGCTCAAGCGTTTGCTAAAGATTCCATGGACGAGAGTGTTTTGCCCGACGTAGACGCCAGCGTTCTACGCAACCTCGGCCTCCGAGAGGGTGATATCATCAAGGTCATGCGCTACTTGGACAAGAAATTTGGTCGTGATGGTAAGAAGAGAAACGTTAGTTTTACTGGGGAAGAGGAAGGTGAGGGCTCTGCCGGTGGCCTCTTCTCGGGACCCGGCGGGACACTCCGAAACAACACTCGAAAGGGTCGTCCTGCACCGGCTGTTCAGACAAGCGACAGCATAGACCCCAAAGCATTTTCCCAGCAGAAGGATAATAGTGCTCCTAGTTCAGAGGTGTCTTCGCCTGCTATTACTCGTCCGAAGGGAACGGAGACGAGCAATAATGGATTCGATGATGACGCCTGGGATGTGAAGCCGGCAAGGCGGCCGGAGCCCCAAGTGAAGCCAGCTCCGACTTCAGAGCCGAAGTCAACACCACCTGCTTCGTCTCAGCGGGCACCAACACAAGCTATGCATGATCTTTCACTACTGACAGCTCCACTTGAGCCAATCAAGACACAACCGGCTACCGTATCACCCTCAGTCGCTCAGCAGCCCCCGCCACAGCTCCAACCTCAGCCGCAACCGCAAGCTCCACCGCCGCAAGCGCAACTTCAACCTCAACCTCAAGGTGCGACACCGTCTTTCTTCACCGGCATGGGGCCACAGCAGACGGGTATTGTGCCAGGGGTGACGGGACCGGCCGTGTCGGCTCAACCTCTGAATCTCGGTCTCGGTAATCGACAACGCCCAGTCCCGCCTCAAGCAACTGGCAATCAGGGCGCTCTGATGCCGCCGCCGCCGCCATCTCGGCCATTGTCGGCACCACAGACGGCGCAGCCTAGCGGGTTCGCGCCTCCGCCACTTCAGCCACAGATGACGGGCATCGCGCCATCAGGACAAAGCCTGAATGATCTTAACCAACAACGGATGCAGCAGCAGTACATAGGATCCTTCCAGCCGCAGCCGACGGGCCAGGGCATGATCCCGTTCAACACGGGTGCTGGCATACAGCAGCAGCCGGGCTTTGGAGCGGGCCAATTCATGCAACCCCAGATGACTGGAGCTCCGCAGATGCAGAGCCCATTTTCAGACCCTCGCCCTCAACAATTTTCGCCCATTCAAAACCAGCCTACCGGATTTCCCGGGGGCTTTATACCCGGCCAGCAATTTCCTCAGCAGAGCGGGATCAACACGTTTCTACCCCCTGCTCTGGAGCCTCAGCGAACAGGCATGCCGTCGTTACAACCGCAGCTGCAAACACAGCCTACGGGCTTCGGTGGGTTTGGTCAAGGTTTCAATCCCAACATGAACAATGCCGCTCAGCAGCCATCTCCGGCTTCTCAAGCTCCGCTAGCACCTCTCCAACCCCAGAAGACCGGGCCGGCCCCGCCGGTGCGTTTTGGCGTTACAGATAAGATTGTTCCCCAGCCAACCGGGCGTCGTGCGAACCTCGCACAGGCGAGTAAGTGCTGTTCCTCCTTTGCTACGTTGTGGTGGTTATAAGCTGACTTAACCTCGTACAGCCCCGCAAAATCCTTTTGGCTTCTAAGATCTGCGTGAAAGCTAGTAATTACCTTGGGTAGGCAGGTGGTAAACTAAGGGTCGGGATAGGGTCATTTGCTTGTACTTGCCGGTAGGTATGAAAGGCGGGAAGGTGAACTTGGTGGATGGAAGCCTGTTGTCGACCTCACTACGCCTTACGCTACACTTGTGTAGCCGTCTGAGACGTGTCTGTATCTGGCACGTATAGGTAGACAGTTTGACTCTCTGTCTTCTGTCTACCTCGTACGTACGACGATCCGCCCCGAGGGACAGAGTTCGGCGCATGACAGTCCAAGGCGATCAAGTAATGTGTGAAGTAACCAGGAGTTATAAGCGATGTGGTTGAGGTCCAGAAGAAGAGGCTGCTTGGACACTGTTACCTAATAGAATGTATGGCCTCTATATATACGGTACAAACGAATATAGCCCCCGCTCTTCAACGCCGGAGTGGACGGCCTGCAACTTGCCTCGTAACGTAAACAATTCTTTAGCTCTATATACCGTCCTAGTCAAGTCAAATTACCTGAATAAATGGTCCCCTCAGCCGTGGATCGCCGCATTTCAGCCACGAAAGACAAGAGGCTGCATGTAGTAAAGCTCTTAAGCCCTCCCTAGCCACAAACATTGTTGATAGTCTACAGGCAATCCTGTGTCTTGAAGCTACAAGTAGCGTCCCGCGTGACGTATCATGACCTTTGCCTTCAAAGCTTGCTATTATTACATTCCCTCGTTAGATCGATGTTATCCGTATAAATTATTTGTAATTTGTGACTAGATATCTATCCGCCCCTCTTGGCTACTTCGGCAATAGCTTGAAGTACACCGGAAGATAATCACAACCTTGCCCCTTGTAGTCCATGGTTGGATTTTACCACCACTAGTAGTATAGGTATATCCCATAGTGACGGAGAGTAGAGTCCCGATTGCTGCCGGGCTCTCTTCAATCGGATATGGTACGTGAGACCCGTCGGGAAAACCGCTAGTTGTATTTTTTTCCTCGGATATTCTAGATCGGTGGAGGCTCGTCTGCCTCTTCTCCATCTAGTAACGTACCTCGGCGGGGACGAGTCTTCAGTCCGGTACTACTGTTTGTTTCTGCGCTGGTGGTGACCGCTGGATCTTGGACAGGACTTTCTATAACCTGGACTCCCTTCTCCTTCTCTTTAGGATCAAACCGCTTGCGGACAGCCTCGATCATCTTGAAGAACCAATAGAAGTTTAACGAGTTCAGCGTCATGTTGGCACCCATGTAAACTGCAGCAAGCCACAGAGGGACGCTGGTCGACTGGGACACGTATTGCATGGTGTGTGCATATTGGGAAGGGAAGGTTGCCTTCAGGACCTCCTCCGGGCCTAAAGTAGCCAGAACTTTGGGTGTCACCCGCAAGGCCGCCCACACGTCGCGGGCAACCAAGACGGATTGGTATGTGCCCCATACGAGACGGCAGGAGAAAAATGTGAAGATGAGCATTATGCCGTTGTATAGCTGGGCCCGGGATCCGGTCATACCCAGCTTGTCAAAGAACCAGTGGATGTTGAGGAAGGGCGAGGATAGCTCCCATAGGATGAAGTTGGTGCTATAGTAGTTGACGAATGGTCGCTACGCCTCATGTCAGCGTCATGATTCGAACTGCCCACTTCTGCACGATGCAAACTTACGAAGCCAAAGGAATAGACGAGCAGAGCGCTGACAGCATGTGCCAGCATGCCAAGGCCGAATATGTTCAGATGGGAGGCAGTAATGATGAGATCGTAGAGGAAATAGCCGGCGGCGAGGGCCTGGATCATGGCGGCGCCGCCAGTGTAGCCCCAGATGCGTTCCTGCCAGTCCATATTTCTACGCTCGTCATCAACGAACATGACCCATAGCGCGAGGGCGTTGATGGCGGTGCTTTGTACGAGGGATACGACGTGGACGTCCCAGTTCAATTTCCTGCTGCGGGAGAGTGCGGCGTACTGGGTAGGGAAGAAGCGGCGGGATAGCACGGGGGACACGACGCTGCCGACGAAGTAATACAAGGCTGCCATAATAACCACCTCGTGGATATGCAGTGGCAGCGTCGGCAGCTTGAGGTAGTCGGCCCATGGTTGGACGGCCTTGCTGAGGGCGGGGATCGGGGGGATGGGGAAAGGATCCCTCATTATGGTATTTAAATCGTTTCTCGTTTCCTTCTCTTCGCGTACTATGTTGTTACTATGTTGTCGAAAGCAGCGGAGGTATGGATCTTTAGAGGAACGATAATAGGCGGGTAGGAGTAGACGGAGGATTCAAGTATGACGAGGCGGCAGGACAAAGGTATATATATAAATATAAACTGTAACGGGTCTTGGTTCTAAGTGCTTTGCGGGTCAGTCAGCTGGTAGTGCATCTTTAAAGTCAGAGCTGATGCAGAGCTGATACAGAGCTGCAGAGCTCATCAACATGACCATGACCATACTAACTTAGATAAAAAAAAAGGTTGGTTTAGGTGCATATGACCGCCCACGTACGTTTCATGACAGCCATGCAGGTGGGTACCTCTACTCTTTTCGCCCTTCGAATCAGGCAGCCAGAGGTCAGCCAGAGGTCAGCAGGACCAGGTGTAGTAGCTATCTCTGGCCGTTTGAGTTGATGTTGACCTAGCTCGCCTATATGTAGTTGACCTCAGGTGACGGCCTCTTTTTCCCGAGTCGTGCGTGATGTCGATTTTGATGGAGCTGAGGTTGAGACGTGGAGGATTGTGGCTCGGGCCGGGTTCGAACCTTTCTTTTTTTTGTTCAGTTGTTCAGTTGTTCAGTTGTTCAGTTGTTCAGTGTTCAGTGTTCGGTATCGCCCTTGCAGCTCCAATACCTAGGCGGCTAGGCCACACGCCGAAACTCGGGGACAGCTTACGTAGTTGGGTACCGGTACCAAATATAGGGCTGTGACCCCTCTTTCTACATAATATAGGATATATCCATATATCCATACATCATTCATAAACCGTTAGCTAGGAATGTCACTAACTTACAGTACTTCTCAGACATCTCAGACATCTCAGACATCAGACATCAGACATCAGACATCAGACATCAGACATCAGACATCAGACATCAGACATCAGACATCAGACATCAGACATCAACCGTGAGATGGCGACAGACCTTTAAACAGATGAGCCACTAATTGAACTTGAACTACGGTTTAGCTCACTCAATCTTATATCATCATCATCATCATAATCATCATCGCCGAGCTCTAAGGTACCATGGCCGATCTATTTCAAGAACTGTTAGGTGACCGTCGCTCTGGCGGCAAAGCTCACACCAACCCCATCGCTCTTGAATATCTATCTACGCTGGCGTCTACGCCCCTTTCTCATATAGACGGCTCTGAGCAGCAGGCCCTCGCCCAATCGTCCCATTCGCTGCTTCTATCTCTGCAGTCGCTTTCGAAGCGCTCTCATAAATCTATCATCAGCTCTGCAGCAAACCACTCTCACCTTCGCACTGCGCTTCCCATCCTCGCAGCGTCCACCAACGACCTGACGAGTGCTATACCTAAACTAGATAACGAGGCAGTCCAATTTTCAGCCACCTATCACAAGTCTGGCGATAATGAGATACTCATTTCTCGGAAGCGAGCTCTACTCCTATCAAGGAATGTGGAACGACTAGTCGACGTACTCGACCTTCCTACCTTGCTTTCCACAGCCATCACTACCAGCTCTTCCTCTCCAGCCGCCAACTATGCATCCGCATTGGATCTAAATTCCCACATACGCCGGTTGCACGGGTTATATGCGGATTCGCCCCTGGTGACGTCCGTATCGGCACAGGCCGATGAGGCCATGCAGACCATGGCTAAGAACTTGATAACAAGTTTACGTACCCCCGGCCTCAAGCTGGCATCCGCCCTGAGGACAATCGGTTGGCTCCGGAGGGTAGTACCGGACCTGGACTCTACCGGCGCCGCCGGCAACGGCGGAGGACTAGGTGCTCTGTTCCTCGTATGCCGTCTGTCGACATTGATCAGCATGCTCGCTGCCTTGGAACCACTTCGCGACCTGGCAGAGCAGGAAAGAACTCGACAGCGGCGGAACCCAACCGGCAGCGCATGGTCCGGCGGTCAGCAGACAGAGCGATATCTCAAGCGTTACATAGAGATCTTCAGAGAACAGAGCTTCGCTATCGTCTCCATGTTCAGGAGCATATTCCCCGCGCCGACAAGTGATGCGTCTTCAAAATTGGGTGATCAAGACCCCTTACAACCCGTACCCTCGGCGTTGTCGACATTCCCATTTCACTTGATCGAAATGCTGATGGAGACCCTGCGCATCTATCTACCGACAGTCAAGGATCAGCCGTCTCGCGAGAGTCTCTTGACACAGGTCCTTTACTGCGCGGGGAGTCTCGGGCGTCTCGGCGGAGACTTTGGAATCCTGCTGGCTACTATTGATGTCGGAGAGGAGGCAGAAGATGAGTGGGTCGAAGTAGTGAAGCGCCATCGGCTTATGGCAGGCCGATTAGAATCGATTGTCGGGGGTAAAGACAAACCCTGAGCAGTTTCTGCCTGACGTATATCTCGTGGGACTCGATACCTTGGTGCAGATATCTGCAACGGCTATATGCTCGGGATGACATCTTTCTTTCCACCAGCCTCTGGTTGGCACACACATTTATTAGGTATCCTTTCTAAATGAGACATATCTAGGCATACTCGTTTACATTTACACTTACACTTACACTTACACTTACACTTACACATACGCACATATACACATGTATACATGTGCAAACATACATATATACACATGTATACACAGCTCATTATTGGACTGTGCATAAGTATGAGTATGTGTGTATGTGTGAGAGTATGTGTGTGTATTGTATGAGTATGAGTATGAGTATATGAGTATGAGTATGTGTTAGGTAGGTATTATGCTTATAACCCGTACAATCTTTAGTAGGTACGTTAGTAGGTAAAAAGCATTGAGGGATGACGTGAGGGTTAGCGGGTCCTCGAAACAAAAGAGTAAAGTCCAAGGAGAGGAAGAAAAAAGGGCACCAGGAGCTAATAAATAAACCTCAAGCTTACGGCCTCTCTACTAAACATTCCGCACATACTTTTTGTTATATCACCTCCTTTCGTTACGTGGACAATCTGAGGGCCAGAACCAGCGGGAAGAGAACTAGGTAAAAACATTTTACGCAGATGGACTCATAATAAGGGCGAATCCTCTGCCTCGGCAGGATTCTATTCAATCATAAATCATCACTCACCTTATTCCGCTATGTCGCAAAGCATAGGCCAAAATAAATCCTCGTTGAGTAAGCAACTACTTATACAACTACTATACACAGCCCACAGCCTTAAGTATGAAGACACTAACATCTTCTTCTCGGCTCAGCCTTCCACTTTTTGGCTGGTCTCGGCTCTGGCACGTTCGGCGCCGTGCTACTACAGCCGTTTGACCTGCTCAAGACTCGCGTTCAGCAGTCGGGTTCGCACTCGATCCGAGTCGTTATAAGAGACATCGCGAGCTCCCCGAATGCCTTGACTGCCCTTTGGCGGGGCACCGTCCCGTCTGCCCTGCGAACGGGCATCGGGTCCGCCATCTACTTCACCACTCTCAACACTATTCGGCAGCGCGCGACAGCCTTGTCGTTTGCTACCGTGCCGCACGCCGATCCCCGCCAGTCTTCCTCTTCTCTTCCGAAGCTTTCCAACACCGCTAATCTGATGTCGGGCGCTTTCGCTCGCGCTTTTGCAGGCTTCATCTTGACGCCGCTGACCGTCATTAAGGTCCGCTACGAGTCGAATCTCTACTCGTACACGTCTATTGCCGGCGCTGCCAAGGACATTTACAGGACAGAACGTCTCTCAGGATTCTTCGCTGGCTTTGGCGCAACCGCCATTCGAGATGCCCCCTACGCCGGACTCTATATCCTTTCATATGAGCAGTTCAAGAAGCGACTTAGCTCCTGGCACTTTCCAAGCCCATCCACCCCCCACGGAATGGGAATGGGAATGGGCATGGGAGGTTCATTGTCAGCCACGATCAATTTCAGTTCCGGAGTACTCGCCGGCGCGACGTGCTCCTTCATCTCAAACCCATTCGACGCCGTCAAAACCCGCATACAGTTGCAGCCGCGTCAGTATCGGAACATGGTTCAAGCGTGCCGTAAAATGGTGGCGGAGGAAGGTATGCGGTCTCTGTATGATGGGCTTGCGTTGCGTATGACACGCAAAGCCATAAGTTCGGCATTAGCTTGGACGCTTTACGAGGAGTTCATTCGAAGAGCCGAGACCACTCTGCACCGAAGAAGTGCGAAAGATCATGTATGATATGATACACACACTGACTTATGAAACCTGAGCACAGCTCTCATCTCCGCTCACACGAAACACCGTTTTCTGAAATGCTCGTACGGGTCATTCTAGAATATAGGGAGATATCAGGTGCCTATCATATATCATTATTTACGCCTCGAGATCAGGAAAAAGAAGCACGGTCCCGTTCATCCACTCCAAACTGTTGCAGTCTCAATACTCCACCGCGCCAAAAATTTGCTACACCACTCTCCGCTATGCTGGCTTTGCTCCGGCTAGATACATCAACAAAGAAGGAGACTTCGATCGGCTCCGTCTGCGCTCCTTCTTGCGGACCCATTCAAATTCGGGGTCGAGATGGTGGTGGTGCCTGTGTTCCTTGTCTTCGATTCTCACTGCAGCATCTAGCATTAGCCTCTTGGAATATGGGGAAACCAGGGGTCATCTGGGAAGATACTTACTGACAAGCTTTCCAGAAGACCGCTTCTCTCGGATTATCTTGGTGTGTCTCCAGAGCATGTCCTGCTCTGGCTCTGCGACCCATCGTTTGATCAAGATATAATCGGGATCCTAGTACGCAATATTAGACAAGCGTGTCAAAAAGGCGATCGGTACTATATCTACTTACGGGGTCGAGTTGGAAGTCGATATTGTAGGCTCTCAGAGTCTCGATCGAGAGGTGTCGCCTGGCCATACGTGTGTAGACGGGCCGGTCGTTGGCCACCTCGATTTGTTTCTGGGCCTCGGCCTCCCATTCTTTCGCCTTTTCCTTGGCCTTCTCTTTCTCCCTGCGCAGCTTCTCGAGGCTCTGGCCGGCGAGGATAGCGTTGATCTCCTTCTCGTCGAGGCCGGATTTGAGTAGCTGCTCCTGCATCTTGGCTTTGTACTCCTTTTCCTTGGCCTCGGTCTCCTGCTTCTCCTTGAGCCTCCGCTCGGCCTCTTCTTTCTTGTACTTCTCGATGGCGTCTCGAGCTTCTTTGTCGCGGCGCTTCTTCTCCTCGAGAGCTGCTTCCTCCTGCTTCAACCGCTCCAGCTCGATCTTCTGCTTGATACGGCGCTCATTCTCGGCAGTCTCCTTAGCCTTCCGAATCTCGTCGAGCTCCTTCTTGGCTTCGCGCAGCTCGCGCTCTTCCTGGATGGTCCGGTTCCGGCGCTTCTCCTCCTGCTCCACTTGGGCGGCGAGCTTGAGCTCCTTTAGTTCGTTGCGGGTGTTCTCGAACTCATATTCGCGCCGCTTGTTTTCCACTTCTTTCTCGTACTCGCGACGCTTCATTTCGATTTCCTTTTCGTAGTCCCGCTTCACGTGCTCCAACGCGAACCGATCACGATCGTGCTCGCGATCTAGTTCGCGCGAGTATCCCGACGAGGCGCGAGAATGTGCGCGACGGCGACGACGAGATCTAGATCTAGACAGCTTAGAATCACGATCGGAGTCTGAGTCAGATACGGACTCCGAGTCGGAGTGGTTATAAATGCGATTGTTGATAATGACGGGACCAGCCGGGGCAGGCGGAGGTGCGCTAGGCCCGGGAGAGGGTGAGCGACGATCGCGTGAGCGAGAGCGCCGGGTGGTTACGATAGTGCGCTCGGTCGCCGGGACCAGAAAGCGGTCCTCGACACGTGGGCCCGCCTCGTAATAGCGAGGACGAGACGAGCGGGGGTCGACATAGTGAGCAATAGCGGGACGGGCCGGTGAAGCATGTCGATGCTTGATGCGGACGTCGAGGTCCGATTCCTCGTCGGAATCATAATGGTATCTACTCATGCTGGATAGGCCAACAAGACAGCAAGCCGAGAGACCAGTACGTAGCTTATTGATGGGGTAATCAGATATAAGCCAAGACAAGACAAGATAAAGATACCTTTCGTCTGGAATTAAGCAGTTGTTGATTTGAATAAATGGCGCCTAGGTGGAATGAGCGCCAGAGTGTGTGTACGTGTGTATGTAAAGTAGAGAAGGAGGGAGAAAGAGGGTGAGAGAGGAATTATTCGGAGGGATTCGAGTCAGCACAGCCGGGTTTCCAGCTTATACCCACGCACGAAGGCGGGGGAGTGTCTTCATTTTATCACGTTGGAAGACGCAAGTAGATCCATCTCATTAGTTACCTATAATAGGTTATTCAATGCTATATCGGGTCACATTTGGCGCCAGCCATGTGAATCCTAGCAGCGGGTACAAGTTCCAACACTCGAGATACCCGAGGATGGTGACAGGAGACGTCGATACTACCTACGTAGGTATATAAGCGAAGCTAAGGCGTGTAATGCGCAATATGTACCGACAAGCAAAGCTGATACCTAGTAGAGCCTCATAAGTACTCAGTCGGGTAACGGCATCTTATCTTTGGGCTTTGTATAGAATACCAACGTGTGGAGAGAGGGGAGTGTATTTCTAGTGATAGCCAAAGTACCTACACCAGTAAGAATCCATCTTGGGGGCCGAAAGCGATTGAAGCGCATTCGATTGATACGTGGGCGTGGGCGTTATACAGGTTAGCTAATGAGATGTTTTTTTTTGTTTTTTTTTTATTTATTTTTTTGCCTGCTAGAGCCCTACCTAGTTGCGTACCTAAAATAGTAGAGTCCTAGAGCTAGCCCTAGTCCCCAGTTCCCCCTGGTCCCCTGCCGAGGGCTGAAGTGGGACCATGGACATACCCTAACATACATGTATATATATGTACGGTTTAGTAGGCACGAACCGTGGATCTCAATCCTATCAATTCTGCCACTACCAAGCCAAAACAAGCGCCGGGGCTGAACTAATGTAGCACCTCCTGTCGCCTCTAAACTTCCACCAACAACCTACCATGCACAACCAATATGTACAACCAATATGTACAACCAACGTGTACAATACTATGTAGCTATACCTGGGTACATGTAGGTATCCCATATATACATGTGTGTACAAGTTCATATATCGGATATCAAGATCTTACGTAATAGCGACTTGTAAGCAGCTGTATTCTACACCCTAACATCTATCTCAACCACCGACGGCGGCGCACGCACATACCTTAGGTAGGCTAGGTACCTAGGTAGATAGGACAGCTTAAGTGCTATACCAAGTACATACATATGTAAGCCCATACATGTGTAATAGCCGAGATGAAAACCTTCCCCCCTTCTTCTTTGGCCTCGTTTTGTTTTATTCAATAGTTGCAAGTGTACCTAGGCAGCTAGGTAAGGTATACAACAAGGTTACAATGAACGAGGTAACCTACATGCTGCGCGAACGGACTACGCCGGCCTAGAGAGTTGTCAGGCATGCATCAGTCGATGACCAATATCCGGCATCAGGAGATATATCCGCGGACATCATGTTGCATCATCTCTTTTGCCATTGTCTTTGTATACACATGTATATACACATGTAGGCATGTGCAACAGGAATGTACCACAGATACAGACAACTCCATCTTCATCTTCGGCATTTGATTCTAGGCCTAGACTCTAGTGCTGTAGGTAGACAAACAGGTGCTAGCTAACGCACCAAAAACCTCGGATGGCCTCTAATCCAAAAGGACCAGCGCACCGAATACGATTGTAGTTGTTTGGCTGCTAGTGTAGACGGCGCTGTGTAATATGGAGACCGTTGTGTGTAGCAGAGCCCCTTCCCGGCTCGTGCTGGCCTAAGACATGCCCTAAGACATGCCAACACCGCCTCTGAGCATGCGGTCGATCTGGTCTTTGCTGTTCTTCTGCGAAACCTCTAGATAGTGTAGCCGCTTCCCTAATCCGTCTACGTCTCCTTCCACCTCTTTAATCTGGCCGTCTAGTTTGCTCTTCATGTCGGAAACGGGCAGCGCGACAAACCTAGGCGCGCAGCCGGCAATTAGTCACATATACCTAATATATAGTAGGGATCAGAATAGGAAAAAGGGGGGTCCAACATCTTGCCGACACCCTCATAGATGTTGGTGTCCGTCGGCAGGGACGATATCTCCGTGCGGGTCAACTGGGCCATCCGTAGCTCGCGCTGCTTCGAAGCCTGCTGTGTCCTGACGAGGGAGATCTGCTGTTGCGCAGCGATTGCTTGTGTCTCGACCTCCCGCAGTAGCTAGTGAAAGGATTGTGAGTTGACCGACTCGTCGTGATAGGTAGTCAGCTGACGTACCTTCTGAAGTGCTTCGTTTGATATGGACATTTTCTTTACTCGGTCTTTTTCCCTCTCCCTTCTGCGTTGTTTGGTTGTGTACCTTGGGTAGGTATGTAAAGGAAAATAAATAAAAGTTGCCTATGTAGATATGCAGGTACCTACATGCGGTTGAGATCCGCGTACGAATAAGTATATGTATGTATGTATGTATGTATATGTATCGATAAGAGGCTGAGAAGTAAAAGGGTTGAGACGGCAGAGGGGTCAAGTTCGATGGTGGCAGGGTGGGGTCTCTACACCCTTTTTAAGGATCATCGTCTTAGGTACATGGGTATACTAATATACACATAGCGTAATACGGCTTAATGATGAAACTTTTCAAGACAACATACCTACATGTAGGTATATACATACATATTCTTTCTATATATCTACCTAGGTATCTATGTTAGGTAGGCCAATAACAACAGCGCAAGCGCAATTGCAAATGCAAATGGGGTATGTCATCTAACTAATTCTTGCTTCCCTCAGCCTCATCTACCCGTCCTGCCCGTCCTGCCCGTCCCGAAGGCAACCTGTTCTATACCGCATATACCTAGGTAGGTATAACGTAAATCATATACGTCCTATTCCTATATATGCTCTTCCTATATATGTCAACGTGTTGGCATGCGAAGCAACAGGCAACTGTCAATAGACAGCAGCCAACAGGCAATAGGCGCTGCAACATTACACCAATGCTGTTCTACTGGTGTTTCTTGTCCGATGTATCATCTATGCGGACTACTTTTGGCATGCTGAGTATCGACGGCCAATCAAGCTGGAATTTCTCTTCGTCGCCGTCCAGGCAGCGGTGTATCCAGATGCGCCAGACGATGTAGAAGTATGCTAACAAACATTCATGTTAGTTAAGAACTGGGACACGGCCTACTTACTTTTACCGCCGGCCAATTGCTAGGCCACCAGGCGCCAGTACAAAATCACCACTTACCACCCACACCCGTCACTATAGCAAGCATCGCTGGTCAGTAGATGCCTCCGGCCGAGGGCAAAAAAGGGGTTGTACGTACTCAAGTGCCACCACGCATGCCCTTCGAGGACGATGGCCCAAGGCAGACCAACCTGGTGTCGCCACTTGCGAATGGCGCTGCAATACATGTTGTCCAAGTTCCAGATGAGATAACCACCCAGGAATACACTAAGGCCTGTGGAGGACCCCGGCTTGTTAACATAACCGCCAATCAGGCCACCGCCATACCCAATTTGCTAGCTGCTTACCTGTCGCAACCATGACCCACATCTGTATGATCGTCTCATTGGTGGTCGGCACCTTCGGGCTGCGAGCTCCTCTCCTACCTTCTTCTCTCTTCTTGAGAGCGGGTCGGAGTATTCGCTCCATAATCCATATGTTGGAAAAGACCACGGTGGCGGTCAAAACCGCGTAAGCATCTTGGTGGAACTGAGGATCCTTCGTCTTGTAATACCTTACCTAGTGTCTATCGTCAGCACGCAAGCACACAAGCAAGCACGCACACCAGTTTGGTAGACGGTAACGGGTTGCAAGACGAACGGTAATGAACCACGCAAGGCTGACAAGGCCGATACCAAGACAGGCCGAGAATCGAGCAGATCTCGCGTACGTAAACGTGGCGAAGCACATGAAGCAAGTCGTGTATATCATTGCGAGCTCGTCGACAAGCTGCATCGGGTCTGCCAGACGTTAGACTGCCAATGATCTCTGTGGAGCGTGCGCCAGGAATGGCGGGAGACTTACACTTGAGAGAGGCATGGAAGAAAGTAGATCCTAGGCCGACCACGATGTATCCAGCAAAGGTAACGACGAAGATTGGAGGATGGGAGTGTTTGATACACTCTCGGATACCCTTATAACCTAGCCATACAAAGAGGGCATTGGTAAGAGTCTAAGTTTATAGAAAAAGCCACGCACACAGAAATTAGCCTCCAGGTGCGTGTCTCGAGAGTAGAGTCCTCGTGAAGAAAAACTGTAGGAGGAGGGACGCTCGTGGGGAGGGAAGCCTACATTGCAGACTTCGGCACAGTAGTAGCTCATGACATAGTCCTAACACTTGATATTTAGTTTCACATCGGATAATCGAGTCTTGACGGATCATGAGCAACATCATATTTGCATACCTCTTCACAAAAATTCAGGGTGGACGTCTTCTCACCCCAGAAGCCATGTCGAGGTTCATGGTAAGGAAAGCTCAAGGCTTGCAAGAGGCTCTGCACAGACATGGTTTCGCAGTACGTAAGTAACCAGCCTGTGACATGAGGGACCCCAAGTACCGAGTTGCTCCTGGAATATCGAACGAATTCCGTACGGGTGATGGATGGGTATATCTCCGCCAAACTTTTTCTACACGAGACAGCTGGGAGGAAGAAAAATAGTGAAAAGGTTGAGTAAGCCGTGCAGTGTTTAAGAGCGAGTGCTCCGGCACTCCGGCAGGAGCCTTAACTCGGTACCCGGCACATATATGTATCCTAGCTGCTGGCTGCATACCCATACACAAGATAGACCTAAAGGGGTTGGCAAGGGGAGGGGCCGATGAAGGTGGTAGAGGCGACGGGGGGGCGATGGAGGCTCTACCTACATGTATGTAGGTATGTATGTATGTATTATATATATATTACACACATACCTATGTGTTTATCAACCCTTTTATTATGTTATATGTTACGTATACTGTACCGACCTATACACATACACACACACATGTATAATAACAGGTACTCATATAAATATATATCTGTAGCATTGTTTTCTAAGACGTGGCAGGTTAGTGAGGCAAGTATTTGGCTCTTGTCACGTTGTTTAAAAAAGGAACATCTTGACAACATTGAATGTACCTAAGCATTGGTCTCTTTTTGGTGCAATAGTGCATATATGTATGATATGTACTTACCTTAGGTACATGTAGTTAACGGGCAGACAGGACAGGTTCAGAAACAAAAAGATACAATTGATTATGCAAATAACAGGGATATTACCTTCCACCTAATGAAGTCCGCTTCTAGCGTCACAGCTCTAGCGTCACAGCGTTACAGCTACAGCGTTCGGGTTCGGATTCTTGAATACATGTTTTATTAAACAACTTTTACAAGACTCGACATCTTCACCTAATAAGCCTCCATAACCTAGGTCCCTACCCACCTGACACCACATTTGCAAATTCAACGGTGATGGGAAATGGGAATAGACAAATTCTTTAAATCTTCGGCACCATAGCTACTGATCTTCACCCACAGAAAATCGCAAAGTGCTTGTCCGAAAAAGAGAGAACGCCTACAAGAGGACACAGCCGCAGTCTAGCCACCCTACACGCAGTCTTGTATGCCAGAACACCAGTACGCCGAACCAAACCCCTCGTCCAGGAACAGCGACAAGACACAAATGCGAAGACAATTTCAAAATCTACCTCTACCGTTGGTAGGTCAGTAAGGAC
The DNA here is from genome assembly GCA_902806565.1 of Hypoxylon rubiginosum. Lineage (NCBI taxonomy): Eukaryota > Fungi > Ascomycota > Sordariomycetes > Xylariales > Hypoxylaceae > Hypoxylon > Hypoxylon rubiginosum. The sequence goes on along the minus strand of CADCXA010000065.1, from coordinate 59,430 downwards.
AGGTCTGGCTTTTGTCGCCTCGCCGCTGTGACAGTGACAGTGACAGTGACACGTCAGCACTAAGCAGTCAAACAAAACGTTCTGTACGATGCGCCGGCTCCATCTTCAGAAACGCCTAGAAGAACGAATCGTGTGCGACCTAAACGCCCGCTAAACATCCTCTCCCTCCCTTGCAAGCCTCAGACATGTCAGCTCCTCAGAAGTCATCAAGATGGGGCTCCTTTTTGTCCCAGGCTGTCGCAGGCGTCGAAGCTCGCCTTGACACCATCCTTGCCGAAGAAGATTCTGGAAAACAAGGAGCACCGCCACGACCCCCACGAACCCCGTCAGCATCCTCTACCACAGCGCCGACCACAAGCGTACCGCCGCGATCTACAACGCCGTCTAGGTCAGCAAACGATCGGTTGCAAGAGCGACTAGCCCGGGCTGTTGCTGCAAGAAACGCTGCCCAGAAGGGAGACTCATATCCTTCTAGAAAGAGTACCGAAGTATCTACACCGAGTCAAAGCCCCCGCGCCAGCTCTGATGGCCCTGCCACACCACCTGTGCAACATTCTCAGGCAAACGCTACCATCACAGATGCTACAAAGGACGACGGAACAAGCTCGGCATCTACCACTCCAGCATCGAGTGGCGAAGCCATCGTGAATTCAACCACTCCAGCTGCCGGTGGGCAAATCCTTATCGATGAAGACGTGCATTCTTCGGCACAGGACAACAATGGAGCACCTGGTGAAGAAAAGCCTAGGCCAGCTATGACCCAGGCTGAAATAGCTGCTGCTGTTCTAGATGCTGATATCATTTCTTCGTCATCCGTCTTGTATGAGCAGCGCATTGTAGACCTAGAGAAATCCTTGGAGGAAGCGCAGATACAGCACCAGGAAGAACTTCATAGTCACGTAGAAAGAGTCGATGCGTTGCAAGCAAAGTTGCAATATCTAGCCCGGCAGGCGTCTGAAACAGCAAGAAACGCTGCCGCCGCTGCCCCGGCGAGCAGCTCGGAGAAAAAGGTAGCCGAAAAGGATCAGCAGATTGCCCAATTAATGGAAGAAGGGCAGAAGCTGGCGAGTACGGAGCAGAAACACCGGAGCATCATTAAGAAGTTGAGAGGACAGCTTGCCGTGGGCGAGAAAGAGCTGAATGAACAAAAACTCGCGCGCCAGAAGACGGAGAATGAGCTTGTCTTGCTACGAAAACAACTCCACGAGCAAAGCTATCTTGAGAAGACGAACGAGGAATCGCAGAAGTTGCTAAGTCAACTAAAGAGGGATATAGAAACTTTAAAGGCCGAGATTGCCTTGAAAGATGGTACCATATCCGAGCTTAGGAACCGCCTTCAGGAGGAATCCGATAGAGTCAAGTCCATGACCGCTAAGATCAACGACGAGTTGCGGGAAGTGGAACAGCGGCGCGTAAAGGAGCTAGAAGATGCGGTTGCAGCGCTAGAGGTAGAGAAAGATCTAATAGCTGACCGTGCCAAAGCACAGACGGCAGAGCTGCGGGAAAAGGCGGACAGAGCGTCTGAGCGGTTTCGTGCAGTAGAATTAGAACTCAAAGGAGAGGTCCAGATTCTCGAGAGTAAATTGGAGGCTCTTCGAGTTCGAGCGGAAGAAGCTTCGTCGGGCGCCGTGGGGGATGCCCAGGCTAAACTGCTTCGCCAGATAGAGACTCTTCAGACGCAGTATTCCATTGCCAGTGAAAATTGGCAGGGCATGGAAGCGTCCCTAATTGCCAAGACGGCGACCCTAGAGAAGGAGAGAGACGAGGCGCTGCGACGTGAATCGGAGATGAGGCGGAAAGCTAGAGAGACGGTAAGCAAATAGCATTCCCGAAACCGTCACAAGCATTAACAAATAGGCCAGGCTTCCCGGGCCAAGCGTCAGGAAGAAGAGCTAGAAGAGGCAAGGACTCAGCTCCCCAGCGTGCAGCGAGATCTATCCTCGTACCAATCCCAGTTTGAATCCTTGCGTAGACGCGCCGAGGAGGCCGAGGCTTCGTTGGCCGAAGCACGAGCCGATTTTGAGCGACAGAGGTCGGCCTGGAAAGACGAGAAAGCCGAACGGACGGATCAAGACCGGCGGAATTGGTTAGAAGACGTTCCTACCACTGCGTTTCGCAACGTTAGCCGTCCAGAGTCTCCTCTATTATCAGCGCCGCAGAGAACTTTCAGCGGCGAGTTCCTTGGACTGCAGAGCTATCCTACGAGGCTTCGGAAGACCTCGGCCCCCTCCAGCAACGGTGAACCGAGCCCCAGTGATCGGCCATCCTCGGCGAGACGGCCGTCTGGGCAGCCCCCTATGCGATCTCCCATGTTTCCCATGACGTCGGTACAATCAGGGACGCCGCCGTCTCTACCCGGTGGGTTAGACATGTTGGCTTCGCCCTCGACACACCCCATCGACAGGGATGACGTTTTCGAGAGCGAGACTCCGGCCTCCCCCCAAAACGTGCTGCAAGACATGATGTCAGTATCGACCATGACGGCGGGTCCATCGGTGCAGCTGGTTGAAAGGATGAGCGCAGTGATTCGACGACTGGAGAGCGAAAAGGTAGCAGCTAAGGAAGAGCTCGCTCGGATTTCAAGCCAACGGGACGAGGCTCGCGGCGAGATCGTTGTACTGATGAAAGAAGCCGAGGCGGGAAAAGGAGCTCGAAGGAAAGTCGAGGAACTGGAGAAGGAAGTGGAGTTGATTAACCAAAGATACCAAACCACACTAGAGATGCTCGGAGAGAAGAGCGAACTAGTGGAGGAGTTGCGTGCGGATGTGGATGATGTTAAAGCAATGTACAGGGACCTCGTAGAACGCACGATCAAGTGAGCAGAATCCGATAACCTCAACCAAGCCTTATTCTACCTAAAATTCGGGTATAGGACATGGAACAATACTATCAAGTATCTTTTTTTTTTTTTTTTTTTTGGGAGTAACGCAGGAAGCAAAGCTCATCACGACAACAGCCACCCGTGGTACCAGAGATTATAGATCGATCCCCTCGTTCTCAGCCTCCCGCTCGATATACTTGCGAATTTCCTTGTCGGGCGCAAGATCTAGCGCAAGGTAACCATCCGAGTCTCGCTTATCAACCTCGGCACCAGCCTTAAGTAGGGCGACCGCGGTATCTCCTAGATGACACGTCAGCCTGGGGGGTCTATCACTTCTAGTCGAGGAACACCGACCGTGGCCTTCGGCAACAGCATGGTGTAGCGCTGTGTATCCCGCGCTGTCCGTTGCATTGAGCGGGCTGCGATTCTTCAGTAGCAGGTTGACCATAGGCGCCGAACCCACAGCGGCGGCTCGATGCAGCGGATACTGGCCGCGCTTATCCCTGATTCGTGTAGATGCCGGCGGCTTGTGTTCTAAGAGCTTGCGAGCTATCTCGATGTTGTTCTTAGACGCGACGAAGTGAAGCGCCGTCTACGTCGCCGTCAGCTATCTGTCTGCCCCCATATTCTATAACATTAGTTAGACTCATCGCGCTTGATAACACACCTGTCCGTTATTATCTGCTTCGGTTAGTGATCTGACGGTTCAGGGGATATTGAACGACGGGGCCGTACTTTTCTGGTTTATATCGGCGCCTCTTGATAGTAGTAACTCTACGATTGCATCGCCGTCCTTGACGCTCGCCGCAATCATCAACGGTGTCCAGCCGCTATCGTCCTTGACGCTGTCAGCAAGCCCAAGTATCATTATGATTACATAGGTACGCATGTATGTATAGTAGGTATATACCTAGGTAGTTATATATGGATGTGATACTCACCTCAACGTCTGGATCAAAATCCTTCTGCTGAGCTAACATCAAGACGATAGCATGTTGGTTTGCAGATGCGGCCCAGTGTAGAGGTAGGCGGCCATCGTCATCTTTAAGATGAGATAACTTCTGATCTGCCTATTGAATGAATGAGTCACGCCGAAACTCACTAGACGAGGCAAGTTCAACAGCTTACATTCAGTAACGACTCGACAGCGATGACTATTAGAAAAATGATAAGTCTATATCAGTAAATATTTCCGACAGTAAGGGGAGAGCTTGATTACCTCTTCCTTCCCGAGCAGCAGCGTGTATGGCATATTTTGACTGATCAGACGACATTCCGTATATTCCGTCTAGACGATGGGGTGTAAATTATATTCGACACCCTCCGGATTTGTGCGGTTCTTGAACTTCTTCATATAAGTGACATGTGCATTGTATTTGAGCCACTTGGTTACGTACATGTAGATACCTGGACCGAGAGAGCCAAGGGTAGAGAGGTGGTATTGGTACAGTATGTATTCGTAGTATGTAGGTAGCTTGCAGGGGATGGGAAATCAAACAAGTTTGGTCAGGCGAGTAGAAAAGAGAAAATACCGTCTTCTATTGATTGGAAGTATTGGATGCCTTGTTATTAAAGAGGTAGCTTAAGTTGTCGGCAACTATCTAACGTCACTTAAATGTTGCTTAATTTATGGTCTGCCTGCGTCAGTTCATTAGGTATGCACATACCTGATGGATTGCAATTACATAAGGTACCTTTGGTTTCATATATAAAGAATACATGCATTAAAGAAGGCGATTAGATTGGTATCATATGCAACTATGTAGTAAGTCAGCTTAACATTATCGTTAATGCAATTATATACTTGGTACCAAAATTCTTAAGGTCTTTCCACTTCTCGTCTTCGAGACATCCGCCACATAAAAAAAAAACCAAACCTCTCTCTATTGCGACGACTTGCATCCCATTTCTCAATCCCGCACACTTCGTCGTCGCCATAATGGATGTCATCCAACCGGATCTGAAAGATCTCGTGTTACAGAATGCTCGACGTTCAAAATCGCTATTTGCGGACTCGTCTGGCGAGTCGGCGCGAAAAAGGCTGAAGCTAACTACGGACGCGACCGAGCTGCAGCGCGAGAAGGACGCTCTATCTATACGTCTCCACGCCGAATATCAGCATGTCCGCGAATTACCTCCTGCCCTCGCCCAGAAGCAAGCAAGCGCCATGAGCGCTAGAAAGAAGGGCAAGAAACCTGCTACGAATGACCCTCCCGCCGCGCCCCAAGACCAGAAGGCGCAGAAGCTGATTGAAGGAATCCCCTCGACCTCCCTCAACACAAACACAGGCGCCCCCCAACCAGGCTCCAATGCTCTAGTCCAAATACGCAAGCCTCCAGCCGCCTCACAACCCAACATCCCGACGTCCCAGGCTCTCAGCACTGCCCGAGCTGGAGCGACGCATCAAGTCAAACCCGATTGGCATCCACCTTGGAAGCTTATGAGAGTCATCTCCGGCCATCTCGGCTGGGTCCGAAGCCTTGCCGTCGAGCCACACAACCAGTGGTTTGCTAGCGGCGCTGGCGATCGAACTATCAAGATCTGGGACCTGGCAACCGGGAACCTTAGGCTGACACTGACCGGCCACATTTCCACCGTGCGCGGCCTTGCCGTGTCTCCCCGACACCCCTATCTCTTTTCCTGCGGCGAGGACAAGATGGTCAAGTGCTGGGACTTGGAGACAAACAAGGTCATCAGGCATTATCACGGCCACCTGAGCGGAGTCTATACATTGTCGCTTCATCCCACGCTGGATGTTCTCGTCACGGGCGGCCGGGACGGCGTTGCTAGAGTCTGGGATATGCGGACGCGCAGCAATATCCACGTCTTGTCCGGCCACAAGGGGACGATAGCCGACGTCAAGTGCCAAGAAGCCGACCCGCAAGTCATCAGCGCCTCGCTGGACTCGACCGTGCGGTTATGGGATCTTGCCGCCGGCAAGACCATGGGCGTTCTTACCCACCACAAGAAGGGCGTCCGGGCTCTCGCTCTACATCCTACCGAGTTCACCTTCGCTACGGGGAGCACAGGGAGCATCAAGCAGTGGAAATGTCCCGAGGGTGCCTTCATGGGCAACTTTGAAGGCCACAACGCCATCATCAACTCTCTGGCCGCCAACGAGGACGTCCTATTTTCCGGCGGAGACAACGGGTCTATGAGCTTCTGGGACTGGAAATCTGGACACAGGTTCCAAGCCCTTGATTCTATTGCACAGCCGGGATCTTTAGACGCCGAGGCTGGCATCATGAGTTCTACCTTCGACCGCACGGGTATGCGCTTAATTGTTGGTGAGGCGGACAAGACAATCAAGATATGGAAACAAGACGATAAGGCGACGCCCGAAACGCACCCGCTTGAGTGGAAACCTACTTTAGGAAGACGGAAATTTTAGAGGAGGTTTACGGTTGCGTAGTAGTTGTAATCTATTAAAGAAAAATTTCGAAAAGAAAAAAAGGGGGGAGAGGAATGGGAAAGGATGTGAACAGCAAGAAGGGGTTCCGATTACTAGGAATACTCGATTCATTGACATGTATATACTAGAATGCTATACCCAACGCCCTAATCTCAGGGTCATCTCGGAATGCAAGCTTGATCTCTTCATCACCCACGGCAAGCCTGATCTTACTTGGCCGCTCCGCTCGTTGACCTTCTAGAATGATAACCCCGGCGCCTGTCAGTTCGACGGCGGCGGCACTAATCCCTGCCGGTCTAGCAAGCCTGGGTTGTCCCCTTCGCGCGGTCGCGTCCACACTAGAGCTTCTGTCCCCCGTGCCCTTGAGCAAGCTGACGCGGCGGCTGCCTGCGTCTAATACGAGGGCCCGGTTCATCTCCTCCATTATATCACCGTACGTACTATCCGGTAGACCAGTTCGCTCGTTCCTCACAAGTAGCGACGCTAGCACTAGTTTGGAAGCGAATGGGAGGGCACGCAAGTATTGCTGTAATGGGCTCGTTGTCGCTTCGTTTATCGCTCGCTTCACTGTCGCTATTGTAACCTTACCTCTAGAGTTTTTCGTCCTGTCTGCTTCTCCTGTCTTCGCTTTGGCCCTCTTGCTAGGGGTCCCCGGATCAGGATCAGACGCCTTGACGTCTGCTTCGGCTAGTTCTACCGCTCGCCGGCAAATGTCGAGAGCCCGTCGTGCGTCCCCGCTTACAGCGGCGACCTTGCGGCTGGCAAATTGGACGGCATCTGGTTCGACGATGTTCCCCGGTACCCCCTCCAGTCGCGACTGGATGATCTTCATGAGTTGTTCGTGATTGTAGCCGGGGAAGGTGATGCGTGTCAGGCCTAGCCGACTGCTGATCTTGTTACTGAGCGTTCTCTCTGGCAGGTCCATCGTGTTGGCAACGGCTAACACGATGAGTCGAGAGTGCCTCAGGCCGGGCCAGTTGAAAAAGTTATACATGACGCTCTGGTTCTTGGTGACGAGTTGGTCGAGCTCATCCATTAGGACGACACACGGGACACGGCGGGGGCTGGGGTTATTAAACTCGCGCTCCAAAAGATCCAGCGCCTGGCTTGGGCTAACCCGTTGCCCTCTCAAGGCTTCCCAGAGTAAAGAGTAGGACTGGTGTGGATCGGTTATCTTCATGCCGTTGATTTCCACGAAGATGAAGTCATCCAGCTCATCGGACCGCACTGCCTCGTCCAGTTTCGATACCACCTCTCGCACGGTAGCCGTCTTCCCGGTACCTGGGGTACCGGATATGTAGATGCATGCGCCGGATCCGTCGGTGATGGCGGCCTCGAGATGCGAATACACCAAGGAAAACTCGGACTCGCGGCAAGGTAAGCTAGCCGGCACCGATGCAACATGTAGCTGTGCCCTTGCGATTTGAAAGGGAGAAGACTGGTGATGGCTCGGAGAAAGTATGCGGGTAGCAAGCGGCGTGAATTCTAACGCCTTCTTCACTACAACTCTAGGGATCGAACTTAGTGCTACTGAATCATGGCTTTGGGGCTTACAGCAGAGGGGCGGGTAATGTACTTACCTACGATTCGAAGGTGTGACGACCCGGATGGTCTTCTGTTTCTTCCTCGGCGTGGCTACTGTTCGAGGCACACCATCGTCGGAGGGGTAGTCATCGTCTCGCTCCTGGTGAATGGCGGCGTATTCGGCTTCAAGGACAAGGTCATCACGGTTACGCCGCCGTCTTGTTGACTTCGTTCCGCTCCGCACCAGCTCCAGCAGATCGGCTATATCATCTTCCCTGCCGGAGTAGACATCCTCCCATAAAAACTCTTCGGTGTATGTTAAGGTTCTCGTATTACACCCTCTCCTGCAGATGAATGTCTTGTTGTAGCCTGGTGAGCTACGAGGGATCTTACCGTTGGGGTACTGCTGGAGAAACTTCTTCTCGGACATGACAACAGCTTTGCCGTTGATAGATGCTAGTGGATTGACATCAGAAGAAGGAGTGATATACAATTCGTTCTAAGCTCGAGTCGATTAGCATATCTGACTAGGTTGTCTCTGGCATATCAAGGACAAACCGGAAGGAAGTCGGATCTCTTCCGATCACCGTTCCTAATCTCCTTTTCGGTAGAAAACCACAGAAAGCTGGCGGCCTTGTCACCGTCCTCGTCAGCTTCACGAAATTCGGAGACTATAGCAACCCACGCCTCATTAGAGCCCTCTGCCTTCAAGAGAACACAATCACCAATGTAGCAATCGAAGCTACCCATGCGGGCGCCGATGATCTCATGCTGGACACCCCTCTTTCTCTTGATGGCCAATTCAGAAGTCGGATTCGGTCGGTAAATCCACTCCCATGGGTGGTCATCATTTCCGAGCTCATCGTCGGAGTCATCTCTAGCAACCCCGGTAGCGGAGGTTGAAGAGCGGCGGCCCATCTAGAATGTGTTGAGTGATGTAATAGGGAAAATAACTAATCAAATTTGAGATCGAAAGGTTATGTGTGTTCGGACTCTGATGTTGTTGTTGTGAAAGCTATGATCCCACTCTGGTCCTGTTGCTCTCTTGAACGAAAAAAAAAAAATTTCAACCTTTATTCCAAGAAGTCATTAGCAAGTGATAGACAGGGTAGGAGTAAGGAGATTTATTTCTACCTACCTAGGTACCTATGTGATAAGGCAGGTTTCACGTGGTCATAACGCGAGGTTGGAATTCGCGAGTTCACGTGATCACATTAGTAACAATATGCCACTTTTTCGTACCACCTCATACCTATTGAATGCATATATATGCATATATGCAATTATCCGCCTTAGAAAGAACGACTCTATGGATGGATGGAGGTATTTGAGCATGTGCATACGATTCATATGTGGAAGGCAGGCACACAAGACAGGCAAGGAAAGTAAAGTACCTAGGTAGGTATGTACCAGTTATTCCGCTTTTCATGGCCAGTTACCGGAATCAGCGGCACCATAGCAACCGCAATCAACCTATTTTCTCTTTTCAAAACACAAAACATGCCTGGGGATATTCCTTTAGCCTTGGCCACTACTTGACCATCGCAGCTCACCTTCAGTATTCACGTATTTCCTCATATTCACGTATTTACTAAGGCTTGTCCTGTTGACTATAGCAATAGCAATGGACAAGTTAATCGACCTGTATGCCTCTCTCCCATCTTTCCCTTTTCTCCTTCCCCCTTCTCCCATCGTGACCACGTTTGATGAGCCATATGCTAACCAAAGAAAACAAGAAGCGATTCTTCGCCGTCTAGTTACGGCCACCGTGCAAGTAATGCCATGTCGCCCATCGATCTTCTAGATATATCAGACAATGACCAAGCTACATCACAAGATCACCCTGCACTGAGTACTAACGCTGACGACCTGTCTGCCTCCCTAAACTTCCTCGATACATTCAATGAGCCTGGTAGCTCATTTACCAAGTCGGCAGGCAACGGCATAATTGGTGATACTCACCAGACAGGCTATCAGCCGATGCATGTCGCAAGCTCCAATACACAGGCAATATGTACCAAAGCTGGTACCCAATTTACTCCTGCTCCTCTCGCGTATCCGGGACCGCCTCCTAGCGTTATCCTACGTAACCTTCCAAACAGTACACGAAGCAGCAACCCTTATAGTAGTCGGCAAGCTCAGGTATGATGTCCCCATGATCAGGACCATTCCCAAATAATATTTGACTGCTAACATAACTCCTTTCCCTCCTAGGCCAACTTTATCATCTCACACACAGCAGAAACGGCTGCTGGAGTGGCTGATGTTGTGTACAAAGAGCTGGCTCGAGCAAGTAGCGATGACGGCAGCGTTGAATTTCGACAGACCAATGGAGGTTCCTACGTGAGGATTATCGCACCGGCCAAGAACATCACGGAGCTCCTTCACGCAGCACGCTCTGTGGCCGAAGACCTGATCTCAGACAACCCCACCGGAAGACCAAGCATTTTCCAGGAGCCGCCTATCGGAGTTGACAAAAAGGATTTCAGCATCCTTTTGGAGATCGACTCATTGACCAATGGCGGGCGCCCTAGGCTCCAGCTAAGAAACAATAACTTCACAAACTCGAAACTCCCCGAAGAATTTCAGGACTATACAAAGCGCCTGAATGAATGCGTATACAAAGGACTGAAGATGGCGGGTCGTCTTCCACTATCGTTGACGCTTAGAGCTCATCTAGGCCACTATATGTTGCGAACATATCATTCTGGCAAAGAGGTCTACGAATACGGCGACTTCCACGCCATGGTTGAGCATCCTCGTGCTTCCGGATGGTTGAAGACCAGGTTAGCACCTAAGGGGATCCTGACAGGGGCGCGGCTGTGCACAACTAACTGCCAAGTAGGATTGGCGACGAGACCCTGGCCCAGAGGGTTCTAGACTTCGCCAGAAACGATACCACTGGCCTCTTCCAACCCACCAACGGCCAATCCATATTGGCAACAGATGTCTTGCCCGAATATACCTTTGAGGTACACTCTCAACGAGCAAAGTTCTACACGCCACTCAAGAGCAGAACTAGCAAGGCGACAAAAGGTCCAGGCGCGAAGGGTACGGTTGTCTTTCACCCCTATCGAGTGATAACCTGTGATGCCAATGCCAGCTTTCCAGAGCTCGATATCGTTAACTTGAGTGTTGGAAAGTAAGTATATTATCAGGCAGCGGCTCATCTTGTATACATGATCTGACAATGCCGTTAGAAAGCTCGACTGGAAATTCGAGGCTGTTAATGAGGAGAAGAGCGGAAAGACTTTCCCAGATGTGGTCAAATACTTGAGATCGCTCGAGTTTGACCTGAGCGCTTCAGAAGGGCCTCACGATCTCGACATCTACCCACGTCTGCAGCCCAATACCGACAGGGGCTACAAATCAGTAGCAGCCAAACTGAAGGATGCCGCTATGAAGACTGTCTATAACTTTAGATGGAAATCCACGCCATATGTCGTACAGATCGCAATCAACCATCGGTGGGATGGCGTGGATGCGATACAGAGGGGGCGACCAACAGTTGACGTCGGCATGAGCGTGTTTGGAGAATACTGGGACATGGAGGAGGACGCAGCTGGGAACATCTGGGGCGACGAGTTGCAGTTTCTCCTTGCGGAAGAAGATGGAAACGTCACAGCTAGCGGTACCGACAGGGTTGGCAAGTTCCTACAAGTGATGCGGGATGTTCAAGAGACTGTTGATCGGGTTTTCTAGGCGAGAGGATAGGTAAGGGTTACCCACTGGGTCTCAACTCACTCAGTATTAGGGTATTCTAACTACCTACATGTAGGTACATACCTAGGTAAACTAACAGCCACGTCAAGACGGACGCGAACTCAGGCAGTTTCTAGGACTGCGGCGTCTGTTGAGTTCCGCTGACCATCTTCTGCCTAAGAACTAAATAAAGAAGCAAACACGCTCTGTCAGCCGCTATCGCTGGGAAATACTCATCGAGGACAAATAAATACCTTCCTCAACAACGCGGACGTTGCTGGTTTTACCCTGCACGATTGCTTCGAGATCCTTGATGCTTGCTCCCACTTCGCCGACTTTATTCTCGTAGAAGTCTGCAGCCGACTTGACCTCCTATATCGCCGGATTAGTATTAATATATACGGTACTGTGCACATGTCTCGTGTGATGTGTAAATATTACCTTTTCGACGTAGAAGCCAGTGCCAATGTCAACAACGACATGGGAGGCGTTCGAGAGTGTCCCACGCACGTAGAGGGAATTAGTGAGCGGTACGAGGATCGAGCTATTCTCTGTTGCTTCTTAGATTACGAATTCGGCCTCGTATAGAGTCAAATATAGAGCCAAAGAGGAGTAGAGAGAGCTAGGGACATACCCCGAAGTGCCGATGACTTGTTTTTGTCCTGTATACAGCGCAGGCATTCTCGAAACTTGGACTGTGCAGCGTGAAGCTGAGCAAAAGAGGATGTGAGATGCTCGAGTTCCTCGTCGAGTTGCTTCTTGACCTGGGTCAGTTGCTGAGCGCTCAGGCTGTCCAGGTTGACTGTCCAGCCACGGTTAGCGGGTCTAAGAGTAGATGTCAAGATATGAGCCTCGGAGAACGTTCATACTACTTTCATTATTACCGCTAGCCATTGTACATCTAGTTGTCGGTCATGAAACGGCCAGCCAGCGAATCTTAGGTAGAGATAGCTGCAATGTTGTTCCGTCATCAAACAAAGGCACGAAGTAGAAAGTCAGAATGTATGGGTTTTAGGCGGGGTGTGGAGTGCTTAATCGATAAAGCATGCACTTACCAAGCTTTAGACATCATATATGCAACTTGAAGTACATAAATATGTCATAAATCAGATTAATTAAGTCAGATTGAATTATCGACTACTAAGGTACCTACATAAGTCCCCCCCTTTCCCTGTTGATTATCCTCTGACATACTATCTTTGACGATACAATGGCATGCATTCATGCCGGCAACACTTGAAACTGCTTATTGCCTTCAATCCCGTAGCTCAAGGACAAGTCTTGGAAGAAAGTACGCCAGCTTTTGATTCACTACCTAATCCGATTTAATTATTATGTCTAGCAACTCCCGTTTTCAAATACGTGGCGACGTAAGCTGTCGACTACCCGAAGAAGCGATGCTCCCGTCTCTGTCCCATTAGAAATGGACGCTCTCATCCACTCCATTGACGAGCTTGTTGCTATGCTTCTGTTGTCGTATGCCCTGGATGACCTGGTCAAGGCAGCCTATAGTAGCTGCTATAAACCCGAGGTACGTAGGCGATGGAGCGAGAACACGAGACGTGAATTCGGGGTGTGCCTGGACGCCAACAAAGAATGGATGATCCTTCAGCTCAACCACCTCCATACGCCTGCCAGACTCATCTTTGCCCACAAAGTTAAGGCCTGCCTTCTCGAGCTCTTCGATATGGTCAGGGTTGACTTCGTAACGATGCCGGTGCCGCTCCTCCATACCAGCCGCATCTCCATACAAGGCTCGAAGCTTACTCCATTCGCTCCCGGCCTGGAAGTGTGTTGTCTTCGTACCAAGTCGCATCGTCCCGCCCATTATCTCCTTTGACCCCTCGGGCATGAAGATGACAACCTGATGCTCTGCCTGCGCATCGAACTCCTCCGAAGTCGCTCCCTTGAGGCCGCACAAATTCTGTGCAGCTTCAATGACGGCAACCTGCATTCCGAGGCAGATACCCAAGTAAGGGATTTTGCACTCACGAGCCCATTTTGCCGCTTTCACCATTCCCGCTACGCCTCTACCACCAAACCCACCCGGGACAATGCCTGTATCGAGTGGTCAGCAGATGGCATGTAGAAGGGTTGCAGCGAAGAAAGGTGGCAGGGTGCTTGTCATGTTCCGAGAAGCCAGTGTCAGCTGGCAGCCTTCCCAGCGGCAGCCTTCCCAGCACCACGTATTATTCCCAGCCATGCCGTGCAAACAAGGCAGATGTCACTTACAGCCGGACGCGATGGTTAGTTGAGACCATGCCTTGTGGTACGTAGTGGGATCGCTCTGCAATGTAGCGTCTTCTAGATGTTCGGCGTCGATCCATGCTAGATTTAGCTTGCGGTCGCATCGCATGGCCGAATGCTCCAACGCCTTAATCACAGAAAGATAGCCTAGGATATGCAAAGTTAGCCATCATCGTCTCGAGTGTAAAACGGACATCTCTAATGTAGCATCATGGAAGCAACGCAACTACCAACCAAACCCACCGGGCTACGGCATTCCAAGGTCGGGGGACACTCACTATCGGGAAGTGCGATATACTTGCCAACTAAGGCAACATTCACCGGCTCCAGGTACGGTTTCGATACGACGGTCTTCTTCCATAGCTGCCATAGGTTTGAACCTTTGTGAATTAAACTTGGCGGTAGCGATAATTGGTCGAGCAGTAGGGCCTCGCGCAGACGAGCAAGTAAACCTTGCTCTTCGAGAAGAAGCGGCACTTGATAGATGGTCTCAATATCTCGAACAGTAACCACCTGCTCGAACTCGACTTGGCAACTTCGGGCAATCTTCTGAACAGTAACTTCATCGAGAGCACGCTCGCAGCGACAGGCGATCTACGATGACGGTCAGACACTACTCCTACTGAATACTTTAGGTACTTACCAGGTCCGGTACCAAGCCGGCGCTTCGCATCTGTTTGATAGCATGCTGTGTGGGCTTTGTTTTCTCTTCGCCGTGGATGACAGGCACGTATGAGACATGGATGTTAACCAGGTTACCTTTACCAACCTTATACCGGAACTGCGTCAATGCCTCAACAAAGGGCATACTCTCAATGTCACCAACCGTGCCGCCCTAACAAGTCAGAGCCAGAGTCAGATACGTAAAGGCTATACTCAAGTCCTAGGTAGGACCGGTCAAAAGGGCTAGCGGCAATGCTAGAGTGACATACCAACTCAACTAAAGTTATATAAATCAGTGGGAATCCTTTCTAAGAAGGAGGTGACATACTGATGCAGACATCGGGTTCCTCGCCGCTATCGTCGACGGGTATTTTGGCTACTCGCTGGATCCATTCTTGAATAGCATCGGTGATATGAGGTACAACCTGAACGGTGCGACCTATATAGTCACCTTTTCTTTCACGTTCAATAACGGCTCTTTGGCAATCTCGGTATCAGTCAAGGCAATGTAAGAGATGTAAGATGAGACGACAGACTTATAGATCTTGCCGGTCGTGATATTATTCTCGTTGGTGAGGTTTAGATTCAGGTAGCGTTCGTAGTTACCGAGATCGAGGTCGGATTCGCCTCCATCCTACAGCTTGTTAGTACGACTACGATGCTAGCACCTAAAGGTAGAGATGGGTTGCCTTTAGAACAAAACACTCTCCATGCCTAGAGTAAAGATGGGCCATCAGTGCTGTAATGTAAAAACCGCCTTTGACACCTCACCTACTCGAGTGGTCCTAACGTGCCGGCATCCACGTTCAGGTAAGGGTCAATCTTTAGCAGGGAAGCTGTGCATTAGTCAAAGATCACTACGCGCCGAGAGCACCTAAGCACGAAGCTCACTTTGATTGCCTGGGGTCGACACAGTTAGTATAAAGCCGAGGGACCGCATTGGAGAAAATCCCCCCATATTCTGATTTTCATACCGTAACTTTCAGTCCAGTTGTCTTAAGCAGGAGACCCGAGGAGGAGGCTTATGATTTTTTAGTAATTAGGATGCACAACCGAATATCGTCGCTGCAACGTACCTATTATGCCTATAGACTCATCAAGTCAGCAATCTGAATCAGTTACTTTCTCGATGCCGTCCGTTGGAATTCCGAGACCAGACAAAACAGACACATAACAAATTGTTCGCCTGTTAAATCAAACAAACCATGCCCAGTCTCACAGATTAAACATCCACAGAAAAAGCTGCGTGGAAAGAAAAGAGAGCGAAGAAAAAAGAAAAGAAAAAAATGTATACCTTTCCCGATGCCACTGATCACACCACCGCTAACCAGCACGTACTTCATCCTGGCAATACAAGCCTTCGCGCACAATAAGTTCCTTCCCCGGAAGAGATGTTGTAAATTAATAAAGTGTAGCGGGGAAGGATAAAAAGAAGCTCGATGTCAATTCTGCAAGAACGGTGCTGGAATATAAAACAAAGTTTACCAGGAGTTGGCAGCTAGACAAGCTGAAGATGGCAGAAAAAACCAGCAAAAAAAAAAAAAGGCCTGTATACACATTACCTAGCTCGTACCTAGGTACTGCATTTGACTCAATGCCCCTCATTTGTCCGAAAATTAATTATTATCCAGCTTTCTTAGGAAGGCGGTGAAGAGAAAAGTGCCCTTAGCTTGATGGTGGGGCATAGAGACCCTTGTTTTCCTCGTGGTGGGTAGGTGGGGGGGAGGGGGAGGGGCTTACATAGGTAGTACCAGTATAATTCGGAAGATGCCCAATTCAATTCAATATCAATATCAAATTGTATTAAGCGTGGCTGCTGTGACTCAAAAAGCTCCCACAAGCATCGCGGCGTCGACTTTTTTTCCCCAACTTTCTCCTTTCCCATACCACATCAACGCATGCGATACAAGTAATCTCGCTTGATTGAGCATGGCGTCCTCAACAGCCGGTTCCCCTTCATCGGGGGATCTCGCTACCCACATCCTCCAATCTCTCGACAAATCCTCTCCACTCCTCTCTGCCGAAGCCTTCCCGGCCGCTGGTTTTGTTGAAGTAAAGGCAGCATTGGATCGACTAGGCTCGCGGGAAATGGTCACTTATGACACCATCGAACGGGAAGAGGCCATCTTAGAACCTGAAGGCGAGCAGATTGCTGCTAGTGGTAGCCACGAGGCCCGCGTGTTCGACGCCTTGCGCTCTGCTGTCGATGGCCTTACCGTGCAAGACCTGGAGAAGACCATTGGTGACAAGAGCGTCGTCAAGATCGGTCAGGGGAAGGCTTTCAAAGAGAAATGGATATCCAAGACCAAAGGTGCGCATCACCACCACCATGCTTTCTTGCTGATATGGTCGGCGTAGCGCAGTTTGGACTAACCAATGAGCGTCTCCGCAGACGGTAAATTCAAGGCCACGGTAGACTCCATACGAGATGTTACCAAGGAGCAGATGCAAACGATTAAGGAGACACGGACATACCCTGATGCGAAGCTACTTACCGATCTAAGGAAGCGAAAACTAGTTCGCATGCAAAAGATCATCAGCTTCAGAATTCATAAAGGTCCCAAGTTCGCTCTCAAGATCCCCGAGGAAGCGACCGACTTAACTGCCGACATGATCGCCACCGGTTCCTGGAAGACAGCCACCTTCAAACCCTACAATTTCAAGGCTTCAGGAGCCGACCAGCGAGCAGGTGCTCTGCATCCGCTCAACAAGGTGCGCGCTGAGTTCAGACAGATCTTCTTCGAGATGGGCTTCGAGGAGATGCCAACGGATAAGTATGCTGTTCTTATCGACATACACACGCGCATATATAATGTATATTTTAACTGACATCTAATCCTGTTCCAGATTCGTCGAGTCCGGTTTCTGGAATTTTGACGTCCTTTTTGTACCGCAACAGCACCCTGCCCGTGACCTACAAGACACCTTCTACATTTCGGACCCTGAATCTGCTGATGTACCGAGAGCAACCTCGTCCGAAGACACGAAGGACTACGCGGTATATTGGGATAACGTGAAAGCGGTCCACCAGGTATAGATTCATATATTCTCCCCTTCTTCTTGGTATTATGTCTAGCCATGATGATGCTAATTTTATGTGTTTGACAAGGATGGCAAGTATGGCTCGATCGGGTACCGGTATCCTTGGTCAGGGGACGAGTCGCTGCGGTTGGTGCTCCGGACTCACACGACGGCTATCAGTGCAAACATGCTACATAAGCTAGCGGCGAAGAGAGGCCCGGACGGCTACATACCACCGGCCCGCTACTTCTCCATCGACCGAGTGTTTCGTAACGAAAGTGTTGATGCAACTCATCTTGCTGAATTCCACCAGGTCGAGGGTGTTATTGCTGATACGAACCTGACTCTTGGTGGTCTTATGGAAGTAGGTGCTTCCCCGCGACGATGCAGATTATATTCAACAGAAGTCACAGCTAACTGGTTTTAGTTCATGGATATTTTCTTTGGCAAAATGGGCATAACGGACCTCAAGTATAAGCCAGCCTATAACCCATGTACGTCTCTATCCTTTTTACTCGTCGAATTCATGCAACTGTCCCCCAACCTTGTGGATTAATTTCCAGGGCATCTGTATGTTTTCATTTATATTAGTTGACAGTTCTAACCATCACTAGATACCGAACCAAGCATGGAGATCTTTTCCTATCGTGAGTTTATTCTTAATTCTGGCATATCATCCCAGAGGCTTTCCACCACGACAATGATATTCGTTGAGACTAAGGCCAGGATTGGCTATATTTTAAAATAACTCTAACCAATTCCTATAGATAAGGGCCTCGGTAAGCTGATAGAAATCGGCAACAGTGGGATGTTCCGCCCTGAGATGCTCGAATCCATGGGATTTCCGTAAGTACTTCTCTTAACTCCACTACCACTGTCGTTAATCTATGCGAAACTGTCCAAGCGACTCCTAACATTATATCAGCAAGGACATGCGTGTATACGGCTGGGGCTTGTCACTAGAACGACCAACTATGATTAAATATGGCATCTCAAATATTCGTGAGTTGCTAGGCCATAAGGTGGATTTGAACTTTGTGCAAAGTAGCCCAGCAGTACGGTTAGATAAAGACTGAAACGGACATATTGATGGATAGCGAATGGGAAAAGAATAATGGCATTCTACCCATGGGGAGCTATAAAAGCTAAATATCATTAGGTATTAGTAGTTCTACACCTCGTGCCTCACTGCTTATAGCAAATCTTCGTGCCTCAGGCTATTAAAGGCTTTTTTTATTGATACTGTTAAAAATCACTAGCTGCGCAACCCGTCCGCGCAAGCGCGGCCGGGAGAATTACATAATAAATAAGAAGCTTCTGATTGGCCACACCACCCCCCTAGCCACCCACCACCACCAGCCACACCACCACCACCACCACCACACCCAAGCCACCCACCTCCACCACCCCAACCACACCACCAACCCCCTAGCCACACCACCACCACCCACCCCCCCTCCCCGGGCCATTCGGAATATCGGCTCGGCGAACGGCGGCTCCACGTGTTATTCGCCAAGAAGTTTAATTATAATTAACCTAAGTTTTAATTAAATAGTTATATTTTAATATATATTTAATAATTTTTTTATAAAATTAATTTATTTATTTTATTATTTTTTA
Source organism: Hypoxylon rubiginosum (assembly GCA_902806565.1). NCBI lineage: Eukaryota > Fungi > Ascomycota > Sordariomycetes > Xylariales > Hypoxylaceae > Hypoxylon > Hypoxylon rubiginosum. Next base: position 40,420 of record CADCXA010000065.1, on the reverse strand, counting down.
AAAATAATAATAATTAATATTATTTAATAAAATATATTTTATATAATTTTTTTATTTTATTTATATTATTTTTAAATTTAAAATAATAAAATTATAAAAAAAAATATTTAAAAATATAAAATAATTTTAAATATTTAATTATATATTAAAATTATAATAATATTAATAAAATTAAAAAAATTAATAAAATAAAATTAATATTATAATTATTTAAATATTATTATATATTATTATAATATAAATTTAAATATTTATAATTTATATATATAATTTATATATAAATATTATTTTATTAATTAAAAAATTAAAATTAAAATTAAAATATATATAATATTTTAAATAAATATATTATTAAATTAATAATAATAATAAAAAAATTAATAATATTAAAATATATATAAAAATAATAATTATATTTAATTATAAATTAATTATAATTAAGTTTTAAAACGCGAAATATAATTTATAAATATAATTTAAAATAAATTATATTAATATTATATATAATTTTATATATATATTATATATTATTTAAATAAATAAAAAAGCTAGGTTTAATTATCTAAAAATAAATAAGCGTATTTAAGTATAAAAAACTAAAAAAAGAAAAGATTTATAAGTTATATATATAATTACTTTAAAATAACTTATTTTTTATTAATATATATTTATTTAAAATGTTATATATATTTTAGTTTTAATTTTAACCTTTAAATTAATAAAATAACGTTTATATATAAGTTATATATATAAGTTATAAATATTTAAGTTTATATTATAATAATATATATTATAATATAAATTTAATTTTTTATATATATATTAATAAAAAATAAGTTATTTTAAAATAATTATATATATAACTTATAAATTTTTTTTTTTTTTAGTTTTTTATATTTAAATATATTTATTTATTTTTAAATAACTAAGTTTAATTTTTTTATTTATTTAAATAATATATAATATATATAATATAAATAAATAAAAAAATTAAATATTATAATATAAATTTAAATTTTTATAATTTATATATATAATTTATATATAAATGTTATTTTATTAATTTAAAAATTAAATTTAAAATTAAAATATATATAATATATTTTTAAATAATTAAATTTAATATTTTATATTATTTAAATATAAAAAACTAAGAAAAATATTTTTTAAATTATTTAAATAATTATTTTTAAATAATTTATTTTTTATTAATATTATAATATAAACTTAAATATTTATAATTTATATATATAATTTATATATAAATATTATTTTATTAATTTAAAAATTAAAATTAAAATTAAAATATATATTAATAAAAAATAAGTTATTTTAAAATAATTATATATATAATTTATAAATTATTTAAATTTATTTTTTTTTATATTTAAATATATTTATTTATTTTTAAATAATTAAACTTAATTTTATTATTTATTTAAATAATATATAATAATTATTTTAATTATATTTATATTTTTAAGTTTTTATTTTTTATTATATATATTTTTTTATATATAAATTATAATAATTTAATTATAATTTTTAAAATTTTAACTTAATTTTTTTAAAATAAAATTATATATTTAATTATTTTAAAATAATTTATTTAAAATATTATTTATATTTTAATTTTAATTTTTAACTTTTAAATTAATTAAATAATATTTATATATAAATTATATATTATAATAATAATTTATATTTTTTAAATATTATATTTTTTATTAATTAAATTATTTAAATATAATAAACTTTTTATTAATTATTTTAAAATTAAATAATAATTATTTTATATTTATATATATATATTTTTATTATAATTTATTATAATTAAATAAATATTAATATTTAATAAAAATATTATATTAAATATATTTTAAAATTAAATTTAAAATAAAAAAAATAATTATAAAATAATAATAAATAATATTATTTTATAAATGAAATTATAAAAATAATAATTTTAAAATATAATTAAAATATTTATAAATTTATAATTTATAAATAATAAAAAACAAAAAAAATTTTTTAATAAAATTATATTTATTTTTAATAATAATAATAATAATTAATTAATATTTAGTTTTTTATTAAAAGATTTTTATTAATTATTTTATTAATAAACGTTTTATAATATAATTAAAATTTTAAAATAAATATTATTTAAATTATTTTTTAATTTTATTATTTTTATAATAATTTTATTTATAATAAAATTAAATTTATTATATTAAAATATTAAAATATTAATTTTTAATTAAAATTTATTATAACTTTTTTAAAATAAATTATTTTATTTTAAAATTTTTAATATATTAAAAACTTAATATTTTTAGATTTTATATTATTATAATTAATAAAAATATTTATAATATTTATTATATTATTTATTATAATTATTATATATTATTTAAATAAATAAAAAAACTAAGTTTAATTATTTAAAAATAAATAAGCGTATTTAAATATAAAAAACTAAAAAAAAAAAAAATTTATAAGTTATATATATAGTTACTTTAAAATAACTTATTTTTTATTAATATATATTTATTTAAAATATCACGTATATTTTAATTTTAATTTTAATTTTTAAATTAATAAAATAATATTTATATATAAGTTATATATATAAATTATAAATATTTAAATTTACGTTATAATAGTTTTTATAAATTTTAATAATAAAATTTTTTAATTTTTTCCTTATAATTTATTAAAAAATCTTTAAGTTTTTATATATTATTTTTTTATTTATAAATTTTTTATTTTATTAAATATTTTATTAAATTTTTAACTTTTTTAATATTTAAAATTATATTAATTTTATATTTTATAATTTTTTTAACTTTTATATTTATATTAATTTTTATATTTAATAATATTAATTTTAATAAAAAAATATATTATATTAAATATATTTATATTTTTTTAAATAGTATTTATTAATAACTTATTTTTAAAAAAATTTTATTAATTTTATATGTTATTAATTTTTTAAAATTAATTTTTTCATTTAATTTTTTTATTTTAATTTTTAATATAATTAATATTAATTAAGATTTTTATTATAATAAATAAACTTAATTTCTTTTAAAACAAATTAATTTTTTATTTTTATTTTTATTATAATAAATAGCTATTTATTTTTAAATAAATTAAAAGTTATTTTTAAATATCTTTTATAATAATTATATTTTTAAAGTTATTATTTATATTTTTAAAATTATTTTTATTATAATTAATATTTTAAATAACAGGAATTTTTTTTTAATAATATTTATATTTTAATTATATATTATTTTATATAATATAATATTTATATTTTTATTAATTAAAAAATTATATATAATTTAAATTATAAATAATAATTTTACTTAATTATTTTATTAATAATTAATAATTAATATAAAATTATAAATATATTTTTAATATTTAATTTGAATATGTTTTTTATTTTTTTTATTTAAAAATATATTATAGTTAATATTTTTTATTTAATTTTTAGGGTTTTTATAAAATTAATTTTAAACTTAAAAATAATAAATATATTTTTATTTAAAATAATTTATTTTAATAAAATATATTTAATTATATAATATTTTAAAAATAAAAATATTAGGTTTTTTATTATATAAGTTTTTTTAAATAATATAAAATATTTATATTTAATAAGTTTATTAATTATAATTTATATATTATTATATTAAATTTTAATTACTAAATTTATAAAGAATAAATATTTTATAATAAAATCTTAAAATATTATATATTATATTTTATTTAATATTTTAATAAATTATAATAACTTATATAGTTTATATTTAACGATTTTAATTTTTTAATATATATTATAATTTTTAATAAATTAATAAATTAAATTTTTAATTTTTAAAAAATTATAATTTTATTATAATTTAATATTTATTTTATATTTTTTTTAATATTTATATAATTAATATTTATAAAATGTTTTTATAAATTTATATTAAAATATTTTAAATATATATTATTTTTAATATATTTTAAATATATATTATTTTTAATATATTTTAAAAAAGGTGTAAAAAAACCCGAAGAAATTAACTTAAAAAAATAAAAAAATAATATATAATAAAATAATTTATTAAAGCTTAAAAAAGTGGCGTATTAATTATATATAAATATATTTTAATATATAATTTAAGGTTTATATTTAAAAGTTATATTTTTTTAAGTTTATATATTTTATATTTATTTTATTTATCTTATTTATTTTTATTTATATTAATTTTTTATTAAGCTGTATTAATTTTTTATAATAAATATAAATTCTTTTTTTATTAAAAAAATTATTAAAAAATTCTTTTTATTAAAATCTTTTTAAACCTTTTATTTTAAAAGTTATTTATTATAATTTAAATATATTTTAATTGTTTTTTATTTTATTTTTTTAAATATTTAAAAAAAAACATTTAATATATTTTAATATTGTATTTATTTTAACGGTTTAATATATTTATTTATATGTTTTTTATTTTTTTTAATATAATATAATTTAAATTAAACTTATTAAAAAACTCTTTTTATTTTTATTATTTAAAAATAATTTTTATTTAGTTATTAATATTTTAAAGTTATTATAATTAAAAAAAATAATTAATAATTTTTTTATTTTATTAATATAAGGTTTTTAATATTATAAAGTTTTTATAAATAATAATAATTTTTTATTTTATATTTAATAATATAATTTCGCTTTTTAAAAAACTTAAAAATAATTAATAATTAAGTATTATTTTTAAATATTTTTTAATTATTTAAAAGTTTTTTTATATATTATATTTAAAATATTTATATAAAGTTTTCTTTTTTTAAGTTTAATAATTAATATATTAAGTTATTAATAATTAATTTTTTAATTTTATTTAACGTTAAATTAGTTTTTAATATTTATTTAAAAAGTTATATATTTTATTAAATAATATTTATTATAAGTTTTATAATATAAATAAACTTTTTTATTAATAATTTTATAAAATTTATAAACTTATAAAAAAATTATATATTTTTTATATTTTTAAGCGTTTTTTAAATTTATATTTATTTTATTTTTTCCTTTTAAATTTAAATAAATTTAAATTTAATAATAAATCCTAAGATATTAATTTTTTAGATTTTTTATTAACATTTTTTTTTAAATTAATAATAATTTTATATTTTTTAAATTTAATTAATATTAAACGTTTATATATTATATATTTTTTATAAGTTTTAAAATAAATTAATTTATTATTAATATAAATAAATATAAAATTATTAAAATATTTTTATAAAATTATTATTATTATATATTAAAAAGTTATAAATATATTAATAAAGTTTTAAAATATTACCAAGTATTTATAATATTTATATTAAGTTTTAAATATTATTTTTTATTTTTTATTTTTTGTATTTTATAATATATATTAATTATATTAAAAATAATAAACTATTAAATTTTATTAATTTATTTATTTTTTATTATAATTATATTAAATAACTAGTAATTATTAATTATTTTATATATAAAATTTCCTTTTTTATTTAATTTTTAAGTTTTATTAAAAAAAGATTTTTTATTATAATTAGATATTTTATATTAAATTTAAACTTTTTAATAAAACTTTATTTTAAAAATTTTTTTTTTATTATTTAAAAGTATTTATTTATTATTATTTTAAAAAAAAAAATTTTTTAAATAAATATTTTATTTATTTTTAATTAAAATTTTATAATTATAAATTATATAATAAAATAAGTTAATTAATATTAAATTTTCTTTTTTAAAAACTAATATAAATTTAATTTTTAATTTTTTAAATATCTTTTATAATTAATTAAATTTAATTTTTTATTTTATAAAAAATATATATATAATATTTTTTAATAATTTAATATTAGTTAAATTTATATTATAATTATTATAATTTATAATAATTTAATTATTTATTTTTAACTTTTTTATATTTCTTAAAATTTAACTTTATTTTTTTAATATTTAATTAATATATAAATTATTAACTTTAAATTAAAATAATTTAAAAATAACATTTTTATTTATTTTTATTATATTAAAAAAAAAAGTTTTTAAATAATTATTAATTTATACGTTAAAATTTATAATTCTTTTTTATATAAATTTATTATTATAATAAAAAAATTATTTATTTATAATTTTTATAAGGAAAATTTTTTTTTTTTTTTATATAATATAATATATATGTTTTATTAATTAAAAATAAATATAATTAAATTTAAATCTTAAATTTATTATTATTTTTATTTTTATTTTTTTTTTTTTAAAATTATTATTATATTTTTATTTTTAATAATAATTTATATAATTTTTTATAGATTTAAATAAACTCGCCGTTTAAAAAATAATTTTTTAAATTATTAATTAATTTTTAAATTAAATTTAAACTTAATATTTAAATTTAATTAATTATTTATATATTTTAAAAAAATTTAAAAAGTTTTTTTTAATCTTTTAATTAAATTTTTATTTAATTTTAATTTTATTAAAAAAATTTTAAAAATAAGTTATTATATTTTTTAATTTTTTAAAATATTTTTATCATTTTTATAATATTATAATTTTATATATAATATATATTTTATAAACTATATTAAAATATTTATTTTATTAGATTTTTTTAATTATATATTTATATAATTAAAATAAATAAAATTTAATAATATTATAATTTATATATAGTTATATATATATTCTTTTTTATATTTTACTTTTAATATTATATAAATTTATTATTTTTTAAATAAAATTAAAACTTTTTTTTAATCTTTTTTAATATATAATAAATATAAATATTTTAAATAAAAAATTTAAAATAACTTTTTATAATTTAAATATTTAAAATCTTAAGATTTTTATATATCTTTATAATATAAACATTTTAATAAATTTTTTAAAAATATTATTTTTTTTTAAAATATAAAAATATTATTAAATAATTTTTAAAAATAAGTTCTTTTATAAAAATCTATTTATTATTATTAAATAATTATTAATATTTTAATTTTCTTATATTATAATAATATTTTAATTTTAATTTTAAATTTTTTAAATATTTAACTAGGAATTATATTTTATATATATTTAATTAATTATTAATTTATTAATTTATAATTTAATATAACTTTTTTATTTATTTTTATTTATATATAAAAGTTTATAATATAAAAAATATAATTATTTATATATAATTTCTTAATATTTTACTTTTTAATTATTTTTTAAAAATTTAAAATAAAATAATTTTAATAAAATTACTAGGATAAAAAAAGATATTTTTATTATATAATATTAAAATATTTTTTAATGTTTTTTTTAATAAATTAGTATTATTATAAATAAATTATTCTTAAAATATTATATATTTATTATTATTTATTTTTATATAAATTACTATTTAATTTTATTTATTTATTTATTTATTTATTTATTTATTTATTTATTTATTTATTTATTTATTTATTTATTTATTAAGTTATATTATTATTATTAATTATTTTTAATATAAATATTTAAAAAAAATACTTTTTAATTATATAATATAATAAATTAAATTATAATTTATAAAAAATTTTTATTTATTTAAAGTTTAAATTAACTTTTATTATTTATAAAATTATTATATTATATTATTAAAACTTCTTTTTTTATTAATAGTTAATTTATTTATTATATTATTAAAATTTTTAATAAACTTTTTTTTTATTTTTTTTTATTATTTTTTAATTATTAAAATATTTTTTTATTAATAAGAAATTATATAAGTTATAAATTATTAATAAATAATATATATATTTTTTTATAATAACATTTTAATTTTTATTAAATTTAAAATATTTATAATAAACTTAAAAATATTAAAATTATTAAAATTTATTATAATAATAATATTTATTATTTTTTAAGTTATAATTTTTATTATTTTATATTAAAATATATTTAATAATATTCCTTTTTTTTATAAATATAATAAAAGTTATTAATATAAATAAATTAATATTTTATAATATATTTTTTTTTAAGTATTTTTATTAAAATAATTTTTATTATAATTAAATAAAAAGTTTTAATTTTAATAATTATAAATTTTTTACGTTTAAATTTAAAAACGTAGAATTATTTTTTTATAACTTAATATTAATTTTTATAATATTTTTCTTTCTTATAATTAAAATATTTTATATTTTTAATATCTTTTGTTTTGAAAAAAAAAATTTTTAAATTATATTAATATTTATAAATTTAAAGTAAAATTTAATAGTTATATTAAAAGTTTATTATTAATTTTTAAATTTTTTAGTTTTTTAAAATAAAACTTTAAATCTTTTTTTTATATTAAAAGTATTAATTATTAATTATAATAATTTATTTATAATAATTTTTAAACTTTTTAATTTAATTATAATAATAAATTTTATTTCTAATTTATTATTTAAAATTTTTATATAAAAAAATAAATTACTTATATTTATTATATATTATTTAAATAAGTAAAAAAAACTAAGCTTAGTTATTTAAAAATAAATAAATATATTTAAATATAAAAAACTAAAAGAAAAAAAAATTTACAAGCTATATATATAATTATTTTAAAATAACTTATTTTTTATTAATATATATTTATTTAAAATATCACATATATTTTAATTTTAATTTTAGTTTTTAAATTAATAAAATAACATTTATATATAAATTATATATATAAGTTATAAATATTTAAGTTTATATTATAATAATATTTTAAATTTTATTATATAAATAACTATTAATTTAATTTATTTAAATTATATTAAATAATATTTTATTATTTATTTTTATTAAAATTATTATATATTTTATAAAACTTATTAATAAAAATATTAAAGTTTTTAAAAATTATTTAAATAACTAAATTTTAAATTTTAAATTATTAAAACTTTTTATTTTTTATTATAAATAAATATTTTACAAATTTTTAAAAAAGTTTAAATTTAAATAATAAATTTATTAAAATTAAAATTATTATTATATTATTTAAGGTTTTTAAATTTATATTTTTTATATTTAATAATTATAACTTATTTTATATAATTTTTAAATATTTTAATTTTTTTTTAAAATTAATTATTTTTTTAAGATTTTAAATCTTAATTATTATTATATATTATTTAAATAAGTAAAAAACTAAGCTTAATTATTTAAAAATAAATAAGCGTATTTAAATATAAAAAACTAAAAAAAGAAAAAATTTATAAGCTATATATATAATTATTTTAAAATAACTTATTTTTTATTAATATATATTTATTTAAAATATTATATATATTCCGGCCTTAGTTTTAATTTTTAAATTAATAAAATAACGTTTATATATAAACTATATATATAAATTATAAATATTTAAATTTATATTATAATATTATTTTTATTTTAAAAAAAAGCGTATATTTTTATATATTAATTTTTTTTTATTATAAGCTTTTATTTTTTAATAAAACTAGTTTATTATTATTTATATATAACTTATTAAATTTATTATATTTTACCGCCTTTTTTTATTTTATGAATTTTATTAATAATTTTAATTATTTTAAGTTATTATTATAATATTTTTATAATATTAATATATTATTTTTAAAATTTAATATATTATATTATTTTAAATTAAAATTCTAGTTTAATTATTATATTTAATATTATAATTATTTATAATATATTTTAAATAAAAATATTTTATTTATTTATTATTTTTTAATATTATTTAGTTTAATTATATTTATTAATAAATTTTTATTTATTTATTTTAATAATAAATTATTTAAATATTTTTTTAATTAATTAATAAAAAATATTATTAGGTTTTTTCTTTTTAATATATTTATTATATATATATGTTTTTTTATTTTTATAATTTTATAATAATTTTTAATTATTAAGTAATTAAATTTATTATTAAAGCAATTTATAATTAATTTTTTTTTTTAATAATATATATATGGTTTTTTACTTTAAAATTTAATTTATATTAGTGTTAATTAACTTATTTTATTATTTACTTTTATAATTTTTTTATAATTTTTTAAGCTTTATTTTATTATTTTTTAATAATAAATGTTATTTTCAAGGCTTTTTTTTAATTAAAATGTTTTTTAATTAAAATCTTTTTTAATTTTATTATATAAGCTTTTTAATTAAATAATAATAATATTAAAAAGCTATGTTTTATTTTATATAATAATATACTAATAAATTTATATAATAATAATATTTATATTATATTTAATATTAATATTATAATAAATTAGTTATTTTAATAGTAGTTAATAAATAAATAAAAATATTAATTAATATATTTATTTATTATTTTTATTTAACTTATTATTTAAAAGTATTTTATAATAAAAAAGTTTTATTTTATATTTATAACTTATAATATTTTATTTATAAAATTTATAATAAATTATAATTTTTAATTATTAATTATATTAATTAATAGCTTAAAAACCTTATATAGTTTTTAAAAATATATTTTAATTATATTTTTTATTATAATTATTTAAAAATATAATATATTTTATAATTTTTTTTTAGTTAATAAATTATAATTAATAAGTTATTATATTTATATTTATTTTTTAATATAAATTTAAAATTTATTATAATATATAATTATATTTATAATGATATTAATAAAAAATATAATTAGCTTAAAATTTTATTATAAAGATTTTTTAAAAATTAATAATAATAATTATTTATAAAATAATTTATATTAATAAATTATTTTTTTTATTAATAATATATAGAAAACATTTCGTATGTTTTTTTTAAATTAATGTGTATTATTATTAAATATAAGTATATTTTAATTAGTATTTTTATTTAAAAATTATTTATATTAAATATAATTAATTAATTATTATAAAATATTAATTTTTTAAATATAAAGAATATATTATTTAGTTTATTATTTTATGTTATTTAATAGTAAATATTTAAATTAAAGTAAATAATATTTACTTTTAATAGTTTATTTATTAATTTTACTTTAAATTTTTTAAGTGTAAATATATTTTTATTAAAAATAAATAAATATATCGCTTTTTTTTATATTTTTAATGTTATTATATTAATTAAATTTATATTAAGTTCCGTTTATTTTATTATAAAAACTAGTTTAAATATAATTATTATATATATTATCTAGTGTTTTTTATTTTATATTTTAATATTTTTATATTTATAAAATAATATATTAATAAAAATATTATCTTTTTTAAAATAATATATTATATTAAAATTATATTAAAATAAAAGTTTTATTTATTTTATTTATTATTAATTAAAAAGTTATTTAATATTAAAATATTTTAAAACACGGTGGTTTATTATTACTAGGAAAAATCACGTTATTTATAATTTAATAAGTTTTATTTTTTAATATTATAACGTTTATATTATAACTAGTATTTCCTTATTATAAATATTATAATTATATTTTACGTTTTATATTATTTTTAAAAAATAAACTGTTAAATGTTATTTTTTTATTTTTAAGTTTTATTATATTATAATATTTATTATTATATTATTTAAAACATTGGTTTTAATTTTAGTTTTTAAGTTATAATTAAAATAATATAAAATTAATATATATATTATTTTATATTTTAATTTATTAAAAACCTTTTAATAGGATTTTATTTAATTAAAAGGTACGTTTTTTTTTATAAAGTTATTAAATAGTTAAATTATACGCTTATAATTTTAAATAAGTTTTTATAAAAATTATAAAAACCTAGGAAAAATTATATTTTTTTAACGTTTTTTAGTTTTTTTTAACTTATTAATAATATAATTTTCAAAAGATTTACCACCACGTTATTAATTTTTATAATAAACTTTAAAAATTTTATTTTTTTTATATAAAATTTATATTTAATTATATTAATTTAAAGTTTTATTATATATAAACGTTTTAATATTAAATTAATATATAAAATATATTCTTTTTTAAATTATAAATAAATTAATATATTATTTAAATATATATTATAAAACTTATTAAAATATTTTATTAAAATATTATTAATAAAACGTTAAAAGCTTAATAATTTATTTAAAACATTAAAAAAAAAAACTTTATATTTATAAAAATTATAATAAGTTTAAAATATTATTAAGTTTTTTAAATTTAAATTAAGTTAAATATAATAAAATATTTATTAAATATTTATTTTACTGAAAATTTTAATTATAAATATTTTATTAAAAGTTTTTTTTAATTAATAATAATAAATATTAGTTTTTTTTAATAAAATTATTAAGTTTTTAATAATTAATATAAAATTATAAGTTATTATTTAGTTTTAACGTAAAAAGTATTAATATTATTTATAGTAATATATTTAGTTTTATAAATTCTTTATAAATATATTTTATTATATATTTTTTATAAACTTTTAATTTATTTATTAATATTTTATATAAAAAAAATGGCTTAATTTCTCAGGTTTTTTTTTAAGTTTAATTTTATAATTTATTTCCAGTTAATATAATAAAACTTTATTTAATATAGTTTTATTAAAAACGTTTAAATAATTATAATGTTTTTTTAATATTACTTATATTATTAATTACTTTAGTTTATTTTTATTTTAAAGTTTAAAATTATATTTATAGTTATTATATTTTTACTTGTTTTTTAATAAATAATTAATATTATAAAAATTAGTTTTTTTAATTTTAGTTTTTTTTAAAAATTTATAAAAAAGTTTAATTTTAATAAAAACTATGTTTAGTTTATAATTTTTATATTATTTTATTATATTATAACATATATAATAATAACCTTTTTTATTTATATTTAAATATAAATATAACGTATTTTCTTTTTAATTTTTTTTAAAAAGGTTATTATTTTTTTTTAAAAAGGTTATTATTTTTTTTTTTTTTTATATTATTTATTTTATTATTTATAATTTAAGCTATATATAATATAACTTATTTATTTTTTAAAATAAAATTATTATTAATATTTATATTGTTTTTTTAAATATTATTATTATTAGTGTTTTTAATTTTAGGTTTTTTTATATTTTTAACTAATAGATTATATCGTGGATTTACGTTTAATATTCGCGTTATTTTTTTATTATTAATTAATAACTAGTTTATTAACATTGGTTCTTTTTTTTTATTTTTTTATCTTAATTATAAATATTTTATTAAAACTTGTTATTTATATTTTTTATTAAATATCCTACGTTATTTATTTTAATATTTTTTAGTTATTATATAATTTAGATATTTAAAAATAAAAATTAATAACAAGCGATATTAATTATAATATTATATTTTTTAAACCATTTTTTTTAATAATAATATTCTATTTTATATTAATAATTATTATTAGTATTTATTTAACTATTTAATTATTAATATAAATATTTATTAATAATAATATATTAATTATTAATATAGATTTTATATTATATTTATTAATATATTATAATTTAAATCTAGTTTTTAATAATATTTATAATAGTTTTTAAGCTTTTTTTATAAAGTTAATATTAATAAAAATATATTCTTTGGTTTTAATATTTTTTAATAAATTATTTATAATTAATAATAATTTATTACTAGTTATTTATTTAATATTGTTTTAAAAAATTATATAAGATATTATTAAAATTTATTTTAAATAAAGATTTTTTTCTTAAAATAAAATTTATACTTTTTAAGGTTAGTTTTTTATTTTTAAGTTATTAAATATTAAATTTTTATTATTTTTAAAAATAACTTTTTTATAATTAAACGTTTTTTTTTTATTAAATTTTTAATATTATATTTATTAAATTATTATTTTAATAATTTTCGTTTTTTTAGTTTTATTATTTATAGTTTTTATTTTATTATAAAATAGTTTTTTAAAATAATTATAAAATATATATTTTTATTTTTTATATTTAAAATAACGTTTTTTAATTATAAGTTTAATAAACCTTTTTTTAAATAGTTTTAAAACTTAGGTTTTTTATTTTTAAGTTTAGTTTTAATTATTTATAAATTTTTAAATAAATATATTACTTTTAAAAGTTTAATTATAATTAATTTTTACGGTATTTTTTTATTTATTTATTTATACCAGTTATTAAATTACACGTATAGTTATTTTAATAAATTTAATAAAGTTATTATTATATATTAAATATATTAATATTATTACGGTTTATAATATCGATAAAAGTCGCTTATAAAACTATTATATTTACTTTATTTTTAGTTTATAATATTTTTTTATAAAATAAATAAATTTATTTTTAAATATATAAAATTTATTACTTAATTTTATTTTAAAAATTATAAATTTATCCTCTGTTTTTTTATAAGTATTAAAATTAAAATATTTTTTATAAAAATATTTTATAAAAGTAGTAAATATTTAAATTAATTCCAGGTAATTTTTATAAAAATATAAAAAGATATTTACTGTTATTTTTTTTTTAAAATATAATTTAATATTTATTATTTTTATAATATTAAAAAAAAATAGTTTTTATTAACTTTTAATTAATTTTTTATTAATTAATACCATTTTTTAAAGAATATAATATTTTTTATTTTATTTATATAAAAATTAATTATATTAATTTTCTTATTTTTACTTATTTTTAAAAGGTTAATATTTATTTTTTTAAATATAATAATATATTATTATAATTTTTTAATAATTATTTAAAGTTTAATATTTTATATTTTTAATATTATTATTATTTATTAAAGGGATTTTTTCACCGTATTATTTATATTTATTTTTTTATTAAAAGTTTTAATATTCTTTTAAAATTAATTAGTTATATTTATTATTATTTTTATTTTTTTTATTTAAATAAATTATAATTTATTAATTATTTAATTATATATAAGTTATATATTTATTTGTTTTTTTAAAGTAAGTTTATTTTTAATATAAATAATTTAATTATATAAAAAAGTTATATATTAAGTTATATTTATTAATATATTTATTAATTTTATAACTTATTTTTTTAAAATTATTTATTTTAAAATATAAGATTATTTTTTAAAGAAAAGTGGTTTTAAATTTTTTATTATTATTTTAAAGTTATTAATTATTAGTTTTTAAAAGTTATTTAATTATATTTAATTATTTATATTTATAAGTAATTTAAATTAAGTTTAAAAGATTTTTATTATATTATTAGTTTTTTAATAAAATATAATTTTTTTATTAAATTAATTTTTAAAATATTAAACGTTATTATATTAAAAACGTTATAATTTATTTTAAATATAAAAAAGGTTTATATAAACTTTTTATAATTATTATTTTTTTTAATTAAAATAAATGATTAATTATATAAATAAAAATATTAAATTATTAATTAAAAATAATTTAATAATTTATTAAATTAAGTTATTTTAAATATAAATCTGGTTTTTTAGTTTTAATTAAAAGGTTAATAAATAAATTTTTATTAGTTAATTACTTTTTTTTAAAAATAAAATAAATATTTTAAAAATCTTTTTTATTAGTAATTATTAAAGTTATAACGTTAACGTAAAAAAGTTTAATTATTATTTATTAATAATTATTCTTAGTTTATTAAAATTTTTTAATGTTAAAAATATTAAAAGTGTTATTAATAATTATTAAAAATGTTAATTTATTAAGTTAAAAAATTTTTATAATTAAATTCTTTTTTTATAACATATTATTATTTTTTTTTAAAAATAAAATAAGAAATACTTAAATATTATTATATACCGTTTAAATAAATAAAAAGGTTAAATTTAATTATTTAAAAGTAAATAAATATATTTAAATATAAAAAATTAAAAAAAAAAAAGATTTATAAGTTATATATATAATTATTTTAAAATAACTTATTTTTTATTAATATATATTTATTTAAAATATTATATATATTTTAATTTTAATTTTAATTTTTAAATTAATAAGGTGGTATTTATATATAAACTATATATATAAATTATAAATATTTAAATTTATATTATAATAATAATAAATAAATTATTTATATAAATAAAAATAAAAATATTTATATATAAATATTTAAATAAATAATATTTTATTATTATATTATAAAAATTAAATTTAATTATTTCTTTAATTAAAGTTTTAAATTATTAAAAAAGTAAATTATAAAAATTATATAAAACTTATAAAAGTTTTTAAACTTATTTTACTTTTTTTTAATATTTAAATAACTAATAATAATAAATAATAATATTATTAAAAATAAAGTTATAAAAAATATAATTTTAATATTATATTATTTATAATTAATATTTTTTATAATTATAATAATAAAAAATATTTTAATTAATATTAAACTTATTATAATTATATATATATTTTATATAATTTAATAGTTTTTAATTTAATAATTATTATAAATAATAAATTAAATTTAATTATATTTTTATTTATTATTAAAATTAAACTTTTAATTTAATATTTATATGATAAATAAGATTTTAACTTAAAAAAATAAGTTAATTAATTTAAAAATTTTATAATTAATTAAATTTTAAATTTAAATATTGAAAACTAGTTTTTAAATTTTTTAAAATTAAAAGTTATTTTAAAATTTTTTAAAAAACTTTAAAAAAAAATATTAAAATAAAAATAACTTAAAAAAGGTTAAAATATAAGTTTTAACCTTTTTTTATTTTTAATTAACTATTAAAAAAATTATATTAATAAAAATAAATAAATTATTTTAATTAAATTATAAAACATTTAAATAATATTATAATTAACTTTAAATTTTCAAGAAATTAAATAATAAAATTAATTAATTAAATTAATCTTATTTTATTAAATTAATATTTTTATTAAAACTTTTATTAAAAAAATATTTTATATTAATTTAAATTAATTAATTAACACTTATTAATAAAAATGTATTTATTTTTTATATTTAATATTAAAAAACTTTTAAATATAAAGTTTTTAAAAATATTATTAAAACTTTTTTTATTAAAATTAAATAAAAATACTTTAAATATTAATTTAAATAATTACTTTTTAATTAAATAATAAATAAAAGTTTTAAATATATTTAATTAAAATATATTAATTATATACTTAAAAAAATATAATATAAACTAAATTTTAATAATTATTTTTATATTATAATAAAAAATTATTAAATTACTAAATTAATTTATTTAATATTTTTAATAATTTAAATTCACTTATAAATAAATAAAATCTTAAAAAATGTTATTATTATAAATATTAATTTAAAATTAATTAACTTTTTTATAATTAATTCTTTTAAAAATAATATTATATTTAATATTTTTTTTTATATTATTTTAATATTTTAATTATTTATTAAAAATCATATTTTTTATTTTAATAATTTTATAAAATAAAAAAACCTAAATTTTATTAATTTTTAATTTATAGTTAATATAATTAACTATTATATATTATTTAAATAAATAAAAAAAATAAACTTATTTATTTAAAAATAAATAAATATATTTATTATATATTATTTAAATAAATAATAAAACTAAACTTGGTTATTTAAAAATGAATAAACGTTTTTAAATATAAAAAACTAAAAAAAAAAAATTTTATAAGTTATATATATAGTTATTTTAAAATAATTTATTTTTTATTAATATATATTTATTTAAAATATTATATATATTTTAATTTTAGTTTTAACTTTTAAATTAATAAAGTAACGTTAATATATAAGTTATATATATAAGTTATAAATATTTAAATTTATATTATAATAATATTTAAATATAAAAAACTAAAAAAAAAAAGAAATTTATAAGTTATATATATTATTATTTTAAAATAACTTATTTTTTATTAATATATATTTATTAAAAAATATTATATATATTTTAATTTAAGTTTTAATTTTTAAATTAATAAAATAATATTTATATATAAATTATATATATAAATTATAAATATTTAAATTTATATTATAATATTAATTATAAAACTTTTATAAATATAAAATATATATTTTATATTTTTAAAAACCTTTTTTTTACAAATTTAAATAATAATATTTAAATTATAAAAATATAATAAATAATTTTAATAAACTTTTTTATAAAAATTTAATATTTTATAAAACTTATTATAAAAAAGGTTTTATACTTTATTTATTTTAATAAAAAATAAATAAATTATTATAATAATTATTTTTTTAATTTAAAATTAAAAAGAAAATAAATAACTAAAAATTAATTAAAATTAATTTAAAAAAAATAATTATAAAAATATTAGATTTTTTTATATAGTTATTATATTTTAATATATTAAATATAATAATTTTAAAATAAATATTATAATTTAAATATTTATTTTTAATATTATTTTTATAAAGAAACTTTTTATTATTATTAATATATATAATTAAAATTTTTAAATTTAATTTATAATTAAATTTTAATAATAAATTTTTTAATAATTATAAAAATTTAATTTCTTTTATATTTAAATTAAAGTTATTTATATTTATATAACTATTAATAAATAAAACTATATATTTAAAATTAATAAGCTTTTTAATATTATAAAAAAGATTTATTTATAAAAATAATTTATAATAAATAATATATTAAAATTAATAATTAATAATATATTTAACGTTTAATATTTTATTATATATAAATATAATAAAAAAAATATAATAAAAAAAATATTATATTAAAATCTTTAAATAAAAACTATAATAATAATAAGGTTTTTTAATTTTATTAAAACTTATATATAAAAACTTTTTATATATAAGTTTAATATTAATTATTATATATATAATATAAAATTAATATATAAAATTAAGGATTTTTATTAGCTTAAAATCTTTAAAATTATAATATTAATTTATTTTAATAAGTTTTTTTTTAAATTATTTTTAAAAATAAATATGTTTTTTATATTATTATAAATAATTTCTTTATTTTTAAATTAATTATTATTTATTTAATTAATTAAAAAAATAATACTAAATTTTATATTAAAAATAATAATTAAATTATTATTTTAATGAATTTTTATTAATATAATATTAATATTAAAAACTTTAATATTATTATAAATTATTTTAAATACTTTTTTTAAACTATAAAAATAAATAATATTTTATAAATTATTTAATATTATTAATTAAATATATTAAATAACTTAAATTAAAAATATAAATATTATATAAAAAATTATAATAATATAAATTAAAATTAATAACTATAAAAATATAAATATTAAATTATAAAATTATATATATATTATTAATATTAATAATAAATATAATTAATTTTATATTAAAATTTAAAAAAAATTACTTAAAATATAAAAGTTTATAAAATAAATTTAAAATAATAATAAATATATAAAAACTTTAATATTAACTATTAAAAAACCTTTAAATATTTTAATAAATTTTAAAAACTTATTATTATTATTTTTAATAATTTTTTTTTTAAAATTTAAACTTTAAATATATAATATAATATTTATTATTACTTTTTTTATATATATTTTTTATAATAAAAACATTAAAAAGGTTTTTAATATATTATTACACTTATATAAAAAACAATGTAAGTGTAAAAAAATAATATAAAAAGCTTAGTTTTTAAAAATCTAAGTTAAATATAAAACTAAATTAAAAACTTTTTAAAATATAAATTATTTTAAGTGTATAAACCATATAAATACCTGGAATATATACTTATAAATATAATTTTTAATTTTATAATTAATAATTTTAAATTTAATATTAATTAAAATAAAATTATTATTTAAATTTTTATTTTTATTAAATCTAATAATAATATTATTATAATAAATTTAAATATATGTTTTTTTATTATTATAATATTAAATAAATTTATTTTAATATAAAATTTAAATTAAAAATCTTTTAATAAAATCTTATTTAAAAAACTTATATTAATTAAAATATTAACTATTTATAATATTAATTATAATAAAAAACTTAAATTTAAATAAAATTTTAAGATTAAGTTTTTTAAAATAAATAACTATAAAAATAAAATATATTTAAAACTTTTTAAAAAAAACTTTATTAATAAATTTAATATAAAAAATCTTATAATATAACTAAAAAATTAACTATTTAAACTTTTTTAATATAAATTTTATAATTTACTTATAAAAAATATAAAATTTTATTTTTACTTTTTATAACTTATAATTATAAATAAAAATTAAATATAAACATTTATTAAAAATACTTAAAAAACTTTATATATAATAAACTTAATATTATTTTTTAATTGTTTTTTTAACTTTATTATTAAATATTATTTTAATATTTTTAATAAAACTTATATAATTTATATAAATTATAATAATATAAAATAATTTATTTTATTTTTTAAAATTAAACTTATTTTTTAATAAAAAAAAAATAAAACTTAAATTACTTATAATAAATAATAAAAATATATTATTTTTAGTTTTTTTTAAAAATATTATAATATTTATTTATATTTTATTTTATAAATTATATAATATTTACTGCTATAATAATATATTTGTTTTAAATATTAATATTTAATATATATTTTTAAAATCTTTCCCGAATATTTTTTTTAAAAAAATCTTATATATATATATATAAATTATTTAATTAATATAAAAGAAATTATTAAAAATTAAAACAATTTATTAGAATTTATAATTAGATTTTATAAAAAGTATTATTTATTATTATATTTGTTTTTTATATAAAATATAAAATTATATATTTATAAAATATATATTATTTTAATAAATAAATAATATTTAAAATAAAAACTTTTAATTAATATTTTAAATTTAATTAGTAACTTAAAATAAATAAAAATTTATAAATAATTAAATTTATTAATTATTTATAAGTTTAATTTAATAAATATAAAAATAAATAAACAGTTTTAAAAAGTTAAATATTTTAAAAATAATTTTTAATAAATTAAATAAAAAAATATAATAAGTTAAAAATTTTAAATTTTATAAAGAAAAAATTAATAACTTATATTAAATTATATAATAAATTAAACTTATAATTTTTTAATTAATTTAATATTATTTATTTAAATTATTAATTTATAATTTTATATATAAGTTTTAATATATTAATATTTATAAGTTAATATTTTATTGGGTTTTTATTATATATTTTTTAAAACTAAGAATTTTATTATTAAATAAAATAATAAAATATTAATTAAATATATAATTATTATAATTTAAATAAAATTAATTATTTTAAGTTTAATTTATATTTATATATAAAATAATTACTAAAAATATATAAAAAAAATATTATAAATAATATATAATTTATTATATTTATATAAAAAATAATATAAATATAAAATAATAATATAAAAAACTTAGTTTTTAAAAGTTTAAATTAAATATAAAACTAAAGTAAAATCTTTTTAAAATATAAACTATTTTAATCGTTTAAACCATGTAAATGTTTAAAATATTAAATAATAATAAAATTTATTTTTATTTTTTTTTAAAAATATATATTAAATATTATATAAAATATAAAGTAAATAATTTAAATAAATTATAATAATTTTTAAAAGATTTAATATTTTAATAAAATATATAAAAAAATTAAAAAAAAAATAATTTAATAAAACGATTTATTAATAATTTTTAAAATTAATTTAAAAACAAGTTTTATTTTTTATAAATTTATTAAAATAATTAATAAAATTAATTTAATTAAATAATTAATTAAATTAAATTAAAAGTTTTATTTTAAAAAATTATATTAAATTGATTTATATTTTAATATATAATTTAAATATAAATTATTTTTTTTTAAATTTTTAAAAATATTAATTTTTTTTATTTAAAATAAAAATAAAATAAAAACTTATTTATATTATTAAATATATTAATATACAGTATATAAAAATTAAAAAATTAAATTTATAAAAATAATTATATATATAAATATTATTAACGTTTATAACTTATTATAGTTTTTAATATAAATTTAAAATTTAGATTTTATATTATTAATTATTAAATATATTTATTAAATTTAATTTTAAAAATATTAAATAAAATTAAATAATTTTAAGTTTTTTAATAAAAGAAAAACAATAATTATATTACTTAAAAAAACTTTTTAAATATATCTAAAATATATATTTAATTAAAGAATATTTTTTTAATTATATATTTTAAATAATAAATAAATATATTTAAAAGTATTATTATAATTAATTAAAATAATAATAATTTTAAAAAAATATTAAATATTTTATTAAATTTAAATATAAATATTTTTTTTTAAATTCTTTTTTATATTTTTAAAATTTTAAATACTTTATAAATTTAATTATAACGTTTTTTTATAAATAAAGATTTTTAATACAAATTAAAGTTTTATATATTTTAAATTTATTTTAATTATTTAAAAAATCTTTATTTATTTATTTATATTAAAAATTATTTTTAATATTAAAAAAAAATATTTTAAATTAATATATATTTTTTTAGTTTAATTATTATAAAATATAAAAAACTTTTATAATATAAATTATTATATTAAATATTTTAAATAGTTATAATTTAAATTAATTTAAAAAATATAAAAAGAATTAATTTAATTAAAAATAATAAACGTTATAAAATAATATAAAATAATTTATTTATATTTTTTTTATAGTTTTTTTTATTAATTATTATAATTATTTTAAGGTAACTTTTTTAGGATAATAAATATTAATAAATATTAATAAATTAAAATATTAAATTTATAATTTTTATTTATTATATAAGTTATTTTTTATTATTTATTTTAATTAACTTTATTAAATTATTTTTATTTAAAATTTAATTTAAAATTAATATTATTTTTAAAAATAATAAATATTTTAAAAATAATAATTATATAATTTATTAATATAAATTTTAAAGAATATAAAAAAATATTTAATATATTATTATTAATTATAATTATAATTTATTAATAGTTTAATTATTTTAATTAAGTTTTAAGTTATTTTTTAAAATGTTTTTTTAGTTTTAAATATTTTATTTATATATATGTTTATAATTTAAATAATAATAAATAGTTATATTTTCTTTTATTATTTATAAAAATTATAATTTTAAAAACATTTTTTTAAATATTTATTTTTATTTTATTAAATAAAATATATAACTATTAATAATTGTTATTAAAAATACTTTTTCTATTAATAATAATATAATATAAAATATATTATATTTATTAATATTAATTTAAATAAAAAATATTTTATTTATTTTAAATTTTATTTTATAAAAATTATTTTTAAATAATATAAAACTTTTAATATTTTTATTTAAATAATAATATCTTTAAATTAAAATATATTTTTTTATATTATATATTTTAATTTATATATAATTATATATATAATTTAAAAATCGTGTTATTAATATATAATATAAAGTTTATTTATTAAATTAAACTATATTTTATTATATTAATAAATTATAAATAAGTTTTATATTAAATATTTAAAAAGTAATATTATATTAATTTTATTTTATAATTTAATAAATATAACTAATTAAATAATATTCTTTTTATATTTAATTTAAATTATAAATATAATATTTATATAATTAAATATTATTTATTAAATAAACTATATTTAATTTTTTTAAATAGTAATTTTAATAAATTTTTATAAAAAATTAATAATATATTAATTATAATTTAAATAAAGTTATATTTTAATTTATTTAAATATTTTCATTTTTATATAAAAGATTTTTTATTAAAACAATATTTAATTTAAATTATAAAAAGGTTTTAATATATTTTTTAAAAAAAATATAATAATATTATATAATATAATAATTTATTAAAACTTAAAACAGTAATATATTAATTATATATAAATATATTTTAATATATAATTTAAAGTTTTTATTTTAAAGTTATATTTTTTTAAGTTTATATATATTATATTTATTTTATTTACTTTATTTATTTTTATTTATATTATTATTTAATATTAAATATAATTAAAATAAATAATAAAGTTTTTTAAAAATATTAAAACTAATAATATTATAATATTATTATTATTAAACTATTAAATTATATATAAAAGTTAAAACTATAAATTTTAAATTTTAATAAATAATTAAATATTAAAACTATATTTATAATATTTATTTTATAATAAAAATATAATAAAGTTTAATATTTATAATTATTATTATAATGTGAATGTAAATATTTATAGTTTATATATATAATTTATATATAAATGTTATTTTATTAATTTAAAAGTTAAAATTAAAATTAAAATATATATAATATTTTAAGTAAATATATATTAATAATAAATAAATTATTTTAAAGTAATTATATATATAGGTTATAAATTTTTTTTTCTTTAGTTTTTTATATTTAAATATACTTATTTATTTTTAAATAATTAAGTTTAACTTTCTTACTTAATAAAATAATATATAATAATATTTAAATATTTTTTATTTTATTTTTAAAAAGGAATAATAATATTTTATAAAAAGAAAATTTAATTTTAAAAATTTTTCGATTTAATAAATTAATATTTTTAATAATTATTAATAATATTTTTAATATTTTTAATATTAAAAAAGTTTAATAAATTAAGAATAATTATTAATAAATAATAGTTATGTTTTTTTATATTAATGTTATAATTTTAATAATTATTAATAAAAAAAACTTTTAAAACGTTTATTTTATTTTTAAAAAAAAGTAATTAATTAATAAAAATTTATTTATTAACCTTTTAATTAAAATTAAAAAATTAAGTTTTTATTTAAAATAATCTGGTTTAATAAATTATTAAATTATTTTTAATTAATAATTTAATATTTTTATTTATATAATTAGTAATTTATTTTAATTAAAAAAAATAATAATTAAAAAAAATTCATATAAATTTCTTTTATATTTAAAATAAAGCGTAATACTTTTTATATAATAATATTTAACGTTTTAAAAAATAATTTAATAAAAAAATTTATATTTTATTAAAAAACTTATAATATAATAAAAATCTTTTAAACTTAATTTAAATTATTTATAAATATAAATAACGAAATATAATTAAATAATTTTTAAAAATTAATAATTAATAACTTTAAAATAATAATAAAAGATTTAAAACCAGTTTTTTTTTAAATATAATTTTATATTTTAAAATAAATAATATTAAAAAAACAAGTTATAAAATTAATAAATATATTAATAAATTTAATTTAATATATAATTTTTTTATATAATTAAATTATTTATATTAAAAATAAACTTGTTTTAAAAAAATAAAAAAATAAATAATTTATATATAACTAAATAATTAATAAATTATAATTTATTTAAATAAAAAAAATGAAAATAATGATAAATATGATTAATTAACTTTAAAAAAATATTAAAACCTTTAATAAAAAAATAAATATAAATAATACGGTGGAAAAATCCTTTTAATAAATATTAATAATATTAATAATATAAAATACCAAATTTTAAATAATTAATAAAAAAGTATATTAATATACCATTATATTTACAAAAATAAATATTAACCTTTTAAAAATAAAAAAAAATTAAAAAATTAATATAATTAATTTTTATATAAATAAAATAAAGGATATTATATTTTTTAAAAAATAATATTAATAAATAAAAGATTAATTAAAAGTTAATAAAAAAATGTTTTTTTTAATATTATAAAAATAATGGATATTAAATTATATTTTAAAAAAAAAATAATAGTAAATATTTTTTTATACTTTTATAAAAATTATTTAAAACTAATTTAAATATTTATTATTTTTATAAAACATTTTTATAAAAAATATTTTAATTTTAATATTTAAAAAAAAGTAAAAAATAAATTTATAATTTTTAAAATAAAACTAAAAAAGGAATTTTATATATTTAAAAATAAGTTTATTTATTTTAAAAAAAAATACTTTAAACTAAAAATAAAATAAATATAATAATTTTATAAATAACTTTTATTAATATTATAAATTATAATAATATTAATATATTTAATATATAATAATAACTTTATTAAATTTATTAAAATAATTATATATATAGTTTATTAGTTAATAAAAATAAATAAAAATAAAAATATTATAAAAATTAATTATACTTAAATTTTTAAAAATAACGTATTTATTTAAAAATTTATAAATAATTAAAACTAAACTTAAAAATAAAAAACCTAAGTTTTAAAATTATTTAAAAAAAAGTTTATTAAACTTATAATTAAAAAATATTATTTTAAATATAAGAAATAAAAATATATATTTTATAATTACCTTAAAAAATTACTTTATAATAAAATAAAAGCTATAAATAATAAAATTAAAAAAGTAAAAATTATTAAAATAATAATTTAATATATATAATATTAAAAATTTAATAAAAAAAAATTTAATTATTATTATAATATAAATTTAAATATTTATAACTTATATATATAATTTATATATAAACGTTATTTTATTAATTTAAATGTTAAAATTAAAACTAAAATATATATTAATAAAAAATAAGTTATTTTAAAATAATTATATATTTAATTTATAAATTTTTTTCTTTTTTAATTTTTTATATTTAAATATATTTATTTATTTTTAAATAATTAAGCTTAATTTTTTTACTTATTTAAATAATATATAATAATATTTAAATATTTTTTATTTTATCTTTAAAAAGAAATAATAATATTTTATAAAAAAAGAATTTAATTTTAAAAAATTTTTAATTTAATAAATTAATATTTTTAATAATTATTAATAATATTTTTAATATTTTTAATATTAAAAAATTTTAATAAATAAAAAATAATTATTAATAAATAATAGTTAGGTTTTTTTATATTAACGTTATAATTTTAATAACCGCTAATAAAAAAAACTTTTAAATCGCTTATTTTATATTTAAAAAAAAGTAATTAATTAGTAAAAATTTATTTATTAACTTTTTAATTAAAACTAAAAAACCAGGTTTATATTTAAAATAATTTAATTTAATAAACCATTAAATTATTTTTAATTAATATTTTAATGTTTTTATTTATATAATTAATTATTTATTTTAATTAAAAAATAATAATAATTATAAAAAGTTTATATAAATTTTTTAAATATTTAAAATAAATTATAACATTTTTAATATAATAATATTTAATGTTTTAAAAATTAATTTAATAAAAAAAATTATATTTTATTAAAAAACTAATAATATAATAAAAATTTTTTAAGCTTAATTTAAATTATTTATAAATATAAATAATTAAATATAATTAAATAATTTTTAAAAATTAATAATTAATAATTTTAAAATAATAATAAAAATTTTAAAAATACTTTTTTTTAAAGTATAATTTTATATTTTAAAATAAATAACTTTAAAAAAATAAGTTATAAAATTAATAAATATATTAATAAATATAATTTAATATATAACTTTTTTATATAATTAAATCACTTATATTAAAAATAAACTCGTTTTAAAAAAATAAATAAATATATAATTTATATATAATTAAATAATTAATAAATTATAATTTAATTAAATAAAAAAAATAATAATAATAATAAATATAGTTAATTAACTTTAAAAAAATATTAAAACTATTAATAAAAAAATAAATATAAATAATATAATAAATTTTTTTTTAATAAGTAATAATAATATTAAAAATATAAAATATTAGATTTTAAATAATTATTAAGAAATTATAATAATATATTATTATATTTAAAAAAATAAATATTAGTTTTTTAAAAATAAATAAAAATAAAAAAATCAATATAATTAATTTTTATATAAATAAAATAAAAAACATTATATTTTTTAAAAAATAATACTAATAAATAAAAGATTAATTAAAGGTTAATAAAAACTATTTTTTTTTAATATCGTAAAAATAATAAATATTAAATCGTATTTTAAAAAAAAAATAACGGTAAATATCTTTTTATATTTTTATAAAAATTATTTAAAATTAATTTAAATATTTAGTACTTTTATAAAATATTTTTATAAGAAATATTTTAATTTTAACATTTATAAAAAAGCGGAGGATAAATTTATAGTTTTAAAAATAAAATTAAACGAGGAATTTTATATATTTAAAAATAAATTTATTTATATTATAAAAAAATATTATAAATTAAAAATAAAATAAATATAATAGTTTTATAAATAACTTTTATTAATATTATAAATTATAATAATATTAATATATTTAATATATAATAATAATTTTATTAAATTTATTAAAATAATTATATATATAACTTAATAATTAATATAAATAAATAAAAATAAAAATACCGTAAAAACTAATTATAATTAAACTTTTAAAAGTAACGTATTTATTTAAAAATTTATAAATAATTAAAATTAAACTTAAAATAAAAAACCTAAGCTTTAAAATTATTTAAAAAAAAACTTATTAAACTTATAACTAAAAAACGTTATTTTAAATATAAAAAGCAAGGATATATATTTTATAATTACTTTAAAAAACCATTTTATAATAAAATAAAAATTATAAATAATAAAACTAAAAAAGCGAAAATTATTAAAATAATAACTTAATAAATATAATATTAAAAATTTAATAAAAAAAAGCGTTTAATTATAAAAAAATCACTTTTAAAAATAATAAAAATTTAATGTTTAATGTTATAGCGTGGACCTGGATATCTGTGGCTTGCACGCGTGGCTTACATACGGACGCCACCCCACTAATCTGAAAACTAGGGCTAGGGCCGGAACACACGTGATACCTTAAGTAAGCATACATTGGCGGGGGATAGGTTATTTTAAAGTGGTTATATATGCAGCCTGCAGATTTTTTCTTCTTTTAGTTCTTTATGCTTAGATACGCTTATTTATTTTCGGACGACCGAGCCTAGCCTTTTTACTTATCCGAACGGTGTGTGACATTTAATAACTTAAAAGTAAAAAACTAACCTTAAAAATATAAATTTTATTTTAAAAAAAGAATTTTTATTTAAAATAAACCTTAATAATATTTTATATAATTTTTTTAAAAAAATACTAAGTAAATAACTTTTATTATTTATTTTTATAATAATTAATAATAAATTATAATTAATTATAAATAACTTATTAAAAAATATTAAAATTAAAATATATATTTTTATTAATATTAATTTTATAAAGAAAACTTAAAAATTATTATAAATATTATTAAAAATTAAATTTAAATTATAATATATTAATAAATATAATAAAAAATCTATATAAATAATTAATATATTATTATTAATAAATATTTATATTAATAATTAAATAATTAAATAAGTACTAATAATAATTATTAATATAAAATAAAATATTATTATTAAAAGAAAATAATTTAAAAAATATAATATTATAATTAATATTATTTATTATTAACATTTATTTTTAAATATTTAAATTATATAATAACTAAAAAATATTAAAATAAATAATATAAAATATTTAATAAAAAATATAAATAATAAGTGTTAATAAAATATTTATAATTAAAATAAGAAAATTTTTTTTTTAATATTAACAAATTAATTATTAATTAATAACAGAAAAATAATATAAATATTAAATATAAATTTATAATATAATTTATTAATTAAAAATATAAAAAAATTTAAAGTTAAAAATACTAATAATAATAATATTTAAAAAAATAATATAAATATTAATAATAATTTTATTTTAAAAAATAAATAAGTTATATTATAAATAACTTAAATTATAAAAAATAAAACAAATAATATAAAAAAAAAAAATAATAACTTTTTTAAAAAAATTAAAAAAAAAATATATTATATTTATATTTAAATATAAATAAAACGATTTATTATTATATATATTATAATATAATAAAGTAATATAAAAATTATAAACTAAATATAATTTTTATTAAAACTAAACCTTTTTATAAGTTTTTAAAAAAAACTAAAATTAAAAAAACTAATTTTTATAATATTAACTATTTATTAAAAAATAAATAAAAATATAATAACTATAAATATAATTTTAAACCTTAAAATAAAAATAAACTAAAGTAATTAATAATATAAATAATATTAAAAAAATATTATAATTATTTAAATATTTTTTATAAAATTATATTAAATAAGGTTTTATTATATTAATTAAAAGTAAACTATAAAATTAAACTTAAAAAAAAACCTAAAAAATTAAACCATTTTTTTTATATAAAATATTAATAAATAAGTTAAAAAGTTATAAAAAATATATAATAAAATATATTTATAAAAAATTTATAAAATTAAATATATTACTATAAATAATATTAATATTTTTTATATTAAAATTAAATAACAATTTATAATTTTATATTAATTATTAAAAACTTAATAACCTTTTTAAAAAAAACTAATATTTATTATTATTAATTAAAAAAACCTTTAATAAAATATTTATAATTAAAATATTTAATAAATTTTTTATTATATTTAGTTTAATTTTAATTTAAAAAACCTAATAATATTTTAAATTTATTATAATTTTTATAAATATAAAGTTCTTTTTTTTAAATTTTTAAATAAACTATTAAACTTTTAATATTTTATTAATAACATTTTAATAAAATATTTTAATAAGTTTTATAATATATATTTAAATAATATATTAATTTACTTATAATTTAAAAGAAAAATATTTTATATATTAATTTAATATTAAAATATTTATATATAATAAATCTTTAAATTAATATAATTAAATATAAATTATATATAAAAAAAATAAAATTTTTAAAATTTATTATAAAAATTAATAACGTGGCGATAAACTTTTTAAAAATTATATTATTAATAAATTAAAAAAAACAAAAAAAATATTAAGGAAATATAATGTTTTTTAAGTTCTTATAATTTTTATAAACAGTTTATTTAAAATTATAAATATATATTTTAACTATTTAATAATTTTATAAAAAAAAACATATTTTTTAATTAAATAAAATCTTATTAAAAAACTTGTTATAAATTAAAATATAAAATAATATATATATTAATTTTATATTATTTTAATTATAATTTAAAAATTAAAATTAAAACTAATATTTTAAATAATATAATAATAAATATTATAATATAATAAAACTTAAAAATAAAAAAATAATATTTAATAATTTATTTTTTAAAAATAATATAAAATATAAAATATAATTACGGTATTTATAATAAGGAAATTCTAATTATAATATAAATGTTATAATATTAAAAAATAAAATTTATTAAATTATAAATAACGCGATATTTTTTAATAATAATAAATTATTATATTTTAAAATATTTTAATATTAAATAACTTTTTAATTAATAATAAGTAAAATAAACGGAATTTTTATTTTAATATAATTTTAATATAATTTATTACTTTAAAAAAAATAACGTTTTTATTAATATATTATTTTATAAATATAAAAATATTAAAATATAAAATAAAAAACATTAAATAATATATATAATAATTATATTTAAGTTAGTTTTTATAATAAAATAAATAAAACTTAATATAAATTTAATTAATATAATAATATTAAAAATATAAAAAAAAGCGATATATTTATTTATTTTTAATAAAAATATATTTACACTTAAAAAATTTTAAGTAAAATTAATAAATAAACTATTATAAGTAAATATTATTTACTTTAATTTAAATATTTACTATTAAATAACATAAAATAATAAACTAAATAATATATTCTTTATATTTAAAAGATTAATATTTTATAATAATTAATTAATTATATTTAATATAAATAATTTTTAAATAAAAATACTAATTAAAATATACTTATATTTAATAATAATATATATTAATTTAAAAAAAACATACGAAATATTTTCTATATATTATTAATAAAAAAAAAATTTATTAATATAAATTATTTTATAAATAATTATTATTATTAATTTTTAAAAAATCTTTATAATAAAATTTTAAGCTAATTATATTTTTTATTAATATTATTATAAATATAATTATATATTATAATAAATTTTAAATTTATATTAAAAAATAAATATAAATATAATAATTTATTAATTATAATTTATAAATTAAATAAAAAGTTATAAAATATATTATATTTTTAAATAATTTTAATAAAAAATATAATTTAAATATATTTTTAAAAATTATATAAAGTTTTTAAATTATTAGTTAATATAATTAATAATTAAAAACTATAATTTATTATAAATTTCATAAATAAAATATTATAAGTTATAAATATAAAATAAAACTTTTTTATTATAAAACTTTTTTAAATATTAAATTAAATAAAAATAATAAATAAATATATTAATTAATATTTTTATTTATTTATTAATTATTTTTAAAATAATTAATTTATTATAATATTAATATTAAATATAATATAAGTATTATTATTATATAAATTTATTAATATATTATTATATAAAATAAAATATAACGTTTTAATATTATTATTATTTAATTAAAAAATTAATATAATAAAATTAAAAAAACCTTCAGTTAAAAAACGTTTTAATTAAAAAAAAGTTTAAAAAATAACGTTTATTATTAAAAAATAAAAAAATATAATTTAAATAATTATAAAAAAATTATAAAAGTAAATAATAAAATAAATTAATTAATATTAATATAAATTAAATTTTAAAGTAAAAAACCGTGTATATATTATTAAAAGAAAAATTTAATTATTATAATAATATAAACTTAGATATTTATAACTTATATATATATTTTATATATAAATATTATTTTATTAATTTAAAAGTTAAAATTAAAGCCGGAATATATATAATATTTTAAATAAATATATATTAATAAAATATAAGTTATTTTAAAATAATTATATATATAATTTATAGAATTTTTTCTTTTTTAGTTTTTTATATTTAAATACGTTTATTTATTTTTAAATAACTAAGTTTAACTTTTTTATTTATTTAAATAATATATAATAATTATAAATTATTTTAATAATAAATTTAATTATTTAATAATTAAAAACTATTATTAAATTATAAAAATAAAAAAACACGTATATATAATAAATATATTAAAAAAAAAAGCTTAGTAATATTTTTTATTAATTAATTAAGGAAATATTTAAATAATTTATTATTAAAATAAACATGTAAAAATTTATCGGTAAATATAATTAAATTAAACGATATTAAAAAATAATAAATAAATAAGATATTTTTATTTAAAATATATGATAAATAATTATAATATTAAATATAATAACTAAATTAAAACCTTAATTTAAAATAATATAATATATTAAATTTTAAAAATAATATATTAATATTATAAAAATATTATAATAATAATTTAAAATAATTAAAACTATTAATAACATTAACAAAAAAAAACAATAAAATATAATAAATTTAATAAATTATATATAAATAATAAAAATTAGTTTCAGTAAAAAATAAAAACTTATAATAAAAAGAAAAATAATATATAAAAACGTATATTTCTTTTTAAAAAAAAATAATATTATAATATAAATTTAAATATTTATTATAATATAAATTTAAATATTTATAACTTATATATATAATTTATATATAAATATTATTTTATTAATTTAAAAGCTAAAATTAAAATTAAAATATACGTAATATTTTAAATAAATATATATTTATAAAAAATAAACTATTTTAAAATAATTATATATATAACTTATAAATCTTTTTTTTTTAGTTTTTTATATTTAAATACGTTTAGTTATTTTTAAATAACTAAATATAGTTTATTTATTTATTTAAATAATATATAAAAATATTTATAGTTTATATATATAATTTATATATAAATATTATTTTATTAATTTAAAAATTAAAATTAAAATTAAAATATATATTAATAAAAAATAAGTTATTTTAAAATAATTATATATATAACTTATAAATCTTTTTTTATTTTTTTTTTTATATTTAAATATATTTATTTATTTTTAAATAACTAATTTTAATTTTATTTATTTATTTAAACAGTATATAATAATAATTATAATTTAAATATAAATTTAATAAATATTATATTTAAATTTATAAATATAATAATATAAATTATTAAAATATAAATAAATAAATATAACTTATTAAATTTATTAAATAATTTAAACTTTATTAAAATAATATTTTAAAACTATTAATTATTTATTTTTATAAATTATTTAATTATATTTAATTATTTATATTTATAAATAATTTAAATTAAATTTAAAATCTTTTTATAATATTATTAGTTTTTTAATAAAATATAATTTTTTTATTAAATTAACTTTTAAAATATTAAATATTATAATATGATAAATATTTTATTTTATTTTAAATATAAAAAAAATTATTTAAAAGTTTTATAAATATTATTAGTTTTTTTCAAAAATAAATATTAAATTATAAAAATAAAATATTAAATTATTAATTAAAAATAATTAAAAAGTTTATTAAATTAAATTATATTAAATATAAATTTAGTTTTTAATTTTAATTAAAAAGTTAAAAAAAAGATTTTTATTAATTAATTATTTTTTTTTAAAAATTAAATAAACGTTTTAAAAGATATTTTTTTAATTATTATTAAAATTATAATATTAATAAAAAAAACTTTAATTAATTTTTTTATAATTAAGAATTAATTTAAATATTTTATAAAAATATTAATAATTTATATTATTTTATAAAATATATTTAATATAAATTTCTTATTTTAATTATATTATAATTAAAATAAAAATATAAATATAAATATAAAAGAAATATAAAAAGAAAATATAATTTTAAGTATTTAATTTATTTATAAATATATAATTTAATATATAAAATAAAAAAAATTTAATAAAAAAATTATATATATATTATTTTATTAATAAAAATAATATTTTATTAAAATAAAAACTTTAAATTAATATATATAATAATTTAAATTTTTAATTTATATATAATAAATTAAGTTTATAAAGTAAATATTAAATAAAATATATACGTATATATTTTTATATTTTTTAATAAATATATTAAATTTAAATATTATTTTAAATATTATAAATTTAAATATATTATATAATATAATATAAATAAAATATAAATTAAATAATATATTATTAAAAGTTATATTAAATAATATAAAAAATATAATATTCTTAAAATATAAAATTTATAATAATGAAAATTTAATATAAAATAAAAAGAAAATAAGTTATTTAAATATATATTTTTAAATTTAAAAAAGAAAAAATAAATAAATTAATAATATTTATTTAATATTTATTATATTATTAGTATATATTAATATTAAATATAAATTTAAAAATTATTTAAATTTTAAATTTAAATTTATAAATTTTAAAAATTAAAAAACTATATTATAAAAACTTTAAAATAAATTATTAAATAAAACTAAGCTTATTATTTTAAATATTAAAATTTGTTTTTATAAATATTTTTAAAATAATATATTAAAAACTAATAAAAAACTAATTAAATATTATAAAAATATTAAAAAAATTAATAAAATATAATATAATTATAATATATATATTATATAATAATAAACTTTATTTAATATATATAGATTTTTAAATTTATTTTAAAATATAAAAAGAAATAAAAGAATTAATATTATATATTAATAAAAAACTATATATAGAAAATATAATATAAAATATATAGTATAATTAAAAAAAAATTTATTTTAATAAAAGAAAATTAAATAACAATATATTTTAATTTTAATAAATTTATTATATAAATTAAAAAATGTTTTATATTAAATATAATTAAAAATAAATAAATATATTAAATATATTTCTATAAAAAATATAAATAATAAAAAATAAAAAACTTTTATTAATTTAATAAAATATTAAATTTTTATTTTAATAATATTATAAAATATAATTATAAAAAAAGTTTAAAATATATGTAATTATAAACATTGAAATTTAAATTAAATTTAAATAAAAAATAATTTTTATTTTAAAACTAATTAAATTAAATTAAATTATATAATATAATTATTTGAAATAAAATTTAAAATTTAAAAGTTAATTATATTAACTTTTTTTTTAAAGAAATTAAATAAAATTAAAAAACAATTTTTAATATTAATAAAAACTTAAAGAATTTAAATTTTAAATTATTATATTATATATTTTATAAAAGTTTTTTATAAAAATAAATTATATAATATTAAAAAAAAAAGAACTTTTAAAATAAAAACTTTTTTAATAAATTAATAAATATAAAAAATGAAATTTTAAAATATAATTACTAAAAATAAATAGTTAAAACTTAATATATATTCTTTTAAAAAAAAATTAAAAATATAATAAGGCTTAATAAATAAATAAATAAATAAAAATAAATAAAATAAATAAAATAAATAAAATAAATAAAATAAATAAAATAAATAAAATAAATAAAATAAATAAAATAAATAAAATAAATAAAATAAATAAAATAAATACAATAAATACAATAAATAAAATAAATAAAATAAATAAAATAAATAAAATAAATAAAATAAATATAAAATATATAAACTTAAAAAAATATAATTTTAAATTATAAACTTTAAGTTATATTATTATATATTATTTAAATAAATAAAAAAGCTAAACTTAGTTATTTTAAAATAAATAAGCGTATTTAAATATAAAAAACTAAAAGAAAAAAAAGATTTATAAGTTATATATATAACTACTTTAAAATAATTTATTTTTTATTAATATATATTTATTTAAAATATTATATATATTTTAATTTTAGTTTTAACTTTTAAATTAATAAAATAACGTTTATATATAAATTATATATATAAACTATAAATATTTAAATTTATATTATAATATTATTTTTATTTTAAAAAAAAGCGTGTGTTTTTATATATTAAAAATTTTTTTATTATAAGTTTTTATTTTTTAATAAAACTAATTTATTATTATTTATATATAATTTATTAAACTTATTATATTTTACTGTTTTTTTTATTTTTTTAGTTTTATTAACAATTTTAATTATTTTAAATTATTATTATAATATTTTTATAATAATAATATATTATTTTTAAAATTTAATATATTATATTATTTTAAATTAAGGTTTTAATTTAACTATTATATTTAATATTATAATTATTTATAATATATTTTAAATTAAAATATTTTATTTATTTATTATTTTATAATATTATTTAATTTAATTATACTTATTAATAAGTTTTTACTTATTTATTTTAATAATAAATTGTTTAGATATTTTTTTTAATTAATTAGTAAAATATATTATTAAGTTTTCTTTTAATATATTTATTATATATACGTATTTTTTTATTTTTATAATTTTATAATGGTTTTTAATTATTAGGAAATTAAATTTATTATTAAAATAATTAATAACTGTTTTTTTTTTAATAAAATATATATAGTTTTTTATTTTAAAATCTAATTTATATTAATATTAATTAACTTATTTTATTATTCGTTTTTATAATTTTTTTATAATTATTTAAGTTTTATTTTATTATTTTTTAATAATAAATGTTATTTTTTAAGTTTTTTTTTAATTAAAATATTCTTTAATTAAAAATTCCTTTAATTTTATTATATAAATTTTCTAATTAAATAATAATAATATACTAATAAATTTATATAATAATAATATTTATATTATATTTAATATTAATATTATAATAAACTAGTTATTTTAATAATAATTAATAAATAAATAAAAATATTAATTAATATATTTATTTATTATTTTTATTTAACCTGTTATTTAAAAGTATTTTATAATAAAAAAGGTTTATTTTATATTTATAACTTATAATATTTTATTTATAAAATCCGTAATAAATTATTATTTTTAATTATTAATTATATTAACTTGTAATTTAAAAACTTTATATAGTTTTTAAAAGTATATTTAAATTATATTTTTTATTATAATTATTTAAAAATATAATATATTTTATAACTTTTTATTTAACTTATAAATTATAACTAATAAATTATTATATTTATATTTATTTTTTAATATATATTTAAAATCTATTATAATATATAATTATATTTATAATAATATTAATAAAAAATATAACTTGCTTGTAATTTTATTATAAAGATTTTTTAAGGATTAATAATAATAATTATTTATAAAATAATTTATATTAATAAATTATTTTCTTTATTAATAATATATAAAAAATATTTTATATATTTTTTTTAATTAAAATATATTATTATTAAATATAAATATCCTTTAATTAATACTTTTATTTAAAAATTATTTATATTAAATATAATTAATTAACCGTTATAAAATACCAGTTTTTTAAATATAAAAAATATATTATTTAACTTATTATTTTATATTATTTAACGGTAAATATTTAAATTAAAATAAGTAACATTTATTTTTAATAATTTATTTATTAGTTTTACTTTAAATCTTTTAAATATAAATATATTTTTATAAAAAATAAATAAATATATCACTTTTTTTATATTTTTAATATTATTATATTCGTTAAATTTATATTGGATTTTACTTATTTTATTATAAAAATTAACTTAAATATAATTATTATATATATTATTTAGTATTTTTTATTTTATATTTTAATATTTTTATATTTATAAAATAATATATTAATAAAAATAAATTTTTTTTTAAGGTAATATATTATATTTAAATTATATTAAAATAAAAGTTTTATATATCCTGTTTATTATTAATTAAAAAATTATTTAATATTAAAATATTTTAAAATATAATAATTTATTATTATTAAAAAAAATTATATTATTTATAATTTAATAAGTTTTATTTTTTAATATTATAATATTTATATTATAATTAATATTTCCTTATTATAAATATTATAATTATATTTCGTATTTTATATTATTTTTAAAAAATAAGCTATTAAATGTTATTTTTTTATTTTTAGGTTTTATTATATTATAATATTTATTATTATATTATTTAAAACATTGGTTTTAATTTTAATTTTTAAATTATAATTAAAATAATATAAAATTAACGTGTATATTATTTTATATTTTAATTTATTAAAAACCTTTTAATAAGATTTTATTTAATTAAAAGGTATATTTTTTTATAAAATTATTAAATAGTTAAATTATATATTTATAATTTTAAATAAATTTTCGATATAAATATAAAAACCTAGGAAAGATTATACTTTTTTAATATTTTTTCGCTTTTTTTAATTTATTAATAATATAATTTTTAAAAAGTTTATTACCACGTTATTAGTTTTTATAATAAATTTTAAAAACTTTAATTTTTTTATATAAAATTCGTATTTAATTATATTAATTTAAAAACTTATTATATATAAACATTTTAATATTAAATTAACATATAAAATATATTTTTCTTTAAATTATAAATAAATTAATATATTATTTAAATATATATTATAAAACTTATTAAAATATTTTATTAAAATATTATTAATAAAGCGTTAAAAACTTAATAATTTATTTAAAAGGTTAAAAAATAAACCTTTATATTTATAAAAACTATAATAAGTTTAAAATATTATTAAATCCTTTAAATTTAAATTAAATTAAATATAATAAAAAATTTATTAAATATTTATTTTATTAAATATTTTAACTATAAATATTTTACTAAAAGTTTTTTTAATTAATAATAATAAATATTAATTCTTTTTAATAAAATTTTTAAGTTTTTAATAATTAATATAAAATTATAAACCGTTATTTAATTTTAACGTAAAAAATATTAATATTATTTATAATAATATATTTAGTTTTATAAATTTTTTATAAATATATTTTATTATATATTTTATATAAACTTTTAATTTATTTATTAATATTTTATATATAAAAAATAACTTAATTTTTTAAGTTTTTTTTTAAATTTAATTTTATAATTTACTATTAGTTAATATAATAAAACCTTATTTAATATGGTTTTATTAAAAACGTTTAAATAATTATAATATTATTTTAATATTATTTATATTATTAATTATTTTAATTTATTTTTATTTTAAAGTTTAAAATTATATTTATAATTATTATATTTTTACTTATTTTTTAGTAAATAATTAATACTATAAAAATTAATTTCTCTAATTTTAATTTTTTTTAAAAACTTATAAAAAAGTTTAGCTTTAATAAAAACTATATTTAATTTGTAATCCTTATATTATTTAATTATATTTATAATAT